>CM034143.1:3602500-4202500 GCA_019914995.1 Acanthochlamys bracteata | reverse complement strand
CTTTTGTTGAAGCTGCTGCTGCTGCTGTTGATGATGATGATCCTGATAATGGTGATGATGGTGACGATGATGGTTGTAGCTCGTATGTTGAAGTACAGAACGCTTCTTCTCTCTTGCTATCTGCAACTCAATAGTTAGATCGCGTAAAAGCCTCGACGATGAATAAGAAAACTTCCGGTGGCTAAGTGCTGCTGATGTTGATAAATGCTTATTGTTGTTGTTGTTCCAGGAATGGCTACCTCTGTGAACAAAAAGAATGAGCGAGAAGAAAAGAAGCAGCACAACAGCAAGACACGATGATCTCTCTCTCATTGCAAAGAGCAATAACAACAAAAACATAGAGTTGAAGAGCTCATGAGTAGGCTACGTAATGAGAATTCAGATAGAGAGAAAGATGAAGAGATTTTGTAAGTGCTAAGAAGATTGAGGAGAAGATTGGGATTATATTAATAATAGAAAGGGGTGATGACAATTAGGGTTGCTTGCGTGGGAGTGAGATTGACTTTAATTGCAGTTTGTTTGTTTGTTGGGTGTTTCAGTTTTATATGTAATGGAGAGTTTTAGGGACCGATTCATGCGGACGAGGAAGCATAACTCCGCATTGGCGTGGCAAGCGTATTAAAACTTTATGCATATTATATCAAGATTGAGATATACTATAGAGGCACTTTAGTATTCTAAATCTTTGGCTATTCTAACAATTGAATTAAAGTAGTCGAACTCATTATGTGTTTTTTTAAAAAGTATGAGGTAAATCGTAACCGTTGGATGATCTAATAATCAAAATTTAGAGTACCGGAATGTCTCTAAATATTGGGTGTGCCTAACTCTTTGGCTATTATATTTGTACGTATCGAAGCGTTGCACATCCTTACGTTTTTACTTACCATCATGTCAAGGGAATGAGTAATGATAATACTGGTGACGGCTGGCACTACTAGCTTTTCCTTATTATTATTGTTTCTTCTTAGAATGTACAACATATGCAATATGTACCTAAGAAGGTTTTGTCAAAGTTTTCCTTGAAAACACTATGCCTATATAGGGTCAAAGTCAAGATATCTACAGTTATGGTCAATGTTCGAATGGTGAAGTATATCTTATGTTAGATGAAATGTAGGAGTTTGTTCCTTTTTAGGGGTTGCCTTCATAGACATGTTCCTAGAGTTTTAGTAGCGAAACGGAAATATTTCCTAACTTATCCCTGGAAAAGACATGTGCATTGACAATTTAGATTTATCTGTTGATTTTTGATCGATCAATTTAATAACCGAATCAAATTTGTTCAATTCTAATATAACCCATAAATTTATATAGATCAAAATTGTCAATCATAATCCAATCTATTCAATAATCAGATCAAATTCGAATCGATATTTTTATAATTAGAATTTTTAATTTTTAATTTTACACTTCTAAATTTCAGTGAAATTATAAGATCAGTTGGAATAAATGTGCACGATGTTATTGGTAAAGAGATATAGTGAGTATCCGTCAAAATATACATGTTTTATTATTTTTATCGGTCCTTAAAATGTTCTAAAAATTTTTTTATTTTTACTTTTTAAAAATATGAAATAAGTGGTGACAGTTGAAATTTTATTATCATAAATACGTAGTAATACTTTCGATAAAAATTTTAATAAATATAATTAGCTGAAAAAATTTGATAAAAATCTTTCTATAAAATTCAAATTTGTCATTAAAGAAACACTTACATAGTAATACTTGCGATAATATTATAATTTTCATCTTGTACTATTTTAATAAGACATGAAAGTAAATAATTGATTATAAATACAATATAATTCAATAATTTATAAAATACTATAATCGATCTTTTTTTATTGCAAAAAGTTTTATATACGGTAAGGAAAAATCAGAAAATAATTGTTCCATCAAGATATAACAATTCAAGTTGGTGGACCAATTTCAGATTGACCTGTTTAATAATCGGATCAAATTCGTTCAACCCTAACCGAATCTATATATTTATACGAATCAATTTGTTTTAGCACAAGATCGCGTGGAAGTCGATCTCACAAGAATCAAAGTGTAAATGCAAAAGAACAGAAGTAAAAAGATAAAATTAATAACTTTTTTTCCTACAATGGGTGCCTTGCACCCTTATTTATAGCTTGGGACATCTCCAAGCCGATTAGAACTCTTCCTACTAGAGTTCCACTCAACATCTAACTCCTAATACTCTATTCTTATTCAAACTCTTACTTCTGGACTCTAAAAAAAATATAATTCCTATGTAGGACTCCTTATTAGCTAACTATGTCATTTATTCATGATCTGTTTCTTTGCAGGTAATGCACTTGCTTATGTGTGTCCTTTTGCGGCTGCTCCTTCTAAATATATTCCTGAAACAATTTTTCAATCCTAACCCTAATTAAATATGTCGGTTTGATTTCGGGTTAGGTCATATATTGCCTCCCACTCCTACTTCATGTTACTTGATTTTTTCGATCCTGCTGATTTTTGCGGTGAGTAAGAATTCTTATGATGGAAATTGTACTGTTTCGTTACATCAAAGATTGCAGAAAATTTTCAAAGTAACTTTAACGAGCGTTATAGTCAGACTTGAATGAGACTGGCCGGATCTAATCGAAAATCAGTGACCCAGCCACCGTTTCGACTCTAGTCATTTCCTCACCAAGTCACCAGTGAGAGCTTCTACACAGTCATTGGATCTTTCCACGCCGTCTCCGGCGATCGTCTTCTCTACATTGGTTGCACTGTAGAGATGGAACACAACAGCCATCGATCACAGATCCAGCAATCAGAACGCCGTCATAACTAGCACCTGTCTCCGATGTAATACCTATAGTTGCTCAAACTCCTCCTGAGATTAAACTGATTTTTTCACTCAATAGTAACAATAATATAGCAGAGAACAACGTAGTCAGATCCAAGCCGGATGTCTATCTGAAAACATTATCGGTGATCTAATCATCGGTTTAATCAACGGATCATCGAGTTGATCTACTAGGTCACATTGTCGGCGGCACAATGGAGCACATTCTTAAAGGTAGCTCTGTCGACGTCCATATTCTCCATCGGAGAGCTATCTCACCATCACTCCACGATAAAAAATAACAATCTTTGCGGCAGTCGTCGATGAAGTTAAAGAACCCTTGAGCCGTAGTTAGGAGGAGTATCTATCTCCATCTGAGTAAACCAATGTTAACATAGTCTGACTAAAAGATAATCAGGTTTTCAAGATTTGCTAACATAGTAGTTGGAATCGATATGGTATCAATCGAGAAAAATTATCGGGTCACCGGATTATCGATTTACCTGACATGCCATCGGGTCAATCCACCAAGGGAGCGTTTGGGATTGCTTATGAAAATGAACTTTTCTGAAATGGAGTTTTTAGAAAGAAAAGTAGTTTTTGAGAAATGGAGAGAAAATGAGCTTTTCTGATAAGGTGTTTGGTAGTACTTTTGGATAATGTACTTTTTAAGTAAAGAGATATAAAAATTATTGATTTATTATTTTATTTTGTATTAGTTATGAATGTGTATATTCTAAATTATTGATGCTATTTTTAATAAAATACTGATTTAAAAAATATTATATTCAATAAAGTGACTTTGTATTGATTTTTATTTTAAAATAAAAATATTTAAATTAATTATTTTATATAAATATCTGTTTAAATTAAAATTATTAATATTTTGTAAAATAGTTTGTTAAATAATTATTTAAAATATTTGTTAAATAATTGATAGTTAAATAATTTGATTAAATATTGAATAAGTTGTTAAATATTTAATAATTTCTTAAATAATTTGTTAAAAGTATTTTAGATAATATTTGTTCTTTTTATATAATTGAAAAAGTATGAATAAATAATCACACATTGGTTAAAAATAATTATACATTTGACATTCTCAAATCAATAGCATCGCGATATACATGCTAGTCTGAAATGTTTTCGTTAGCATCTATCTCTATCGGCTTAACATTAAACATACTACACGATGCTTCTACGAGTGATGGGATGAAACTTTCATGTTTTGCTACTGAGAACGCAACATCGGACGTACCGTGCTTTCTAAAAAAATTATGAATTGTCATTGTAACAATGATAATATCTAGTTGATTATCAATGTGATATGGTGGCATATCTTCTAAAACTTTAAATTGAGCTTTCCATACGTCAAATGTAAGTTCGATAATACTTCTGCATGAAGAGTGGAGTCGATTGAAATTTTCTTTTGGACCTCTTTATTTCCACAGCTGTGCTGTACCTGCACGTCGTAAATTGCTGAGATGATATCTGATGTCTTCACCTGTATATGGCGCCATATAATCAGGTCTATGTGCATAACCAGCATCCACCAGGTAATACTTGTTGCTTGAAGGATGAGGAAACTCATGCTCTGGATTACATAATGCTTCGTTGAAAACTTTTGTGTAGTGAGCACTTCCTTCCCATCCAGCCAATACATAGGTGAAGCACATATTGAAATCACAGACTGTAAGAACGTTGATTAGCATATCTTTTACGGCCAATGTAAGGTATCTGCTCACCAATTGGCAGTGTAGCATTCAAATGAGTTCCGCCAATTGTTCCAATACAATCCTATAATAAAATATCCAATGTTCAAATCAGCAAAAATAAATTTCTCGTATTATAAAAAATATGCGCTACTATAATGAAAAACTAATTACTTATTTGAAACAACGGAAGAAATTGTGTGTTCTCTAGTTTATGGTAGATGACCCCTTCATTATAGTAGCGATGTGGCCTTAGTAACTATTTTTATAATTGTAATATAGCTTTCAACACCTTGTGAATATGCCTAGAAATTGTTTCTTCCGAATGATTAAACATCTCTTGAAGTAATCTGTTTGAAGATCCATGGGCACAAGTCAAAAGGAATATTGCAATGCTCTCCTCGACCATTGTTGATTGTTGGAACTCCAAGATTGATTTTGATGATAACAATAATTAAGAATTATAGTTTATGGATTAGGGTGAACTAATGATTGGAATCAAGTTCTGCAGAAATTCATAAAACAGATCTATCCCACACAGAACAGAGAATCCATCAGCCACCAAACAGCCAGCTGTCTAATTGCTGCTACATGGATATCGCGAACAGAGAAGAGCAGAAAAACAGAGTATCGCCAACAGAGATGAACAGAAAACAGAGGACTCAATAGCCGGCTACTTCGCTGCTATTTCGCTGCTACTCGCTGGATAGAGAAGAATCAGAAAATCGTGATAATCATTCACTCTTAGAAGTAATTTCAAGCATGATGCCGATTCCAATTGAACTTCAACTTTTTATCAGAGACAGGCCAACATGTACACTATAAGATTGACCAAATAACACATCAAATGATGATCAATATAAACTTGAAAAAATCGTGGAATGATAGATAAAAATTCAGTAAACAGAGCAGAATCGGTCATTGATGAAACAACTTTTCAGATGTAATTCAATTAAGAATTCGTTATCCATTTGAAGCAAAATTTTGAAGACTTATTGAGGAACATATCAGCTACAAGTTCATATCAAGAATTATGAAAAATCACAACAAGAGAAGACAAAGAACATAGTGCAAAGCATCATCAGAATCATGTCTTGCTGAAAATGCAGAAATGCTTCAACATGCAGATTTCGATTTTCCTCCAGAAGAAATCACGAATTTAATTACAAGAAAGGGAAAGCTCAATAATCAAAAGAAGAAAGCACACTATACAAGTCAAGCAGTCAACATGGGATGCATTAAATATGGACAAGCCAAATCAGCTCATCTATTCTCAGACAGAAGTTTAGCTGAATTAAGCTCTCAACCACTGGCGGCAAATTCAAATATTTTACAACGCATTTAATGCCATCAAGGAAGCAGTTAATTAACCGGTGGACAAAACCACTCCATCTCTGACATGAAGAACCACCAATGAAAAAGAACGCCAACGACAATATTCTTCAACGGTTCCTACACAGAAAAGAAATACTATAAGAAGGGAGTCACAGCAACAAACAAAGTGTAGAGAGAACACAAGCAAAACAGAGATACACAAGAACTCTACTACTCCACACAAACAAATCTTGCTGCAAATCATACTGAAGAAATCTCTCTCAGCAACCTCTCCGATCATCTCATCTGAATCACATCATGAACACTTAACATTCATGAGATAGATCCTGCACTCAATCCTTATTTATTTTCTTGTAACTTGTCACTGATAGTGTAAAGGTGGTGCTGCAGGCACCGGTAAAGGAAGCTCAGGTAGAGCTTGGTGTAACCTCTTAGACCTTGTAATAGTGCTAGCAAATCAGCCAGGGGGACAGGCGTGTCCAGGAAGCTGTTAGGGGTTGTCTTAGCGAAGAAACCCGGTAGAGTATGTGTGCTTGGCGAAGCACTTCGCTCTAGGTGTATTTGTAGCTTATTAAAGGTCTAGTGAGGCTTTGGCTCTGGTGATAGAGCGACCGTGGATGTAGGCAATAGAGTTTTGCCGAACCACGTTAAATACCCTGAGCACTACTCTTTGTCACTATTATCAGTAAACACTTTAACTCTCTTTGTCTGCAGGTTACAGCACTGACACAGCCGGCTGTAAGCTCGCTGCCAGTAGGATAACAAACTTAACGAAAATTTTTATAGACTAACTCAATTCACCCCTCCCCTATTGAGTTAATCATGCAGGAATATCTAACATTGATCTTGTTGGTTGGAAACCGTAGTCACATGCCAAACATTGACATAATGCTCGAAAAATATCTTTCTTCATACGAAAATTTGAGTAACAGCGATTCTCATTTCCCTCCAATATTTCCAAAATAAGTCGATGACTTGTGCGTATGGATGTATAACACGGATTTTTGATATTGATGTGTACACATATAGCCGCAGCATGATAACTTGCTTATATCATAAGTTGTGCCAAGCTATCGTTGTCTTGGTTATTCGCATCATTTTCAGAAACATCACATGAAGCTATAGAAATATCCATTAGATCATAAAAAAAAGGCATCCAAACATCCATCGAATCATCTGAACCACTTATTTCACTATACAAATATAAATATATTCTTCAGTATTGAGAAACAACCACTAAACAAGCATATGCATTACCGCAAAAACTCTATAACTTAACTAAACACTCATGTTAAACAATATTATTAAAATCACAAGTTCGAATTCAACAATACAAACACCAAACATCAATTCATTAAGGCAATAAAACAAACACTTAGTACAATACTCACGAAACAAGCATAATAATTTTCCAAACTTAAATTAATAATTCAAATACCACCCGATGTTTTCCTCATATACTCTTCATAATTAAACTCTAACCACGCCAAACGACTTTCATCATTTGGATGATCTAAAAAAAGCATAATGATTAGTTGGTTTGGTTAGAAGATTTGTGGAGTAGCTCATAATCTTGTGCCCGGATCGATTCCGTTTCCAGCCATCTAATTGAGTATACGCATGCACTTCTGATGATTATTTACTTGTCCTCCCTCTGCTCCCGTAGACGTTGTCTGGCTAGTTGAACTTATGACATCCACAAGTGTATCCAAACTCTCCTACAGTGACCGTCTTCTCTTTACTGTGTTGGAAACAGGCTTCAAGTTCGAAGGAAACAAATCTTGCTCAGTAGCAACAACTGGTGGCGGTTGATCACCAAGAGCATCATCACTACTATCACTGCCTTGTTGGTTAGGCGTGCCTTCAGCTGCGACATCTCTCCCAACTGAAGCTGCTGACCTTGCTCTGCTCCCCGACGCAACACTATTTTCAAATAGATGACCGTACCGATCACGAAGTAAGGATAAATCTTTACCCTTAAACTTCTTCAACTTATAGTCAGCCTATAGAAATAATAAAAGATCAGTTAAAAACTAATATTATAAAACGAAAAAATATAATTTTTAAATAACAAGCAGTCTATGTACCTTAATCTTCGCGTCCCACCACTCATCATCAGCAATGATCGTGTTATTTGCAGCATCCTATCCCAAACCTGACTCCCCGAAGACTAATTTCTTATACAATTTCCATTCAGTCTTCATATTATCCTAATGATTTATGAATTGACGTTTGTCATACGTCTCCCTAAAGTATTCATTAAACGCACGACGGATATTACCCAACCTTCTATATTAAAGTGAGTCGTGGGCCTATTACCCTTTCGAATCTCTTCTTCGGCATGTTCAATAAATTTCCTATAATAACTCTCTGACCAATGCGCAACTTCACTACAACGCTTCTTCTTTGGCGTAGACATCTATAACATATAATAAACAAAAAATCTTATGTCGCAAATATCGTAGGTTAGCTAGCATCATAATAATTACAACAACTCTAATACTCAATTATATTCTTATATTTAACTATTTATCTATGAAGCACGCAAATTCTTCACCACAGTTATGTTATACTATTTATCAATGTATAACATATAAGCACAATATTCATTAAATAATTTTCAGAAAAATATTTTTAGGCCTACAGAAATTTCATTTTTAATTCGGTGTATAGGCTTGTATTTCATTTTTCTTTTTTAGCAAAATAAAATACAGGCCTATACTGTTTTGTATTTTATTTAATCTTTTTTAGCAATAAGAAAAATGAGCCTAAATATTAAAAAGACATAAAGATTATAAGTGAAATGAAATTATTCAAACATTATTAAGCACATTTTCTGGTAAAATTATGTACTAAAATGAATTAGAAAAATGAAAATTCTAACTGTCATGAAACTGGCATGAAAAAAGACAAAATCTTTATGTTTGGAAAAAGCAAAGATTGGAACTACGAAGCTTAGAAGGTGGATGTATTTATGAAGCTTAAAGAAATACAAAACAGTATGGACACAACTCATGTATTTTATTTTATCTTTTGTGAACATCAGAAATAACCAAGACATAGTAGAAACATTTTATTAATCAAAACAGTATAGGCCTGTTATTAATCAAAACAATATAGACATATTATTAATCAAAACAGTATAGACCTATAAATGAAATATAGGCCTATACTGTTTTTAGACTTAGAGAAATACAGGTCTTTTTTAATTAGAAAAAAGACAAAATTTTTATGTTTGGCATGAAACTGACATTACTTGCTCTTAATAATAATTTCATTTTCTAAAAAGACAAAATAAAATTTCTGTATAATGTACAATATAAAGAATTTTGCTAAAATAGAAGTAAATTTTGCATAAAACTAAGTTTACTTCATTATACTAAACAATAAGTAAAATCTGTAGTTAATTAGAAAGACATCTTTTATCTGTTAACAGTAAAAAAGAAGAATATCAACTTTTAATTAAAACTTGCAAACTACCTAGCTTAGCTAGCTGCAGGACAATTTAATTAATTAGCTTCTTCTATCTGTTATATATTCTCTCGCTACTTGTTATCGCAATCACAACAATAAGTAGAATAAAAAATATACATAAATGAAACCAATAATTGAAAACAAAATACCAAAGAACAACAACAGAACCACGGATGCAGTCGATGTTAATCCAGTTAAAGGCTATAGTTTTTCCAAATTAAGAGTTCTCGAACAGAGTTTTAAAATCTTTCAAGGAAACCAAATCACTAACCTGTTGGCAAGCTTGCCGAAAGCCTTTTTCCATCTCTCTTCAAAGATGAACAAAATTTAAAATAACAATTCAGCAGTGAAGAGAAACAGAATCATGAGGCGAATGTCAAACAAGCAAGCAGAATAAACAATGATAGGAAAACTTCACTATGAAATTCCAACTCTGATGGACTTCAATTCGGTGTGGTTAAAACATATCAAAGTCATCCTCGAGCACTTGATTTCAAATTTCTAAACAGAATAAAATTCACAGAAAAAAAATTAACAGCAAAGATTAATCCATGAATCGAGAGTGCTCTATTTCTCCCAAACCATGAATCGAAGAAACCAAAACCATCACTAAGATCTGAAAACACAAAAAATGCTTCAAACCATGGCTTCTAATTTTCAGTTAAAAAAAAATAAAAACATCCGACTCAACAAATTGTTATATTACAACACAGATCGAAATCCATACAAATCTACAATGTCATATTTTAGATAATCAAATCTATACAGATCCACGACCAAGCTATATAAATCCACATAGATCTACAAAGAGAAGCAAAAATAAAATAAAATAAAAGAGTACAAGCAAATAAGCACCATATTTTTTTAGATGCGAGCTCCGGTAAGATCACCTCCTCCGACATCGGAATTCAGAAGAAGAGAACACGCCGTCGGTGAGCTGTGCGCGGAAGGAGGACCTGGAGAGAGAACACGCCGCTGCGCCGCTGCAACAAGCCGCTGCAAATATGAATTATATGTTAGGGTTGTGGTAAGTTATGTTTATATGATGGTATTTTTGTAAATATTTAGTAAAAATAGAATTGATAAAGGAATGAAACTTAGCGTGTTCAGGCAGCGTTGCGCGTTCAACGAACGCAGCGTTTGAACCAAACGCTTTCTTAACTGTGCGGTGCGTTTGGGGTATAAAAATTTCCCCAAACGCATTGCCAAACATCCCCTAAGCCACATTTGATGCAGCTATCACTAACAGAATCGACGTTATGTCACTATCCATCGGTGGATTAGTTGTTATGTACCTTCTCGATGTTGATTGTCATCAAAGCATTCATTGCCCTAGAATAGGGCAGTTTTTTCTCTATTTCCACGAGCAATGGCAGACCAGGAGAGCTGACTGTTACCAATGTTGTGCCTTGGGTCACCACTATCGGTGCCGGAAGCATGGATCGAACTTTTTCGGCTAATATTGTTCTTAGTAATGGAAAAGCACTCGTTGGAGTTAGTATCTATGCAGATTATATCTAACTCCCTAGTTAGGAGCAATCTAACACAGAATGTTTGTAGTATTTCTAACACTATTTTTTATATATAAAAAGTTTTATATTTCAAATAAAAATTACCTTTTATTAATTATTATTTTTTTTTATATTGCACGTAGTAGAAAGATAATTTTACTATATATAGATGCTAAATGGATTTAGTTTTGTAAAAAAATAGCATAGTTATAATATGTAGTATATAATTACCCTTAAGCACAAAGTAAATAGAATATACAAATATACGCCTTTTGTTGCTATATAAGGCGTGTTTATCTTGCTTTAAATTCACTTTTTGAAAGGGAATTTGTTAAGTTTAAATTTGAAAATAGTTTAATAAATAGTGAGGTTTTTATTTATTTTGTATTAAAAGTAAGTTTGAGTGAAATTTTTAGTTTTAAATTTTTAAATTTGAAAGTGGAGATTTTAGTAGGAAAAACTGAATTAAATTTGTATTTTATTTTATTTTTGGAAATGAATTGAAAGCTAACGAGTGGAGTTTAAATTAAACCGAATCCATCAGGGTGCCTAACGAGTACGATCACCGCCGGTGATGGTCTCAGAGTTATGTCTCCGGTGGATTTCGTTGTTCGTTTCTGGAGGCGGAAGAGTTAGAGAGAGAAATGATGGAAGCTTACCGCATTAGTCACTAGAGTAGAAGATTCGGCGAGTCCAGTCTACACTAAATCGTTTCTATTACATAACCATTATTAGTTCAATTGGACAATTTATTAGATATATACCAATAAATGGTTTTAGTTGCCCTATTTTGATAAAGTGTTTTTGACAAGTTCGACTATGAAAATGGTTAGTTAATCGATCTCTCTCTCTCTCTCTTCGTCACTGTGTTTCGTTTGCAAGCGTTTCTCTGATCAAGCGATGGCAGCGAGGTTGCTTTCCCGATCAACAACAAAAACCCTAACCCGCGTGCTACAGACCTCCGCAGTAGATTCTACTGCAGGATCCACGCCGGCGCTCCGATCTCTTGCTGCCACCGGTGCTATCCAACCCTCGGATGCCCCACGATTCCCGGTGTACAATCCGATCTCCTTTGCTCTCGGCTCCCCCAAGGCAATAAGAATTTAAGATATTCTTCTATTACTTCTGTTCTGATGAATGTAGGGCTTGTTCAAAAGTTTGTTCAGATTTACCTTTGTTGCTCGTCTGATAATTTGGTTACAGATGCTCGTATGGAATTTGATTACTAATATTGTTCAGATATTCTGTGTATGATGTTTTGGGACTGTCATGGTTTAGTGATATCTCCTTTATGATGCCATTTTTCAACCGAGCAATATGCAAGGTCTGTTTGTTCAACATAATATGATTTAATTTTTTAGTGTTCATATATGTAGAATTTGTGCTTTTCGTTGATCTTTTTGTGACTGCATTTTAGTTCATACACATCTTTGTATGTAAAAGTTCAGTTTTAAATAGGCACTTTTTAACCCTATTAAATTGTATAGTCTTCATTGCATTCTCATTTTTTGGTACCTTGGACTTAGGAACCTTGTTGAAACTCAACTAGAACAATTAGTTAGCTACCTTTCTGCTGTTTGTTACTTTTCATTATATGTTCGTAGCATATGTAGCACAGCCTTATAGGTGATCTGTTCTAGCATCCAAATCGTGGTGGTATGCCTGAATGCTGATTTCTTGTTTATTATATATTTCCCAATATATAATGCATTATCAAATTCTTAGGTATAGGTGGAACATATATGCAAGTAGAGTACAACTAATTTGATTGTAACAGCATATTCACTCTTCTTGAAGAAAATCGAGTTTGTGGTGAAACACCTGTCACTGATTAGTTTAGAGGACTATAATTTAGGACTATGAAGCTACAGGAGAAGTTTAGAAATCTGCTGAGGGAGCATATAACTTATTTGACTTGGAAAGCTCATCATCTTGGGTTATTTCGTTTTTCTTATTCGTTTGTTTTAAATATACAGCTTACTAAATAAATCTAATAACTTCCACTTTAATTTTAATAGAACTTTCTTAGATACACTTCTTCTTGGGATGTTTTAAATGCTCCAGATACTTTATGCTTGAGGCAATATACAAGTTTTAGATAGGATTTGAATCCATATGGGCTTCACCATGGTATATTGAACTATTAAATATGGGTAGTTATTATAAAATATCAACAGTTATTGGCCCGAATATAGTCGGTCGTTACAATAAAATGTCATGGATGTTTCATGTCAAATGACTTGCCTAAAAGACATCATGCTACATTTTTCCAAGAAGATTGTGGAGAAAAATTCTTTAGACATACAACCGTCTTATATCATTGGAGAGTCTAGAAGATCCTGCTATCATGATTCAATTCAACGTCTTTTCAAGATCCTGCAGCTTAAATCAAGATACAATTTAATCTTTATCAAATTATGAAGTCATGTTTTTCATGCTGTATATTTTATGTAGAGAGGAAATGTTAGCTGTATTCTATCAAATTGTGTTTTCCATGATTCTTGCTGGTAGAAAAGAAGAAGATTCAGGACTTCGAATTGGTTTGACCATCGCATTGAGTATTTTTCTTCTTATGTGCATCTGGCTAGGCTTGGGGACATACTTCTCATGCAAATTCCTACCAAAGAAAGAAAGATCATGATTGTAAAATTTCAATGACCATATGTAAGCGATATCAATAAGCCCACAAAAAAATGTTTAGTTTGTCAACTCTTCTAGCATCCACTTCTGTTCAGCAGCTTTTACACAAATGTGATAGTTATGGTGCCTGTAGACTCTTGTATGGCTGTTGACATGCATTATTTTTGTTTCATTCAGATAATCTCAGAATAGTTTCTTTGAATATGTACATTCAGTATATGCTTTGTATTTTCTGATGATAATCTGCAATTGCATTCATACTGTAGATTTGGGGTAGCAACCATGTTTGTGTGCCTCACCTGCCTAAACATGCACAAACTATATCCAGATGGTGTTCTACCAAAGTGCAAGTGCAATCTATGGCACATCAAAAAAATATTTTGTGCTCACAGGTGGATATGTCAAATGTAAAGGAGGTATGAAGTTCTTATTTCCTCCTCTAGATTGTGTAAAATTTTGGAGGTTTGGGCTCTTCCCTTTGAATATTCATCTGATGTCTTGCTCGGCCACAGGGAAATGCTGTGAAGTCTGAGCAGTCAGAAGTTCTGGTCTTCTCTCCATTGGAAGCAGCTATGAAGGGACGTGTTAGTGGACTTGGTGCTGAAAGCTTGAAGCTTAACAGAGTAGAACTTGCTAATAGGATTACATATTTTCTCATTCCAGCCCTTCTACTTGTTTCAAAGACAAAGCTTACTACTTCAGCAATAATTCTCTCCACCTTTTGGCAAATTCATGGATTTTTCAAGGAGATCTTTTTGGACTACATCCATCAGGAAGTGACACGAACATGGGTCATAATCTACTTCAAGTTGCTTCTGCTAATCCTGGCAAAGGATATGTTTCTTCACTTTGACATGGTTTGACATCAGTTAAGTTGCCCTGGTTTCTTGAAAGTCTAAGATAGTTTCCTTAATAATGACTTCCCATCTCGTATCAAAATAAGTAATACCTCAGATTCTCCATCAGAAGCGAGTGCTATGTCGCAGTTGGGTTAAGTGCTTTTGAAGATCTCTAGCCCTTAGTCCTTTGTACTGGTCATTTGGACCTTGAATCTTTTTGGATATTCACTTGTCACTGTGATGTGTGTATTTTAAGGTCTGAAATTTGGTACTAGACGCTTTCCTCTTGAAATTTTTTCTTGTTGCTGCGAATTTCTTCGAGTGCATCCTAGTTTAGTGCATGAAAAAGGCTTGCTAGTTGTCCATAAGTAATCCTGAAGTGACTTATGGACAAATTCGTTTGTAGATGACTTTTTATGTTTACGTTAACAAATCTATTCTCACAAACTTGTTTTTTTATTAATTCGCTTTCTAAAATCTCGCTTTTAAGAAACTCACTTTTGGATTACTTATGGACAAGTAAAGACGCTCTGTGCGATGGAAAAGTGCTGTACTGCAAATTATCAGTTACATTGAGCTGGGAGTGTTAAAGCCTTTGCACAGAACCTTATAGTGAAGGAAGGCCAGCTTTACTGTACACGAGGGTAATTTTGGTTAGCATGCGGTATAGTCTTTTTGTTTGCTCTACCTTTCGCTGTGTTTGGTTGCCAGTTATTTACATTGGACTTTGAAGTCTAATGTACGTCCTGGTTACAGACGGTAAAACAATTCCGGCGGAAGTTCTGGGAGTTGTTTCCGAGTAACACTAAATTGAACCATCTTCAAGGGGATGCTTAAAACACTCTCATCAAATGAGTAGTTCGCAATTACTTGCAATTTCACCAACTTTCATGTTGCCTCATCATGAACCTTTGCTGTGTGGCACACCTTATTGCTATCACTGTCATATAGAACCAATAATATAACTCATCGAATTTCCTGAAATAAACAATCTGCCAAAGCCTACTTGCGAGAAGAGGTTCCAACAAAATCCGGACACAAAGTCAAGGAGTAACATCACAATATATCCACTCTTTCAGACTGATCGGTTGCTTCTTTTATCTGTTGAACTTCCTGTTTAGGTGGATTTTCGATGCAATATTTGCTCAAAAAAGGTGCTCCACATAGGTATCGCTAATGTAATTTGATTGACCAAAGTTTCGAAGTTGGCTTCAATCTGGTAATTGTCCTGAGAAAAAGATAGGTATTCAAACTAACGATTCTGTTTGGAGTCTGGGAATCATGCAGAAAGATTGTTTGCAGATAGGTCCAGATATCACAATTGCGTAATTTCCCCTATATCCTGTTATCTCTCCTGTCAAGTGGTTCCCAACAAGTTGAGAAAGCAGAGACGATGAAGCTTCACTAACTCCATGGGAACTACTCCAGCAAAATTGTTATTAGACAAATCTCTAGTCGTAACTACATACGGTGTCTGACCGTAACGAGTTCCTGTTGTTTCTCTATAACAGCAATATATCTTGCGGTAATTGTTGGCGTGAGCAAGTATTTAACTACTTTACTTATATTATAATATTTTTCGTTATTTAGAACTCTCCAAATTTGATGTAAACATTTTTATAAATATAAAGAGAGTGGTGCCAGGGTGTGCCCATATATAAATTGATGGGTAAAAAATTAGAAAAGGCCTTTAATCTTGATACCAAATAAAATTCTATATCTGTCCACTGTCTTTGTAGATATAATGACTGCGATGGTTAGATTCAGACTAGACCGTCTACTGTTATTGTGAAGATACGATTGCAAAAGTCAAGAACTCCTATTAGATCACTTTAAGTAAGTTTGGCTATCTAACCAGACTTGAGATCTACTTAGAAAAAAAAACAAATCTGCCGCGGCTTCTAAGGTTTCACGATGCCATCTCTTGTTGTTGCGCGGATCGTCGTTGCTGCTTCCTTCTGTAGCTAAATCAACATCGTCTCCCTGCAGCTACTTCAAGCTACCATCACTGCTCTACTGCCGCCTCTATGCCACTGCTAACATATCAATTCCCTAACTGCTTGAACCATTGCCATCGGCACTATTCGAGTCGATCTCGATACAAGACCTACTGATGCGATCCAACTCAGTAGACTCGCCCGCTTGAAGCCGATCCAAGCGAGCTAGCCGAACTAATCTGAGTGATCCGATTCAGCCCGATAGGCATACCCAATCTAATCCGCTCAGCCCGTCTCGACAGAAACAAAAATTTAATGAAAAATTGAAGTGCTCTCTCTCTCTAATTGTTTGGGTGGCATCTCCGATTTTCAATGTATTAGTGTTAAACTAAATAGCTCAAACTATTCTCTTTGATTATAAATTGTTGAAATGTACGTTATTGGAAAGGACAATATGTGATATTTGATTGGATAGATAGTAAGACCTCAAGAAACTGATCCTATTTATGTTAGCTGGAGAATTGATAATGCTATTGACAATGCTATTTCAAGTAACTAAAACTTTGCCTATATTGTTTCAGATTCATAAAGGCATACATTATAGATTTTATAGATATGAAGGAATGGATGATATGATATTTGATCCGAATATTTTTCAGACTGTAATTTCTTTAGTTAGAAATAATATGATATATATCAATAGAGATAGTTATCTAATGATAGGTGTTGTTATAGTGATGTTGTCATCATCTCTATTTTTACAAGATTGTTTACATATTCTATCTCTATAACATAATCTTTTATCTATTAGACAAATCACTAAATAGTTGAACTGCATTGATCTTATGTATTCCTGTTTTTATTTACTTTGAGATATCACAATAGATTATTGGGTGTGGTACTAAGAGAGGAGTTTGTGAATCTCTATAACTTTGAATATTATTGACGAAGTTTAATTTTTCCTCCAAAGAACTCTATAAAATTTTTCTATGATAATAAGTCTGCAATAAATATTACTTAGAATCTAGTGCATCATGATCGTACCAAATATATTGAGATGGACAACACTTTATTAAGAAAAAGTTGGAGGCAAATTTGATTAAGTTATCTTTTGTAAGTTCAGAACCACACTTAACAGACATATTGACAAAAATGGTGTCTAGTAGAGTGTTTCATAACATTCTGGATAATTTGGATATCGATGATATCTTTATACTAACTTTGTAAGAGAATGTTAGCATGAATCAACAAGTATTGAACTATTTTAGCTATATTAAATACTTTTCTTTATTTATAGCTCTCCTTATTTAGTGTTATATATAAAGCATAAACATATGTACTTATATAAGAATTGATGGGTAAAAAAAGATAAAAATTGAAAAAGGCTTTTCATTTATATCGTCAAAACCATTGTGATCTCTCAGGATGGGCTCTTCGACTGTTTGAGCATGTGTCATAGTAGCAATACGTCTAAGCAAGATCCAACTAAAGGTGGCAATATATGACCCAATCCGAAAATCCGACTTGAAATCGAGCTGTTAAAATCGGGTTCGGATTAAGATGTAAGCGGGTTTGGGTCAGTTTCGGGTCACCCGAAAGTGACCCGATCAACCCGAATAAGTTAAATATTTATGCTGACCAAGTGTTTTAGGTTTTTTCTTTCGAATCTTCTAAAACGGCGTCTCAAACTCTCATAGCGCAATCTACAGATCTAGATTTCTTCTTCCAATTTTTCAATAATCTTTTTCAGATCTACTCTTCCAAATCTTCTTCTTGCCAGATCTATATCATTTTTCGCCTCTCGTCGAACTCATATCCTTCCTGGCCGGTTGAATTCTTATTATCTTGAGTCGGATCTACTATTTTGTAAAGCCACGGTGCTGCGCGTTTGAATCTCTACTCCCTTCATGAGTTCGCATCTTTTCTGTTGGTCTATCGGTCTTTCCTTAGCTGCTGTCGACAAAGATCAATGTAAGAATTTTAACATTTTGATCTACAAAATTTGAAGCTGAGTTTGCTATGCTTTCGACTTCTAGAGTTTGTTTTATGTGCATAACAGAAGATTCTAGTTGAACTGTTCTCTTAGTAATATGGTCTCTTTTGCCGTTGGAGTTCAAGGAACACCATTTGTTATTTCCCATTGCTTCATGCTTCCAGCATTGTGCTAGTGGTCCCTCTCTTTGTTTCTCACAAAAAGAGTTGTTTATTTTGTTAATTCATCTTGTTGTTTTCCTTTCAAATTATGCCAGTTTACTACTTAAATAAAGTTTTCAGATTTTTATTTTTTTTCCTATAAGATAATTGAATTGAACTGGATAATTATAACAAAATTAATGGATACTTCTTTTGCTAATGTGTTTCGTTGTTAATTAGTACTAGTTGCTTTCGCGTCTACTTCTAAGGATCTATGTGAGGTTTTTATGTATAACCTAGAAACCACCATTATTCAATCTCATTAGCTTTGAGTATCCTATTTAATTAGGCTTTTTTCAGCCTCTTATAATTTTTAAACCATGTTGTATTAAGAGAGGCACTCATATATATGTTAATACATTAATTGAAATACTGCTAGTGATATAAAGTTCAAAGCAAATATATATATATATATATATATATAGTTTTAGTTTCATGGAGATTCAAGCAAATTAAGGAAACATGGGGAAGTGGAGTGTTAATTAACTAGTTAGTTTGTAGCTTGTAGTTTGTTTTCTTCAAGACTAACAGAGTTTGTTTGTCTAGAGAATAAGTATATCCATCTTTGTTCTCTCATCTCTATATGTTCTGGTGAGACTGAACAAAACAGAATTTTTTTTTTACTTTATATAGTTCTTCATATTGTATTATTTTCAGAAAGTTGTTAAACATAACCTTGTTTTTGAGAAAATTCATGTGACATTTCCAAAACTAAACATGTGGTATCTTTTATACTTAGTTCCCAAACTTAAGTATGTAAAATACAAAGATTTGTATAGATTGATAGATCTAAAACTATCATCTTTTTTTTTCTAGTAGAGTCTAGTAAATATAATATAACATTTTGTTTCATTCATTTTATTTGCTATAATTTTTTATATGTTAAATTGTCAATCAATAAGTTTTATATTATTGAACTTATATGCAATATATATAGGAGAAGAAATACAAATATTTTATGGATACACCTGAAATTACACGGAGTAGTCAATGCGATAATTCCAGTACGGGAAATGAAGCTAGTCAGCCTAGTCTTGATGAGAGTCGTGCGACACAACCAACTACAGTAGGAAAACGTAAACGGAAGCTTACGTCGGAGATTTGGAAGCATTTTGAATTTCTTCCTTTAGATTCAACCGGAAAGCAAAAATGTAAGTGCAAAACTTGTGGTTCTTCTTACTTGGTAGACAGTCAATATGGTACTAGTAATTTGAAATGTCACGTAAAGTCATGTGTTAGAAGGGACACAAGAGATTTAAGACAATTGATTCTTCAGCAAAATGCTCATTCTATTTTTTTGACTGAGGAAAAGTTTGATTCTAACAAATTTACAGAAATATTGACCGCTGCCATAATTATGCATGATATGGCTTTTCATTTCACTAAACTTTCTAGATTTAGAGTTGTATTTCAATATTTGGAAGGATGTGCAGCTTGTGAGTAGAAATACAGTAAAAGCTGATTGTGCGAGATTGTATAGAAGAGAAAAGGATAGAATTTGGTCTATGTTAGGAA
The DNA here is from genome assembly GCA_019914995.1 of Acanthochlamys bracteata. Lineage (NCBI taxonomy): Eukaryota > Viridiplantae > Streptophyta > Magnoliopsida > Pandanales > Velloziaceae > Acanthochlamys > Acanthochlamys bracteata. The sequence goes on along the minus strand of CM034143.1, from coordinate 4,182,541 downwards.
GTATTCCTGATAGAATATGCTTGACTTCTGATTTGTGGTCTTCTTTGACAACTGATGGGCATATTTCTTTTACTGCTCATTTCATTGATAAAGATTGGCAATTGCATAAGACACTTTTGAATTTTGGATCTATGCCTCCTCCTCATAATGGTGTTTCCTTAGACGAGAAAATTTTTAACTTTCTAAAAGACTGGGTCATAGATGGAAATTTTTTTTCTATTACTTTGGATAATGCTTCTGCGAATGACGTTTGTGCTGGAATGTTAAAGAATCAATTGTCCTTAAGTAGGAGTCTTATATTTGATGGTGATTATTTTCATATTAGATATTGTGCACATATTCTTAATTTGATTGTACAAGAGAGTTTAAAAGAAATAGATATTGTTATTGAGAAGATTCGTGAGAGTGTTAAATATGTAAAAGGGTCACAAGCAAGGAAGCAAAAATTTTTTGATTGTATTAAGCACAGTTCACTTGATGATAAAAGAGGTTTGAGACAAGATGTTCCAACAAGATGGAATTCCACATTTATGATACTTGACACTGCCATTTATTTTCGTCGTGCATTCTCGCATTTGGAGTTAAGTGATTCCAACTATACTTATTGTCCTATTCGCAGTGAGAAAGAAAAAGCTGAAAAACTATGCAAGTTTCTTGGAGTTTTTTATGATCTCACATGTCTTATTTCTGATACGAAGTATCGCACTACCAACTTGTATTTTCCAGCAGTTTTTACAGTACATATAACTTTGAAGGAAGCTATGCATGACTATGATCTTTAGATTAAAGCTATGGTAGAGAGTATGTATTCTAAATTTCAAAAATATTGGTCCAGTTTCAGTTTGATCTTGGCAATTGCAATTATGTTTTATCCAAGATATAAATTCAGTTTTGTCGAATGGTCTTATAAAAAGTTATATGGTATTTGAGGGGATGTAGAGTCTAAGCATGTGAAGAATGCCCTTGTCATTTCAATAAGTATGCTTATAAAATACAAAGACAAAGTGATGTTGTTTCTTCTTCTTCACAAGTACCAATTGGAGATATTGGATCGTCTTCTTATTATAATGTTAGTGAGTTTACATATTCAAGAAAAGCATGTGACGTCTTAAAAGTAAGTTATTAAATTTTCATTTGTTTTGGTTTACATTATATAGTAATATTTTCTTATTTTATTTTCAAATAATAATGTTATATTATTTGTTTTAGGAATTTGATTTATGTGAAAATGAAGAAGGTATGGCATAAAAGTAAGAACTTGACCTATATTTGGATAAACCTATAATGAAAAGAGATATTGATTTGGATATCTTGACATATTGGAAAGCCAATGAATATAGATATCCATACATAGCCTCTATGGCTCGTGATGTACTTAGCATACCAATTTCATCTGTGGCTTCAGAAAGTGCATTTAGTATTGGAGGGAGAGTAATTGATCAATATAGAAGTGCTCTCATGCTAGAAATTATGGAAGCTTTAGTTTGTGCTAGAGATTGGTTATATGAAGAACAAAGTATTTTTTAAAAAAAAAATTATTATAACAGAGTATTATATACTAATTATTTTTTAATATTGTAAAAATAAGAAAGCAATTGTTGGATGAACTTGTCAAGAACACAATGGATGTGTGTGTCACACCAAATACTGAACCTCATCCTCTAACCGAAGAAATTGACACCGTCGAGACATAAGGTAAAATATTCAGGGTGCCTTCCATCAATTTTGTTTGCATCTTCTATGATTTTTCTTTATATGTTTTGTTGTAGCATGTTGGGTCTTTTCTGTTGGTTTTGAACCCTTGACGTGTTGTCTCTCTGTCTTCAAAATTTTTTGCCAATTAGATGACTCTAGCTTATTGAAATTGCCTACTTGAAGTACAATTCAGTCATGTCAGGTTCTGTATGCAGCTATTTGTCATTCACTATTCATCAATTTTTTTGGGCTTGGTTAATGACCCAAATCATCTCATTCTTATTTAAGTATATTGTTTGTATGTCCTTTAGAAGTTCAGGGAAGGCTAAGCTCAAACACGATCAAGATCATTTTTTAAATCAGCTCTAAAGATAACATGAAAATCGTTATTGGATATGCTCTGTTTTTTTTTAAAAATCTTGGAATAGTTAGTAACTTCTCAGCTAATTGGTTGGTGGATTATATGCTCTCTATTTTGGAAAGGTGCTAGTTACTAGTATGTCAATTGATTGACTTTTTTGCTGATTTATTTATTTCATTAACTAGCACAAGTTTTAACTGACTGATTTCGGTGCTAGTACTAATTAGTAAATATTCTTGTGCTAAGTGGATGCTAAGAATATTTATGTAGCACTAGCGTATTACTTGGTCTCCTGTGGATGCTAACTTCATTTATGTACAACATTAAACATGCAGATTGCCTTATTTGAAGGGAGAACAGATAGGGCAGAGAAAAGAGGTGGCAGCGGTCAAGTTGTAGAAAAAGGAAGGACATGCATTCTGTGGAAGCACTGGTGAGCTGTGAATGAAGTGAAGGGCTATATGGTTATCATAACAGTAAGGTCTGTTGTGAACTTAAATTTTGGAATGTAATATATGCAATGGTTGCCAGTTATTTTTGTTTTGTTGGAAACTTGGAATGTAACAATGTAACATATGCACATGGTTGCCAGTTATTTTTGTTTCGTTGGATACTTGGAATGTAACATATGCATACGGTTGATGTGTTTTGTGTTTTATCAAGGGCATGCATGTGAAGCAATCTTTCAACCATTTGGACAATAAGCTGAATGTTCTAGAGAGTTATTCCAAAGTCCTATTCAAAGTTCTTCAATGCTCATCTGTTCTGTTTTGCGCTATTACTTGCGAGTGGCTAATATACCTTATGAAGTGATTCTTTTTCTTGGCACTTTGTTCTGTTCTTGTATTATTGAAGTAGGTTGATCAACAATTAGTGTAATAGAAAACATGAAGATGATTTCATATGAACTGAGACCACTACTTGTTCTCATCATAATTTTTCTTTTGGTTTTTGCTGTTATTTTTCTTAGTGATAAGTAAATTTGTTCTTGCATTCGCTATGGATGGCAATGTCAAACCGTTCCAAGTTGAACTCTTCTAAGACGTCCGTAGTTATTGGTAGGCACTAGGCATTCTGCTAATTTTACTCTCCATCTTTAATATCTATCCATTTGTTGTTGGAATTCCAAGATTGATTTTGATCATAACAATAATTAAGAATTATAGTTTATGGATTAGGGTGAACTAATGATTGGAATCAAGTTCTGCAGAAATTCATAAAACAAATCTATCCCACAGACAACAAGCCAGATTTTTTTTATACCATACAGAATAGAGAATCCCTCAGCCACCAAACAGCCAGCTGTCTAATTGCTGCTACATGGATAAACAGAAAATCGCAAACAGAGAAGAGCAGAAAAACAGAGTATGGCCAATAGAGATGAACAGAAAATAGAGGACTCAATAGCCGGCTACTTCGCTGCTATTTCGCTGCTGCTCGCTGGACAGAGAAGAATCAGAAAATCGTGATAATCATTCACTCTTAAGAAGTAATTTCAAGCATGATGCCGATTCCATTTGAACTTCAACTTTTCATCAGAGACAGGCCAACATGTACACCATAAGATTGACCAAATAACACATCAAATGATGATCAATATAAACTTGAAAAAATCGTGGAATGATAGATGAAAATTCAGTAAACAGAGCAGAATCGGTCATTGATGAAACAACTTTTCAGATGTAATTCAATTAAGAATTCGTCATCCATTTGAAGCAAAATTTTGAAGACTTATTGAGGAACATATCAGCTACAAGTTCATATCAAGAATCATGAAAAATCACAACAAGAAAAGACAAAGAACATAGTGCAAAGCATCATCAGAATCATGTCTTGCTGATAATGAAGAAATGCTTCAACATGCAGATTTCGATTTTCCTCCAGAAGAAATCATGAATTTAATTACAAGAAAGGGAAAGCTCAATAATCAAAAGAAGAAAGCACACTATACAAGTCAAGCAGTCAACATGGGATGCATTAAATATGGACAAGCCAAATCAGCTCATCTATTCTCAGACAGAAGTTTAGCTGAATTAAGCTCTCAACCACTGGCGGCAAATTCAAATATTTTACAACGCATTTAATGCCATCAAGGAAGCAGTTGATTAACCGGTGGACAAAACCACTCCATCTCTGACATGAAGAACCACTAATGAAAAAGAGCGCCAACGACAACATTCTTCAACGTTTCCTGCATAGAGAAGAAACACTATAAGAAGGGAGTCACAGCAACAAACAAAGTGTAGAGAGAACACAAACAAAACAGAGATACACAAGAACTCTACTACTCTACACAAACAAATCTTGCTGCTGGTCACACTGAAGAAATCTCTCTCAGTAATCTCTCTAATCATCTAATCTGAAATACTTCATGAACACATAACCCTCATGAGATAGATCCTGTGCTCAATTTCAGTTTATTTTACTTGTAACCTCTTACTGACAGTTGTGAAGGTGGTGCTGCGGGCACCGGGAAAGGAAGCTCAGGTGGAGCTTGGTGTAAGATTTTAGACCTTGTAATAGAGCTAGCAAATCAGCCAAGGGGACATGTGTGTCCAGTGGGCTGTTAGGGGTTGTCTTGGCGAAGAAACCCGGTAGAGTAAGTGTGCTTGGGGAAGGACTTTGCTCTAGGTGTATTTGTAGCTTATTAAAGATTTAGTGAAGCTTTGGCTCTGGTGATAGAGCGACCGTGGATGTAGACAAAGGGGTTTTGCCGAACCACGTTAAATTCCCTGAGTACTGTCTTTTTTACATATGTCAGCAAATACTCTAACTCTCTCTGTCTGCAGGTTACAGACTTGACACAGCCGACTGTAAGCCTGCTACCAGTAGGATAACTAAACTTGACGAAAATTTTTATAGACTAACTCAATTCACCCCTCCCCTCTTGAGTTAATCTTACAGAAAAAACCTAACAATTGGTATCAGAGCAAACCTCCAATTTGAAGGTTTAACAACCTTGAGGAAAAGATCCTATGGCAAGTTCAAACTTCATTGAAAAGGAAGGAAGATCGCTTGACTGTCCTCTAATATTTGAGGGGAACAATTATAGACATTGAAAGATAAAGATGACTGTATTCTTAAAGGCACAAAATTATTTTTTGTGGAAGATCATCAAAGAAGGAGATAAAGCCACAATGCAAATTCCAAAGAATAACAACTTTTCTTCTTTAAATTCTTATGCCTTGGAATTGTTGTATCATGCCTTCAATTTTGAACAATTTAATCACATATAATTTTATTCCACAGCAAAAGAAATTTGGCTCAAATTAGAAAGAATGTATGAAGACAAACTTGAAACTAGCCAATGCAATGAAGGTAAAATGTCATCAAATGAAAGTGAAGGAATACCAAAACATCAAAAAAAAAATAACCTTCGCTTGACGGCCATCCACGAACATCAAAATGAGGTAAGTATCCCTTCTTCTAAAGAGGATGATAATGTTGGTTTGGTAACAAGAAAATGCAGGTACATTTTGAGAAAGAAACAAAAGAGAAGAAGTAAGAACTGGCCTCGGAAGACAGAAAAGCCCAAACGCAGTAAGAAAAATTCTTCCTCATCCAAAAAGAGCAAAACTGAAACCATTCATCAAAAGGATATTGGATTATGTCTAATGGCCAATAATGAACAATCTAGTGAGGTAAGCTCATCTGAATTTTATGACTCATATGAAGATTTGCAAGAAATTTTTGATCAACTATATGCTAAATACATGTATGTGAAACGCATGAATAAAAGTATGAAAAACTGAATGCGTGAATACAAAGAAAAAGAACGATTTGTTGACTAAACAAGTACTTATTTTTCATGATGCTCTTGATGGTAAAAATAATGCCAAGAAATATGCTTTGTCTACTAACCAAATAAGTGCAGAAATACATGTGTTACGTGCTAAAAATAGGAAGCTCATTGAGACAAATGAGAAATTTTGTGCCAAGTTGAATGACTATACTACTGGTAAGTACCTAAGTAGCTTTGGTAGTGATAACTCCTCCACTTGTGTGAATTTAAATGAAAAAATCAAAAAGTTAGAAGTAAATAATGCCAAGTTACATACGGAATGTGATAATCTAAAAGAAGAACTTGTTCAAGTCAAAGTAACAAACAAATCACATGCTACTAAATGCTTACTACTGAAAAATGAGTTAAAAGAGTTGATTACCAAGAACGATGACCTTCAAGTTTCTCTAGCAAAATTTGTTAAAGATAAAAACAGGTTGGATGCTATGCTTGGCGCACAGAAAGGTGCATTCAGAAAGAAAGATATTGAGTTCATGCCAACTACTGAGAATCTCATTATGAACCAAATAAATGGCAAGCAAGATTTAAAAACTACAAGTATTGGATTCTCCAGTAAGTACAAAACTGACAAGGTACATTCTTCTACTCCTTTTATTAAGTGTTTCTATTGTGGTAGAAAGGGTCACAAAGTAAGCTCTTGTTGGTCTAAAAATAATAAAAATAAAGTAAAGGTAATGTGGATTTCCAAGAGCAACCGTCTTCCAAAAGAGGTAAGTGAAAATCCCTTTAGATCAAGTGCTAGATGCATTACTACTAAACAATCTATCATTTTGCAAGGTAATCCATCTACCTCTTATGTTGCTAGCAACGATAAATATGTGACTCGTTATTCCAAATTAAAGAAATATCAAGGTATGAATAAAAAAGATATGGGTGCCAAAGGAAACTCTCAAGATTGCCAACAACCCAAAGAAATTTGGGTGTTAAAGAGATAAATTCTTGTTGTAAAAATTCTACAACGTGAAGGTAAGTAATCCAATCTTTTAATGATCTTGATGATTTATAACATTTCAATTCAAATGAAACTCATTGTTGCATTCTATGTTGAAATTTTGGCTGAAGCTTTGTCACTTATTATTTTGTTTAAATGATATCTTGTATCTCACAATTGTTTGAAAAATATGCTTGCATTTTTCTGAAAATTAGGTTAAACTTTTTTAACGTAAAATAATTAAATTGTGGCAAACGAATATATCATGAATAAATTTATTGAATGATTGTTGAATGATGTTTCATAAACATTGATTTATTAAAATATTTTTAAACCAAAGAATTCTGAACACTTGATGTAAATACAATTTGATAAAAATGAGTTCAATCACTATGAAACTAATTGCAAACCATCCGTGCTATTGAAATGGTAAGAATCATTGCTTTTATAAAATTCTATTTTGATGAATATTAATGTGAGTCTATATGAAGCTTTTAGAATTTTTGGACAGTATATATGCTACTAACTATTGCAGTAGAAATATGAACAAAAGAAAGTAAAACACGTGACAGAACTGTTGCAAGGATGCATAAACTATTGAAATATTACAAGTTTTCATGATTGGTCTATTGCTTCAAAATGGTGAAAAGATTATTAATGAGATTGCATCTGAACAGAAGCACTTCACTGCAAGAAGGTAACACATACATATTATGTTGATGATTTTTTGTCTAGTTGAAAGCCAGCAGAAAAATGGATAGATGTGGCGTAGAGATTTGGATACTACATTGCAAAAAAATTTTCTCTACTCTTCAAAACTGAATTTAATCAAAGATCAATGCGAAGTGAAGATCAAACCTGAAAATCTTTACAGATGCCTTCATGAGAGTTAAATTACTAAGTTGTTTATTCAAATTAATGTTACTCATTCCAACAAGTGCACATGAACCTACTTGATCCATATAGAGTTGTAAGATTGAAAAGTAAACACTTTCACCTTGTAATGATCAATGATTGCTATAATTTTATTCATTTTTTCTTCTTACTAACAAAAATGATGCACTGAAAGTATTTTCAAATCTTTGCCAAAAGAGTAAGTTTAATATAATATGATATAGATAACTTATTTGATCATTCATATTACTTAAAGGATATATTCTTTAAGAATTTTGACTGTTGAGGAATTCATTCATGCTATACTTGATGAGACTAATACTAGGCCGAGAAAGGATTCAGCTATTTTGCAGATTCATCAAGGACAGTAAAGAAATGTCCATTACAGCAGAAAAATAGCCAGCTGCAATCTAAACAGAGGACGAACAACTTTCTGTTGAAATTTTCAAAATGCAAGGAGACTCACCACATTGCATCGTTTATATTGAAACATGAGTACAGTGATCTTCACAAGAAGCCATCCATAGATAAATCATATAAAGAGATAAAAATCATATTTCAATCAAGAGGTAAGTATATCTTCTTTATATTAATTTTGATATTTGTTAAGATCTCATGGCTCTTTATCCTTGATACATAACTGCTCTTAAATAGTGAATGATTTTTTTTAAACATTGCAACATGTTTTTGCAAAAATGTTTTCAAGTGATTTGTCATATGAAGCCTCAATGAGATTTACCAACCATTGTCTATTGCCACTTTATAATCAAACCATTGACCGTTCTTAAACAAACTTATTTAAAGCCAAACTCTTCTTCTTGGTTAAGTTGAAATTGAATGAATTTTTTAGAGATGAAATTGCTTGGGTGATCCATATTTTTTTTGGCTTATACAAACCGAACTATCATACTAAAAGAAAATTTTTCAAATGAGATGAGACTTAACAGTGATTCATCTAAATCCCTCAGTGAATATCTAAGCCAAACTATTTTGAGTCAAACTCTTTGGATTCCATTCTACTCCACTGAAAGTTCAGTGACTAGTCATATTGAGACATATTTGCTTGTATTTCTAATAGTCTAAATGTTTTGTGGATTTATGATACACCTCAATGGAGCCTTCAATTGTTGAACAAAACTGTTGATCTATAATGATAAAAATTGTTAACAATTCTTGTTGAGATTTTGATTCATTGATGCATTATTTACCATATAACAAAACATGTGAAGCTAAATATTATAATATCATCTCTAGTTTGGATGTGTTATTCGATATTTTAATTGAATTCCTATAATATCATCTAAGATAATGCTAAAATCTTGTGGATTCTGTGAAACTCTAACATCTCCCTGCAGGAAAAAGTCTTTAAAACTATTTTGTAGGATGTTTTCACAAGCTAAAAGGAATAAAGTTAAATGTAATTAGCAAAGTGAAGAAAGAGTATATAGCAAAAGGAGAGATATTCACCATGCGGTCAAAATTATTCAGAACACTTTGTGAACAAGAAAGAAATAAGTTATTCAAAGATAAGGCAAGCAAAGCATTGCATGAGTAAGTTAAGAAACGAGTACGACAATACATTGTAAGCTATCCAAACGTATGGGTAACTCGCTTCTTTTAACTTAGTATTCATTTTTCATCAAAATTATTTACTAATAATCAATACTGAAATTCTGCTGATTATGCAAATGATATTGAAAATTGATTTTGATAAAAATACCTATGCAAATAAATGATTTTTCATGAGGAGAATGTTGTCCATCAAATGGTAAATCATTAAGAAAAGAAAGCACATCAAGGAGAAAAGCCTTCGAATCAAAATGAAAGAAGAAAAGCATGTTTTATAAATGATATATTCTTTTAGATTCTTTTAGAATTAATAAATTTTATTGCAAGATCTACAGTATATATGCTAAATGGAAATTATACGATTACAACATTAGTTGATGAATGTCATACATTAACTGCTTATGAGAAAACTTTGAAAGCTAATGTCTTTTGGGCGTAGAAAAGTTATTTATCAATGCAGGAGCAAAATAGTTGAGAAAAGCTAACAAGAAAGTGAAGCATGCTACTCAAGTCAACTACTTTACTGAAAAGCTTCTATATTGAAAGAAGAAAAGTTGATAAGTGCTTCAACTACAAAAGAAAAAGAATATGGTCTTTATAACAGAGGGCACTTATTAAGGGGGAGAAAACATATAGTCATTACAATATGAATTATGATTTATAGAAAAATATTATCCTTGTGAACTAACAAATTTGTGTAGGATATATGATGTAATACAAGACAGACATGCATCGCTCTTTTTACTACTAATAAAGTGTCATTCTTTGCAAGAAAAAGTTGCTGAATCAATTTGCACAATTTAGTAGAAGAACATGCATTAGTGAAACCAAAAGAACCAAGACAAACAAATGCATTACCTTATACAAGGATCAACGATAAAAGAAGAAAAGGTTGCTATTTACAGGTATTACCATTTTAGTGTATTGGATACCCTCCTTTCAACCTTTTTTTTGTGATGACAAAAAGGGGGACAAATAGAATAATTATCATGCGCAGGTCAGGTGATTTATTATGTTTACAATTTCAAATGAGTATTTCATTGAGGGGGAGCTATTACATTGAGCTTAATTAGAATCATAAACCAATAATTCTTAACTGTTTTGTCATCATCAAAAAGGGGGAGATTGTTGGAACTCCAAGATTTATTTTGATGATAACAATAATTAAGAATTATAATTTATGGATTAGGGTGAACTAATGATTGGAATCAAATTCTGCAGAAATTCATAAAACAGATCTATCCCACAGACAACAAGCCAGATTTTTTTATACCATACAGAAGAGAGAATCCCTCAACCACCAAACAGCCAGCTATATAATTGCTGCTATATGGATAAACAGAAAATCGCAAATAGAAAATCGCAAACAGAGAAGAGCAGAAACACAGAGTATCGCCAACAGAGATGAACAGAAAACAGAGGACTCAATAGCCGGCTACTTTGCTGCTATTTCGCTGCTGCTCGCTGGACAGAGAAGAATCAGAAAATCGTGATAATCATTCATTCTTCAGAAGTAATTTCAAGCATGATGCCTTCCATTTGAACTTCAACTTTTCATCAGAGACAGGCCAACATGCACACTATAAGATTGACCGAATAACACATCAAATGATGATCAATATAAACTTGAAAAAATCGTGAAATGATAGATGAAAATTCAGTAAACAGAGAGCAGAATCAGTCGTTGATGAAACAACTTTTCAGATGTAATTCAATCAAGAATTCGTCATCCATTTGAAGCAAAATCTTGAAGACTTATTGAGGAACATATCAGCTACAAGTTCATATCAAGAATCATGAAAAATCACAACAAGAGAAGACAAAGAACATAGTGCAAAGCATCATCAGAATCATGTCTTGCTGATAATGCAGAAATGCTTCAACATGCAGATCTCGATTTTCCTCCAAAAGAAATCACAAATTTAATTATAAGAAAGGAAAGCTCAATAATCAAAGGAAGAAAGTACACTATACAAGTCAAGATCCTTTAATCAAATCAAGCAATCAACATGGGATGCATTAAATATGGACAAGCCAAATCAGCTCATCTATTCTCAGACAGAAACTTAGCTGAATTAAGCTCTCAACCACTTGGCGACAAATTCAAATATTTTACAACGCATTTAATGCCATCAAGGAAGCGGTTGATTAACCGGTGGACAAAACCACTCCATCTCTGACATGAAGAACCACCAATGAAAAAGAGCGCCAACGACAACGTTCTTCAACGGTTCCTGCACAGAGAAAAAACACTATAAGAAGGGAGTCACAGCAACAAACAAAGTGTAGAGAGAACACAAGCAAAACAGAGATACACAAGAACTCTACTACTCTACACAAACAAATCTTGCTGCTGGTCACACTGAAGAAATCTCTCTCAGCAATGTCTCTGATCATCTCATCTGAAATATTTCATCAACACATAACCCTCATGAGATAGATCCTGTGCTCAATTTTAGTTTATTTTTCTTGTAACCTCTTATTGACAGTTGTGAAGGTGGTGCTGCGGGCACCGAAAAAGGAAGCTCAGGTGGAGCTTGGTGTAAGCTCTTAGACCTTATAATAGAGCTAGCAAATCAGCCAGGGGAACAGGTGTGTCCAGTAGGCTATTAGGGGTTGTCTTGGCGAAGAAACCCGGTAGAGTAAGTGTGCTTGGTGAAGCACTTTGCTCTAAGTGTATTTGTAGTTTATTAAAGGTTTAGTGAAGCTTTGGCTCTGATGATTGAACGACCGTGGATGTAGGCAAAGGGGTTTTGCCGAACCACGTTAAATTCCCTGAGTACTGTCTTTTTTACATATGTCAGTAAATACTCTAACTCTCTCTGTCTGCAGGTTACAGACTTGACACAGCCAGCTGTAAGCCTGCTACCAGTAGGATAACTAAACTTGACGAAAATTTTTATAGACTAACTCAATTTATCCCTCCCCTCTTGAGTTAATCTTACAGGAAAAACCTAACACATTTGTTTCCCACTTCTCTTCTATCTTACATGCTATATGAAGAAATAACATTTCCATTCACATGCTATATGAAGTACCAAACATAGCACAAGTTAGGTTTGTGCATTATACTCTATTTTTACTACTGCTATCGACTTCTTATATATTTCAAAAAAATTTTAGTATAAATAAGAAAAAATATAAAAATATATTAATACTTTTAATTATAAATGGATCGACCCGAGTTTTACTCGATTATTCAAAAAGTTAGGTTAGAGTTGACGATTTTAACCCGTATAAATTAATGGGTTGGATTAGAGTTGAAACAATTTAACCCGATTATTAAATGGGTCAATCCGGAAGCGACCCATAAACCCATATTGCTATCCCTAGATCCAACACTTAGAAGAAAATGAGAGTTGACATATATTAGATTGTTAGACTGCAAGAAAAGTACCTTTATTAGTGATGTGAGGTACATTGCAAACCACAGGAATGACAGCATACTTGATTTTCACTAGGATAAAGAACGTTAAGCTAGTGAAATCCTGGAAAAATTATGAGATCTCCATAGAACTACTATTTTTTGCCAGAAGCACTTCAAGTTGAACAAGAAAACCAATTGATTTGGTATTTCCTCGGACAAGAAGTTATTTGACAAGTCACGAATCTAAAATTATTAAGAATTTCTCCAGCAATCAAGGAGCTGTCCTGATAGAGCATTTCTTAACAGTCAAAGAGAAACTAATTCATCCTTTATATGGATATCTCCGGAATAGTGCCATTGATATAGTTATGTGAAGTTTTGTTGTATGCAGATGATCTGGCGCTATGAAGTTTGGAGAAATTCTCACTGTATGTAGATTGTAATACATATCCAAAAGATCGAGTGAGTTATTGAATATTTGTAAGGAGCCTTTTAATTAATTGTAGCTTACATCAAAGGTATCTCCAATATTTGTCGTAAAGCAAGGAAGTTGCTCTCTTAAGCTATTATTGGCTTCGTCCAAGTAAACGGTCACATAGAACTGGCTTGAATTCCAAACCCTAGCATGAATCCCAGCTTCTAATATGCATAATAGATGTTGTAATGAAAACTGGTTCCGAAGTCATGACGGGGCCGAGTTGATAATTGCGAATTGATGAGGAGAGTTGGAAATATGAGCCTCCACCCATTATAGAAAGAGGTCACAAAACTAAATTGTAGGTCCAAGAAGCTTAAAGGTTGTTAGATAACCTGCAAGATCAACTCAAGATAGGAGTAGCGAATTGAGTTGATAATTAAAAAATTTTGTTTAATAAAAGTTCATACAGACAACAAGTAGTCAGCCAGATTTACATATGATAAATCCTACGACAGAGAATAGCACCTAGCACTCTAGCACACGTTTAAAAAAAAAAATTTTTAAAATAAGGTTAAGCACATGATCTATCTCAATGTAAGTGAATGATCTTAAAGTTTTTTGTTGAGATGATCAAACTTATTGCTAAAAATGATACTCAGTAAGTAATTGCTAGCAAGAGGGGTTTCTTCATTTGAAAAATTGAATCGATCTAGTAGAAGTTTGTTTTTGAATCTTTTGCTCGATGTCTTTCCTGTTTCTGTTCTGCAGCTTCTCTTCTTCTTATAATGTCTTCTATTTTCGCAGGTAGCTTGTTCTTCCCGTTGGAAAAAAATTTCTCGTTTGTGTCTCTGTCAAGTGGCAGGTTTCCAAGATAGAGATAAAGATTGTGTTCAGTGGTCAATCAGCCACTTCACGATTTTTTTGACTAAACTGGTGCAAATCTTTTGTTAGATATTAAATGCAACGATGGAATTTGAAACTCTCGCCTTTAATCCTAAATTGTTTCAGCTGGGTTGTCTTTTTCAAATTTCTCTAGTGAGTTGACTTCCCTTGGTTTGCTGCTTCTCTGTTGAGTTGATTGCTTGAAATGAGGTAGACTTAAACAGCTTGACTCTGCTTTGTTGAAGCATTTCTATATTGTCAGCAAGACATGATACTGATAATATTTTACACTGTATTCTTTGCCTTCTCTTGTTGTGATTTTTCATGATTCTTGATATGAATTGTAGCTAATATGTTCTTCAGTAAGTCTTTAAAATTTTGCTTCAAATAGATGACGAATTCCTAATTGAATTACATCTGAAAAGTTGTTCCAATAATGTCTGATTCTGCTCCTTATTTACTAAATTTTTATTTATCATTCCACGATTTTTCTAAGTTTATGTTGATCGCCATTTGATGTATTATTCGATCAATCTTATAGTTTGCATGTTGGTCTGTCTCTGATGAAAAGTTGAAACTCAAATGGAATCGGCATCATGTTTAAAATTACTTTTGAAGATTGAACGATCATCACGATTTTTGAATTTTTTTTTGTCCAGCAGCATCGAAGTAGCCGGCTATCGAGTCCTCTATTCTCTGTTTGCGATGCTCTATTTCTATACTTAGTTGTTTGATTTATGTAGCAATGAGATAGCAATCAGATAGCTGGCTGCTTAGTGGCTGAAGTTTGTAGTCCTCTGTCTGTGCTGTATTCTGTAGCTACTATTTATGTGCCTCTAAAGAAAATCTATATATAGATAGCAAGTAAGTAGCTGGCTGTCATGAGGCTATCTGTAAAGTATTATAGATGGTTTATTGTCTAATAGGTGAATGATAAATCTTGCTTGTAAAATTTTGTAGAACTTAATTCAAATTATTAGTTCAACTAAGTTATAAATTATAATTTTTAATTATTATTATCATTAATAAATTTTAATTATTGTTATCATTAAAATCAATGTCGGGATTTCAACAAAGGTTATCGAAGTCAAAGTTTAATTGGCTGAAATGTTCCTTGCCTAAATTAATGGCCGACAAACATTTGGTACGAAAGGCTTATGCTAAAAGTGCGTAGTTCATCTGAAAGTTTCAGACGAAAAGCATTACTCCCTAAAGAGCATGATCAGATTGTGGACATCTGTACGACCACTGTCCTAAGAGATATCCTTATATAATTAATAAATTATTCTTCCAAAATAACTTTTCATGAGAATCTTTTTTTCCGATCAATTAAGTTTGGCTAAATAAGGTAAATCTCAAAAGACTTATTAACATTATTGCGTCTTACTTTCAACAATCAATGTTATCTAGTATGTGCACTATTTTGCTTAAGTTTGTAAACTTGAGCTAGATAATGGAGGAAGAGAAATGATAATCTGATCTTTTAACAATTCTAACTCTTTAAGTTTTTTGGAAGGATATAACAGGAAATATTGCATGCTGTTAGATGAAAAGTTTGTTTCTCATGTTTTGCTCTGTAATTCTAGCAAACTCAGTATAGAAAGCAAGATAAGTCTCTTAGTGCCTGTTCCAGTAAATAAAAACAATCTTACATCCGAAAATGCTATATATCTTGCTGCTAACCACCACGCTCTGCTACCATTGATTTAGGATTTGAAAGCAACCATCATTGATAATAGCCATATCAGTCATGTTGTCGAGCATGGTGCATAATATAGCACTGCTGTTTTACATCCTAATTCTAGTTATATGTTTCTCTTGCCTTTATAATATAGTTATGTTCCTCATCTAAGTGCTTGGGGTCTTTCTTGATAGCTTACCTGAAGATTGAGATTTGCTGCCCTTGGCATGCATGAGTCATTCGACTTTTCATTATCTACTGTACTTGAAGTTCTAGTGCTGAAGAGGGAGAGGATTCAAGCTTACTCCACTACTCAACAGGTTCAAATCTTTCCAGCAATCAACCATTCAAATATTTCATCTTTTTAAAGTCCAATTTTGAAACTTTCTCTGTTTTGCAGCAGATCAAATAGTCAGTAATGAAGTAGGTGCTAGGAACATATTGCTAAGGTAATTGGTCTAAAGCTCAATTGGTGCTAATGCTTGTTGCTTATACCCTTCAGTGCTTGTAGAGTTGCTCAATTGTATGAGGATAGCTGTTAGCACTGAGCTTGCTGAGCATTAGTTTTCAGAGCATTAGTTTCAAACCTATGCATAATACTAATAAGCAATGGAAGGTGGTGTCTGTTATGGATTGTCCACTGGTAGAGTTGCCTTTGCACCTCGCACCATTATCATCTAGGAAAATTTTGCTTGTTTTAGTAGATGATGTCGATCAATGGCCAAATTGTGTTCATGCAATGCAGTCTAGAAAACATTCTCATACCTCTTCTACAATTAACCGAGCTAATAATATGTTACGTATATATGCTTTCTGGATTTTCTGATTTTTGCTGTCAATAATCTGGTTTATGTTGGTCAGTGGAACTTGGCAAGCGCTTCTTTTCAAGATGCTCCAGGGTCATTGACAAAATAATGGATAATGAGGATAAGTGTGATCTTGCCAACTTTGGAGATGATGGTTCTACTTCTAATATGCGTAGCACAAGGTACCATGAGCATTAAGATGATATAGATAAAGCTTTCAGGGAAGACAAAGAGTTCATCTACCTCGATGGCGCAAAGTAGAGCTTGAAGTAGGTGATCATGATTTGCTTTCCCCAATTGTGATATGATTTTGTAGCATAATGCTTGTAATCAGTGTATTAGTCTAGAGATGTACCTCACCTCCGTCGCTTGTAAATTAATGTTAATGGAAATGAAGCAGAAAATGTCAGCTACTTCTTTATTAATGGCATAAACAAGTCGTTTCAATTCCTTTATGATCATCCGCAGTTTGAATATCTATTAAAATTTCAGTTTTTTGTTTTTTGAACCATTGCAGCTTGAAAATATTTTTGTTGGAAAGTTGAACACGCCTGTGTAACCATCCATCACTGATTGGTAACCCTGTAACATGAATACAATCTGCTTATGGGTTCATAAATTCATGAAACTTTAGAACTTTATTGTAGAACAATGGTAATGTCCATGTAAGTCAAGAAGGAAATACTGCAAACAAAAGTAGTAAAGAAACCCATCCAGCATAAAACAAAACAACAAACTTGCAACGAAAAACAAGATAGATTCAAAGCATACGGATAATAATACTCTGAAAAGAAGAAATCTATTCTATGAAGAAGTATGAACCTCACCTTTGCTTAACGAAAAACACAGAAAAACATAAAAAGATATTTAGAATTTTTTATAAAAATTATTTTTATTTACTCCTAAATTATCAAATAAGAATAATATTTATTCTTCATTATTCTTATTGATATTTTAAAAAAAGACGAAATTAAATTATTACTTTTATTTTTATTTTCACCCTAATAATTTTTTTTTATTTAATCTATTCTTATTTATTACTCATCTGTTCAAACAGGTTAAAGTTGTTGCCTGATCGAGACAGCTGTTAGTAGATCTGGCTTTGCTGTCTATGTGGTTTGTGCATACACACCAAGGTATTGTCAAAGTGACTTTACTGTTACTTCCAACAGATAAATGTGGTTGTCGTTGCCTTATCTTGCACAGTACAAGTACACTAAGCATCCTGCAAAACATTCTCTCCTACAAATAAGCCACTTCTGACAACTAACTATGTGGAACTAACGATCAGCAATGGCATTCTTCTTTAGAAAGGTCATGTTTGGGTTCTAGCGGATTCCTTTTTCCCTTGATGAATTGGGCATGGATGTTAGTTTCAGAAGACACACAGTCTTAAATCGTCACACGCGACTAAGAGGCTATTTGGAAGGACTTATGAAAAGTATTTTTTTTTATATGAAGAATATTTTTATTATATTTTAAAAAATAAGTTTTAATTTTTTATCTCAAAAAATAATAAATTAACAATAGTAAAATTTTAAAACTAAAATTTTTTTATATTTTCTAAATTTTCAAATAATTTATGTACAATGTTGTAGAAAGTTTATTGAAAATTATAAAGTGAAAAGTGCTTTTCTGGAAAGCAATGCCAAAGGTACCCTACACCTATTTTCGCACCAAGAGCTCCTCCCAATGCCCCTGATGGCCTTCTGCAGCCCTTGCCTATTCTCAATCAAGTATGGTTGGATATCTCTGTAGATTTTATCGAAGGACAGTATCTCAAGCATTCCTTTCCTATGCGGTCACACCCTACTGAGATAAACAAGCATGCCTTTCCTATGCGGTTACAGTATCTCAAGCCTTTGCATTGAATTCGGGAATTCTTAAATTACACCAAAGCGCACCTAGCGTGACCGCGCACATATGCAGGATGAACCAGGTGTTGCTTCAGGCCGACTAGTGCTTACCGCGAAGTAGCTGACTCTGACATTCCATACAAGTAGGAACCACAGGACACTTCCCTCTAGCAGCAATGCATCAGAAGCTACGACTCTGACATCCAATACAAGCAGAAATCAGGACACTTACCTCTACAGCATGGATCAAGAAGCTACTGTCACCATTAAGCCAGTTCCAAAATACACTAAAGGAACTTCGTTGTACCCGCAGATGCCCAAGCTCCACTCTGGAACAATCTGCTCCCTCTAGCGCTCCGCTTTGCTTGGCAGCTGCTACCACTCAGCACCTAACGTAGCTATCAGCATCTGCTGCTTCAAACCTGGACTCGCATGCTCTTAGCAAGTAGCCAATGGGTTCAGATCATGGATGCTTGCACTAGCCGTTGCATAGATGGCTAGTGGCAGCAGCACCACCCTCAGCCTTCACCCCAAGACGTTCGTATCATTTGCTGCTTCTATCTAGGCGTCGGTCTCCTCTTGCTGCCTATTTTATGTATGCAGATTGAGTAAATAAAAGACAAGAATCAATCAAATTTGGTCGTATTTTCTGTTTTTGGTTAATTTGACTGTTACCTTCGTGCGAATTTCTCTGTTTTTGGTTAATTTAGGTGCTTGATTATTGAGAATAATATTAGGGGGGCTGATATACAGAATCCCATTATCAGGGAAAGATTTTACTAAGACGCCCTTATTGTTTTATTTATACGGGATCGCCTTAGGAAGTGCTTACGTAATTACGTTGGCGACAGAGACAAATACATGGGGGTCGTGAAAGACTCTTGGCGGCTGAGTTATGTTATGTTATACTTATTCTTAAACAAAGCTTATTTCAATACGAATGAAATATTAGAATGAGTTTGTACCTTAACATTTCTTAAAGAAGCTCATATTCACTTATTTACTTGTGTGGGCTAAGAATGACATTGAACGAAGAGCATAGTACAACTCAAAAAGAAATTCAGAACCATCACGCAGCGCCCAAACATAACACAACGTTATGCACGAGAAGCTTTCCCAAAGTCGAATAAAACCACGGACTAAAAACTAACGGTATGCTTTGTTGTGTTCATAATCACGCTTATATCTGCACATAGCATTTTACAATTTACATGCAAATACACTAACGCACCAATAGTTTACTTCATCGCTTATAATCACTTCATAGGACGTCAATCCTGTAAAATGAAGCGTCAAAAGTTGAAATTCCTGTGCGAAACAGTTCGACTATGGGATTGATTAAAGCACACCTAAATCATCTTGATGTCAAGACAGGCTCTCAAGCTACTGGAAACCAAACAAGAGTTACAGACAGAGCATTAGAATCCCAATTTCGTGCTAGAATTGATTCTTCCGTCCTTCCTATAAAGACTTGACCAACGATAACATATTGAATCAATTAGCCTTGTCACTTCAGTTAAATTCTCTCTATAACCTGTCTTGTACATTTTCTTTGTACACAAGCTAACTATGGGTACCAAATGATACTCGACTTTGTAATATTCTTCTCCTAATACAGTAATGATAAGAATTCAGTACATACCTTGTGATGAGTGTTGGATAATCAGTGGTCAATCTAGATAAAAGATATCATCTGGTCACCCATAGTAATACTCTAAAAATATTATGGTACACATCTATCGTGTTCCATACTACATAAAACATACCAAACAAAATATCGCAGCTATCCTAACGAAAGACTATTTACATGGTGAAAAGAAGTTACATCCTAAAGTGCATTCTGTTTATCTGGATGGTCGTATCCATGTGGTCTCACTAGTACTTTTGTTGCCATAATACACATCCCTTGATGTTTCATCCCAATATGCCTGCAAAAGCACAACAAGAACATTAAATCCTTTCAAGACCATCTCTATCATTCATTAATACAACACAAGCACTTTGATGAATCTTTAACATGGATTACAACATATTTGTGGATGACTAACAATCGTACATCAAAAAAATTTCCATATGTCAAGTTAGACGGTTCCAATCTCCTAAGCAATCAGCTTAAACTAGGTGCGAGCAAATTGTTGTTGAGAACACTAACATACGAAAAGCAGAAAACACAATCAAAAAACATTGCAGGCTTACCAAAGATAAATAGATCTCTAGTTATGAGAACTGTGAGAAACATTGTCTAATGCAATATTTTATTGGTCTAACCATTTTAACCATTACATAAAGGGTATGCCATTTTCTTTCTTCGAGCACCATGATGTTCAGCCAACCCAAAAATAAAAGAAAAGAGTGAAGTCTTCAGCTCAGTTATATGTCTATCTCCAAACTCTTGCAAGAGGAACTTGACAGCATACAACACCATAAATAAAACGAGAAAAGGGTAAGAAAGCCAAGGATTCTATTCTTAACATTTCCTTGAGTCTATAGTCTTATCTCTAAGGAATAAACTGAAATGCAACTACATTCTCAAATAGGTATTCTCTAGAGCTTAGGACATAAGTCACCCCTGAAGGGAAAACAAGATTAAAAGGTACAACCTGCCATCCAGGAGGTAGATCTTTTGATAGTTCAACTAAATCAGGTTGTTTCTTATCCTTCTCAACTGATTCTTGAGGTGGAGATTGGACTATGTCACCTTTTGCTTGCCTCCTACACTTCACTCGTTCACGCCTACAACCATGAAGTCCAAAATTAAAACTCTTATAGATCACAGGTTAAAAAAAATGCTTAGTAATACACTTGAATAGACAAGTAAAACATGAAGATCAAATAATCCTTCTATATTCCAAGCTGTTCAACTGGTGATTGTGAATCCATGATAATATATAGTACAAACAAATTCATGCTCAAACAGTGCATAGAGTATTCAAATCATAAGATATCCACAAAAAGCTTTGATCAAACTAATCAGCTAGCAGACTCCAAAATGAGGTCTGGCATCCCGAGTATGCGTACATTTGAAGAGCTTATCTGGTAAGAAGAAATTTAATAAAGCTACAGAGAACTCGCGCCATCAGGAATGAGTTCCAGGAAATTCACCAAAATATGACAGAATTCATGCAATGTGACATGACCATTTCAGATGTGATCAGACATGACAAACGCCTCAGCCCTTCAGAAACACAAGTAGACTTTTTATCTTCCAGTCCAACTTTGATAATTCAAAGACTCTTAATATTCATGTGGCAATCATTCAAACATCAAAACATAGGGCACTCTAACAGAGGCAAAAAGTTGAAACTCCTTCATTTATGAAAAAATATATAAACAACTTAGTTATGACAATATTTAGCCTCAGATTAAGAACTTGAAAAAATTGGACTTACACACATTAATTTCCTTTTCCTCCAACTACAAAGTACTTGACTGGAAGTCAGCAAACTAAGCCAATAAACTTTTTAGTGAATAACAAATATGTTAAATATGTATTACATTATCCTATTTTCGAGTAGCTTTTTACCCTATATAAATAGCAGAAAGCATGGGCTTCAGATATGGAGATGGGAAATTTTAATGAATTTGTGACATTGTCTGCTCCTAATAGGCTCGGTCAAAGATCAAGCCCAAATCAGTAAAGATGCCCTCAAAGTTATATTTTCAGCATCATACTCGAACTTTGAAAGACGACATGGTTCTCTAGTTTTGAGATGGTTCAGACCAATTTTTATTAGATCTTGAGTTATAATCTCCTACAGTGCTTAGAATTGAAGTGGAGAGCTATGTATATTTTCTTCACCATTTGCAATTAGAAATTTTGGTTGAAAACCATAAGTCGGATTGAATTTGGAATCTTTATTATTATTAAATTCTGAAAGAAGTTTCTACCATTCAGCAGTGAGAATGGTGCTTTATTAAGGAGTACATGACTTATTCAACTGAGATTTGCTATTACATACCCTAACCAGTAGATTCTTAACAAAAAGATATATATTCTGATAATTGATTATGCAATCAGATTCAACTTGAGTTTGTTTGACATAGTTGAAAATGTTGGAGTTGCAATTTATCAAACTTTACTAATTAAAAGTAGACTAAAAGCCTTAACTATGTAACTAACACATGAATCTTAGTATTAATTTTGGTTACTCTTCTCATCTACATGAGTAAGATCATGCAAAATAAGTGATGCAATGCGAATTCAAATTTTCAGCTTTTCCATTCAAACTGATCATTAGAATGTACAACAACTTATTTGTGCTAATTCCATAGAATTATGAAGAACTTTGATTTGCTTGCAATATCCAATTTAATTACTCTAAACAGTTCATACATAATTCCTATGCGAAAGCACATGTCAGAAGTTTAATTTAACAGTACTATTTTCAATAGTTATATGAAAATATTAATTACAACATAATATATCACATCATAAAACTTATATAAAAAATTTACTAAAATAATAAATAGAACTTAATAGTATAATAATAATAATAATAAGTCACTCTTATTAATAATGCAAGTAAATTTATTTTCAAAATACATTATGTAATATACACGAGCTAAGAAAATAATTTTCTATTGAACTTCCAGAAGCACCACTTTGGAAACGAAATGCTCAAAAGTTATTAACAACAAACTTTAGGAAGTAGGTGAGAGGTCACTTCTATTCCATTTTAGTGCACCTAAACTGCAAGGACTTAGGAAATGAAAATTTTGGTAGGAAAAAGTCACTTTCTTTCCTTCCTATTAAGCAACTAAACATGCCTCAGTTTTCGGCCAAGCAGACAATTGCAAGAAGCATAACCACTGTATTTATGAAAATCAACATCGCAAGGAAAAACTAGAAAATTTGTTATCTTAGTCATACCAGGCACCCCCAAGAGGAACGAAATTAGCATTATCTTGAGCTTCACCGCTGGAAATTTGATGTGCATGCCATTCCTGCATGTTCCACAAGTAAATATCATATGATAGTACTGATGAATAATAAAGAAAGACAATTGAATTCTACGTTCTTGTGAACCTCTACTTCCTTCTGACGCTTTCTTTCTAGCAATTCATAAGGATCTTCAGGCTCCTCAACATCCTGTGAGTGCAGCTCCTCCTTTGCAGCCTTCCACTAATAAAAAAAGAGAGAGAATCAATGCTATTTAACATCATTATTACTATTTTATAGCATTTGTTTGCAGGAGATGTTTATGAGTGCTAAAAAACATGCTTTGTCATGATATGGCAATTTGAGAAGTACAAAGTACCTTGTCAACAAGACCTGAGACCTTCTTGTTAGATCGTAATGTTGTGGCTGCCACCGTACGCTTCTTACCACGAACAACTGAAAGGTTGTTAAAAGATGGAATCAGATATAAGATCCTCTCATGTGATGAATATCCAAGAAGTGTACCACAGAAGTGTCTCTGTTCAAGTATGGCTGATAATTTTATGAGATGCTTAAAACATCCCTTTACCTTTTGGTTGATTCTTCGAGACAGGAACAGACGTTATATTACTATTCCCCCCATTGATCAAACAAGTTTCTGTCACTTGGGCATCAAGGGTCTTCGTCTCACTGGCTTTACCCTCGAAAGAAACAGAAGAGGTAACAGCCACAGGCTTCGCAATGGATACTGAACTATTATCGGACTCTATATGAGTTTCAGTAGATCCACTCTGACCAGGCAAACCAACCACATTGTTACTATAGTTTATGGGTCCAGATTCAAAATAGTACCCAGATGAATCCATACTACTGGATGCAGAGGCAGGAGCAGGAGCAATACTCGCAGCATTGTAGTACACAATCTGATGAATTGCATTTACACTTGCACTAGCTACTTCAGAATAAGGGTTGGCGCTAACCGCCTCATAGAATGCTGTTTGTGAAGGGTCAGTAACATGGAGTCCGCCAGTATTGTCATAGTAATTAGTTGCAACAACTTGATTAGATGTTGGGGCATAATAGTTATAGGTATATGGAAAGCTGTATGGCTCTTGATAAGGTTGAGGGGGAATGCCTGCTTCAAGAGGACAGGATGATCCTGCTGGCTCTTCTGGGGGAAGAGAAACAAGCTCGCTTGGCTCTTCAGGAGGAGGAGGAGGAACTGGCTCACTTTCAGTTGGTGGTGGGGGGATCCACTCTTCATCTGGAGGATGTGGGATACAATCATCAGATGATAGAAGAGAAGCCCCACATACTTCTTTCAGAGGCAGTAAATGAGAATTTATCAGCTCCTTGCCATCTATCTGAACTGTATCTTCATCAACTTCCATATCCACATCGACATCCATGTCCTCGGCATGTGATTCAACACCAGCAGCCAACTGGGAAGGAATAGGCTGCTGATTTCTTCCAAGACCCTCTCCAGCTGGTTTACTAACTTTACTATCCTCTGTTATGGCCATGTAGCTGCTATCACCTTCAGATACAGTGGCGGATGTGTCATTTGCCTCGATAACTAGCTTCGATCCTGGATCTACTACTTGTGATTGAAAATTTTCATCGCTTGGAGCTAAGTGTGCTGGTGGCTCCAACTCATTAAGATCTTCAGACTGTATAACACGAATAGCTTCTTCCTTGGCAATTGTGGAATCTAGCTGTTTAAGCTGTGTCTCAGTATGCCACCAGAATGGAACTAAAGACGACCTGTATGGCAAGAGGGCTTTACAATCAAATAGCCTAATTTCGATTTCCTTCCTAATTGCTTCATACCCTGCTAACTTGTTCTCAGACCTGCAAAATAAAATTCCATATTAATATAACACTTTGCCAACATGATAGATGTATAATTCTGCATATACCAATCTAAATTAAAACAATCGTGAGACTAGCAACTTATGATAGAGGTAACAGTCATGACAATTCAAACAATCGTTTATGTACTTTTAACCATATCAATCAGCGTCAGAAAAGTGAAATGTGAAAACTATCATCAACTATGAGAGCTTACATGTAAAAAGTATAAGGACTACTTAAATACAAATGAATCTACAAGACAAAATGGCCGTAGAAGCATCACAAGATTAACCAAGAATAATGGTGCTAAACTACCTTGCTTCGTGTCTCCTGAGTGAATATATGTGAAAGCTAATCTTTGCTGTTGTGTTACACAATTATATAAAAAATAAAAAAAGTTTTAAAAAAAATCAGGTAGAGGCTGAATTAGACATCTTTCCAAATGCAATAAGAGTTTTGAAAAATTAAGTCCCATAAATTTTTAAGAAAAAGCACATGGCATTTTGCTTACCCAGAAGTAAAGGACAGAACTTGTCAATGATGGTTATTAGTCTCAAAATTTTTTAAAGAGGGTTTCTTAAAGTCGGAAGATTACTAAAAAATGTAGACCAAAATTAAAAGTAGCTGTCTAAGGGGACAGGAGGGAAGTTATAGCCACCTGTCTAATACGCGCATTCAGCTAAGAACAATAACAGAGAGATGCAGGTAGTGTCTTCTTATAAAATTATGGAACCAAACAAAGCATGATGAGGAGCAAGGTTGTCAAAATCGGAATTTTAGGTAGGATCGATACGCCGAATAGGCTCGTAAAATCGAAATTTTAAAGTAAGCTCGTATGATTTTACGTACCGATAAATTCATAAAAAAATTTTTAATACCATTAAGGATCTTCTATAAAAAATTTTCTAATATTTTTTTAGTATATTTACAACTTTATTAAAAATTCTTTTAAATTTTATAGAAAAACCCCTCTATATTTTATAGAAAATCCCTCAAAATTATACTTTTTCAAAAACTTCTTAAATTTTATAAAAAACTTCGTAAAATTTTTACAAAAAACTCACTCAAATTCAGTTACTCACAAAAATTTCTTCAAAAGTAAAATCGTATAAAATTGTAAAAAGATTAGGATCTTTCCGATTATAAGATTTAAATCGGGATCCGTGTGAGATTTTACACAAAAGAATTTTAGTTGAAATATGATCGTTTTGGTGAAGTAAAATCATAAAATCGTAGGATTAAGATTTAAATCAAGATTCGATAATTTTGATGAGCATAGAAAAAAAATAAATAAATAAAAAATTAGAGTCTCAATTGCATCAATTAAGTAAATAATAACTTTAAGGAAAAACATACCCACACCTTCAAACAATTAGCATTAGCAAACACCAAAGATGCCAAATCTTAAGAAAAGTGAAACACAAGTACAGGAGCATAGCAGTTAAAAGCAAAGTCAACATGGATATCACAACAATGTCAGTGAACATGGATATCACAACAATGTCATGTTTTCTAATCTAAATGGCAGGATACATGTGGACAATGTCTAAATAGTGAGGTTAACTAACTCATTGCCAAGCATAATGAAACATGAAAAAATGATACATAAACATATCTAAAAATATGAAAATTACTAGAATAGAACCATGTGACAACATGCTTTAGGTTGTTTCAGAAGTCTAAATAGCAAAAAACTGGTGTTCATGTATGTTCTAGACCAGAATTAACAGAAACTTCATCAGATTCTCAACTTTCAGCTGTTTCATTTTCAAAAAGCAAAGGCTAATGGTGTTCTCATACAGGGATAAGAACCACATCCCTGAGGCAAGAGAAAGTTTACAACAACAGAAATTCTAGTCCTGTGATTGCTAATGGATAACTGATGTTAAATGATGCAAAGAAAATAGAAGATTAATTGAAACCAAGTAGAGATGACAAATAAAGAAGCTGCTAGCAATACAACAGAATGAGGTAGCAAGAGAGCATAAAAACAGCGCGAGAGGATGATCCAGTGGGATAATCAGATAAGATATAGGAGAACAATAAAAGCAATATAAGTCAGAAAAGGCAATACCTTGCAACCAACTCCAGACGCTGCAATAAGCTTTCACCATAGTTAACAAGTCGAGCAGAATGGTCATCTACAGTCTCATTGAACTTACCAGCCCCTGTGCATGTATAGACAGTAGTGTTATCGCTGTTTGGCAGTAGAACATCAGCTTGCTGAGAGGCAACAAACTCAGGCATCATAGCTGATCCACCATATAAGACACCAGTTGCATGGATGTTATAATTTGTCAAAAGCTTATTATTGTACAATAACTCCCAACCCGATTCACTCCCTTTTTCCATCCCCATCTGGAGACTACAGTTAGCACTTCCCGAATTTAAAATGACATCCCCAAGCTGAGCAGAGGTACCATCACCATCTGCCCCATAAGCTAGGTCCAAATTTGCAGACGCATGTGCATCAATAAGAGAATCAGTTCTTTCTTCATTTCCAGAAGAAACATGCTGGTGCTGAACTTGTGCACCTAGGGACATCCCACTAGGTACATCCCAAGAAGTCTCGCCAGTTTGTGTGTTCCAATAATAACACCTATTAGTTTGTTCATCCATTAGGATTTTCCAAACTCCAGTAGTTTCCCCCTTGGAACTATCTCCAGAAGCCTCTAAAACAGATACCTGACTTGTTGCATTTGCACCCTCCTGAACCCCCATAACATTATTAACATCGAGGTTCTTATCGATTTCATCTGCATGCTGTTCATTTTTTCCAGCAGTAACACCACTATCACTACTGTGATTTACGTCCTCACCAACAACATTATCACCAGCTACCTGCTATAGCAAAGAAAACACTTTCAATATGCAAATCACCAATACAAATCAAGAATCCTGACGACATAGAAGCTTGAGTAAAGCTTAATATAGCAACTAGCAATAAAGTCTAAGGAAAAAGAAATAAAAAAGTCAGGAATGAGCAACTCCCTGGAAGTTTCAAATTGCTACAGTGCTTAAAAATATGGACAAACACAAAGTTCTTAGAAGATAATGCAATCTTCTGTAATCACGCATGTTCTCTTCGAAATTGGATAAAGGAGAGAAGAGTATAGTCTTAAGAACTAACAAAACCATCACCGCGCATTTTAAGCCATCAATGACTAAAAAGATTGCAGAAGTATCTTCTATGCATCTAAGCAAAATTCAGATCTTATATTGTCAACTTTCGATCATATACCAAACAATTAAAGAAATAAAATAAATGTAAGAATCTGCATTCCCAGACTGAAATCACTTTAACATATAGCCAAATGCAATGCAATGAAGTGAAAACCTTAAAACACCATACGCATCTTTCATGGAAGTAGCTATGTAAGGCACTCTTCCAGTAACATAGATAGAGAGAAAATTTTAAGACAAACATACAGATGACTAGCATGCGAACCATGCCATGCAGGGAGCTTTTATCAAAATCTTCTTCAAAAGAGATCTTGTTTTCCTTTTTTATTAGTGGAAAATCTGTTTTAAAATTCAAATGCCAGAGTAATATTAAATTCAGTATTTTATAAGTTTTTATCAGTAACTAAAGAGTGAACTTATTGGTGAGATTAAATGGAAAAAATTTAAAAGTTTTGGGTTCTCTTCTTGTCAGCCAGAATTGATTAAATCATTTTTGTCTAGAGAAGAGTTTTGTTAAGCTTATGTACTTTATAGGGAAAGATATCATGATCACAATAATAATGCTTTTTTGGATAGGGAGGGCAGGAAGGGTTGCTTGATTGTGATATATGAGCTTTTGAAGCTTAATGACTTATTAAGCATAATAGATTAAACTACAGTTCATTAGACAGGTACCTTCGTATGTACCCAGTTTTGTACCCTTTATTTACTGTAGAGTTTAGATGGAATGAGATACATACCTCGTGGTAGGTGTTTGAAATAAATGGTTGATTTAAAGAAAAGGGTAGAAATAGAGTACACAACAAGCTACCATAGTATTACTGTTCCAATATACAAATAGTAATAACTTAGTAGATATATATTCTTTGTTAAAGTCTTGCATATAATGTCTGTAGTAAATTTAATTGTTCATGCTATAATTGATATTTATTAGATTGGTAAGATTGCTGCACTTATTTTTTTCATATCAAGAATTCGAAAAGTTTATGACATGTGGCAAGGTATGGTTGAGTTTGGTATATTTTACTATAATATTAATAATAACGACTCCTAAATTCTATAAGCGAATAAGGTCCATGCTGCTTACAAATTGCAAAACAAATACTTATACCTGTAAGGAAAGAAATATAGAATAAGAAGCAACAAAACACAACAAAAAAAAAAAACACATTTTCAAAAAATGAGATCACTAGAAGTATTTCTAGACAAATAGTGGGAATGGGGATCAAAAATCCTACTCTTCCTACAACCCTGAACATACAGACCTTTCAACAAATTAACATGGAAATACTCCTTTAGAACCAAATAGTTTTACTTACTAGTCATAATAGAAGGACATACTGGGGTATACAGTGCGTGGACCCTGCTTCCTTAAAAATGTGTATTGGAGAAGCATACATAGCCAGCACAAAAAAAATAAACAAAAAACCTTCAGAACAATCGACAGTTACATAACAATAAATTTATACAGATTAAAAGATAAACATAGAACTTCCAATTCCATAGACATCTATGGCTGTTGTAATTCCATAATTTGGTAGTCCTCTAACCATAGAACAATAAATGCAAAAATTTCTTGTTTCAAGTGCACTTAAAAGCATAAAAAACATGAAGATGCTAGCACTATGCATGTATGAGAACTTCTTCACAACTTTCAACTCCAAAAAAATTCCACAAATAACATCACTCTGAGCTTGTGACTAAGAAAATGAGGTATCAACCTAAGTAACTATCACACATTAAAAAGGAAAAAGTATGAGAACTTCTTCTCACAACTTTCAACTCCAAAATTCTTCCACAAATAACATCAGTCTAAGCTTTT
This sequence comes from Acanthochlamys bracteata, assembly GCA_019914995.1. Taxonomy (NCBI): domain Eukaryota; kingdom Viridiplantae; phylum Streptophyta; class Magnoliopsida; order Pandanales; family Velloziaceae; genus Acanthochlamys; species Acanthochlamys bracteata. The sequence continues at coordinate 4,152,541 of CM034143.1, read as the reverse complement.
GACTCAGAAAAAAAAGGTATCAACTGAAGTTACTGCCATGCATTACAAGAAAATTAAATATTATACTTCACATCCAAATCATTTCTCAAACTATTGAATATTGTGCTTTTTCTACAGAAAAATCACAAAATTCTGAAGAAAATTGCGATCAATGAATATAATTTTGTTTAAAGCATTGGGCAAGGCAAGTAACAATTAGTATGATGTATAACAAAGCAAAGAACTACTGTGCTTTTTCTACAGAAAGAATCACAAATTTCTGAGGAAAACTTGTGATCTATGAATATAATGTTTGTTTACGGCATTGACCAAACCAACTAACAATGAGTATGATGTATAAGAAAGCAAAGAACTTCTACATCACCTTAACATTTGTTTTGGTTAGAGAACTATCTTCACCAACATTATTATGTTCTTCAAGGGCAACATCAACAGTTTCATCATCACTGTACTGCCCAAGTAATGCTAAGGGATTCTCCTGCTTCTTCCCTGGGAAAAAATCATACTTTTTGTAAGACACGAATTAAGAAAATCCTCATGGGTTACTTTATTTTCTGAAAAGGAATAGCAGCTTTCTTACCAAAAGTCAACACTAAAATCTCAGATAAACAGGGACATTAAGCAATGTTGAGAGCATATACGCTCAGCTATATGATAACACACAATCACCTGGCAATCATTTTGAAGAATGTCAGGATGCACAGCTAGAGACCTACCGACCAAGATGGCAACAATATCCTTCAGAAATCTCCCATACGCCTAGAAGCTGTCAAAGAATGCCAGGTTTGCTCCAAATAGAAGCTTTACATGTATCTTCTCTATCTATTCCTTTGAAGCATATTGACTTAACCCACCTGAAGGGGACGATGAGCTTGGAATCCCATCATTGTGATCTCCATTTTGATCCTCCCCAACTTCATCATGCATAGAAGAGCTCCCTTTTTCGCCTGTAATAAAGGTAAACTAAAAAACTACGGCATATAATCCAAGTCTAGAAAATATGAATATCAACTGCTAGACCTGATAATAAACCCTCAAAACCACCACAGTTGCAATGACACAAATCCATTTGCAGCAACCAACCAGCTATACTTTAATTAACAATCCATGGTATGACTCCTTGAAATTTGATTTTACAGTCCAGATCATCAATTCTCCTAATTCAACTAAAGTATCAAACCATACTAGACAAAAGTTGTAGTAAAAGAGAAGACAAATACTTTCTGAAAAGAGACACAATGAGTCCATAGCAATACATGAAAATTGTCTTAGAAATAAAGACCATATAAGCCAAAGGTGTAGTGACCAACTTTTCATACTCCTCAAATTACTACCAAGAGAAACCAACGAATCCAAACTCAAAATTCAAAATTCTAATTCAATGGAACAGATTACCTGTAAAAAGAAATTCCATCACTAACAAAACATGGCAAAACCAAATTACTATAAACAGAAATCCTTTTGATTACTTCTCCAGTAATAACTTGCAACGTAAAGGTAAAATCCCACAATTAGAAAGCATAGCATGCACTTCAAATTTGTACTCGGTAACTATAACTTCGACAATCGATCGATTCAATCTTCATCATCCTTGTTTTGGCAATCAATTAAAGAGCAAAAACAAATGAGTAAAAGACGAATTGAATACCTGAGGGCTCGGCGAAGAGATCGAGCTTGACTCTACGGCTAGCCGCCATGGCTGCGGCTATCCGGCGCTCCCTCCTCTTCCCCATGGGATTCGATCAGGTTGATCGAGCTCTTACAAGAAATCACTTCAAGCAATGGTAATTGAAAGAAAAAATCGCTAAAGGAATTAGGGTTTCTATCGAGAGTAAGGGGAGACTATTGAAGCGACTGGTTCGAAGAAAGGATACGAACAGCCGCAGCTTGTATGTGAACTATTTGGTTTACAAGCGAAACGAAGTTCAACCGCTTTGTAGGCACGGTTACTGGTCCTGGTCCTCCTGGAGACTGGTAAAGTGTAACGTGTACACTTACCGATAAATTATCATCCTTCTAGTTTTTGTGTTGGCTACACTCTCGTGTACAAATAATTTTTTTTAAATTTTAAAAGATAATTCAAATAACTTTTTTTCAATGTAAATAAGAAATATATTATTTTATCTATAAAGTGGTGAATTTATTTTTATTTATCTTCAATAAGGGTGAGTTCTTTTTACCACAAGTGATTTAATAAAAATGACCTACTAAAAAATGATTTAATATAAATAGTACTATGAAAAGTGAGTTTATTGTTTTGATTTTTTTAACTAAAATAATTTTTTATATGTTTTTGTAACTAAAGTAATTTTTATATTTTTTTATATAGCTGAAAGTGAGTTTTAGTGGAGAAAATAAGTTATGAGGTGAAAAGCGCATTCTTAAGTTTTCGCTAGTCTCTCAATTATAGAAGCAATACACAATGTAGTAGACCAAGATTAACACAAAACTTCTATGTCACTAGCAACACAACAAATAGTTAAATTATATAGGAGTGCTTTAAGACTTTCTTTTAGTTTTGATGATTATTCATGTTTCAATGTTTTATTTGGGGTCTTTGGTTAATTTAAGTTTGATGTTGTTGGAGTTGTTTCTTTACTATATAATTTAATAATAAAGAGTCTGATATAACCAAACGAGCTCTTTATGTGTTATGAATCTTGGATCAACTATGACAATAGGGTTAATTATAACTATTAATTGGCAGTTAATTAGAACTATTTATTAGTAGAGGATATAAAGGTCCCATTTGGATGTGTTAAACTTTTTTTGCTTTTAAAGTAAAGCTATTTTACGCTGTAATGGTTGTGAAGCTTTTACTTAAAAAATAACTTATGTTCAAAAGTGTTTGGATAAAATTTTATTATAGTGTGCTATTAGAAACTGAAAGCTGAATAGAATATTTGGATAAATTTATACTTATTTCTGAAAAAGAAAATAATGACTATATTTCCTTAATTATATAGTAATAGATATATTATTAAATATTTGAACATTATTAATTTATTTTTAAGTTTAATATTTTAATTATATAATAAATTTTTTTAATTATATAACATAACACTTTTAGATATATAATTATTAATATTAAATTTTTAGTATATTTTAATATCCATTATTATATTGTCGTGCTTTGCTTGTAATAAGTAAAACTTTCTCTTTCTTTTTGTAGTTCTACCGTTCCTCCAACTTTCGACTAATTGTTTCTTATATACAATTTCATTGGTAACTTTTTCTTAGCTAATTATGTCTCTTATTTTGCAAAAATATATAATTACAATTATTGAACCATTATCTATAATGTTCCACTATACTTTAAAAAAATTATAACTGTGGAAATTACAAAAACTTGCTTTCGCTTCAAAATACAAGCAGCACAAAGTATTGCCAAATTACTTCATAAACCAACATCTAGAAACATTAATATTTTCCTTAGTTCAAGCCAAACACCCTACACCAAGGCATAATTTGTAAAAAATTTTGAGCCACATAATTCACGGACCATATTTGTAGCTTTCAAACAACACAACATGCACATATATAGAACATTTGAGATGGAAGTATAGCTCCAGCTTCCATGACACAAGGAACAGTTTAACTCGACAAAACATAGGACTTACATCTCCTATTGAAAGACTCCAAAGTAAGAGCAACACTAACTCCACAAGAGGCTAAATTTGTAAAAGCACACCTATCACCATCATTCACTTGCATACCACACAACAAATTCAGAATTCCTTACTAGAACAAAAACTAATAGGGATCAACATATACACACTAATAGCAAATGACTCATATAAATAACAGATTGTTGTTCAGTTCTCCATAGTAAGCACAATAAAAACCAGTAAGTCTTGGTCAAACAAAAGCTAAAATCATCAGCATCATCTAACATACGCTACCTAGACATCATTCAATACTATCATAAATTTTCAGTCCCCAAAGAGACCCACAGATACTGTTACACAACAGCACAGATAATCAAGTTGATTGATATTGCACTTAACCACGCTCCTCATGGATCTTCTTGGCAAGCTGAATGTCCTTGGGCATGATGGTTACATGCTTGGTGTGAACGGCACACAAGTTAGTGTCCTTAAAGAGACCCACAAGATAGGCTGTTGTAGCCTCCTGAAGTGCAAGCATAGCATGGCTCTGAAACCTTAGATTAGTTTTCTATTCAAACAACAAACAACAATCAAAATGCTCGGACATTTATACTTGAACATACAAGTCCTCAGTTATTTATATAGACCTATATCACGCAAATTGCAAACTACTCATGTTAGATTATAACAAGTTTAACAAAATGTAAGCCTTCTTCCTAGGAAGCAAGAAAACTAATTCTCAAACTACTAAGTTGTGCAGCACTAATTAAATCTAAATCAGTTCACAATAGGACACCACGATAATACAAAATAATGTACCTAAAAGGCCATATATACTACGCCCATGTAGCACCAACAGTTAAGATTGGTTTTGATTGTAATTAACTTAAAATATGATCCACACTCAAACATACAGCTCGGTATGATGATAGATTTATGTGCTTATTACATACTACAGTAAACTGGGGTGACAAATGCCAGCAGCATCTCTCTTGATTTGCGGGGGATTATTTTATCAATCACGAAAAGTTTTACATCACATTGCCAACCTATAAATTGCAGAACCAACAACTTCTACAATAGAAAACATCACAAAATATTATATTAAAAAAAAAATCTACCACATGTAATTCGTCACTCTCACAAAAACTAAATATGTCTAAATGTAACTACGAAAATTATAATGATAGTGAAAATTCATTTCATAAAAGTAAGAAACTATCAATATAATTATTGATAAACACATAGGTCTAAAACAAATTATCCAGAAATAATTCTCCAGAAAATCTTATCAAGAGACTGAAAATGGATCGATCAATCCATGCGACTTTTCGGTGTTCATTTGCTTATGGTGGAATTTTAAAAACTTCATCTTCTACCTAACAAGTCCAAAACACAAACAGTGTACCAAAATTAATTCAACATACTAGCTAAAAAACCAAACTTTGAAAGCGAACAAGCATTGAATTGAAAGCTAAAAATTACCAAACTTTGAAACAAAACTTTCAGAAAAGTTTGAAACGTAAAATCAACTCAAAATCAATAATCAAATAAACTAAAACGAAATAGAAAACAAACCTCCGAAGCAAGGTACTCGAGAATAGCGGCGACATAAACTGAGGCATTTCTACTAATAGGAACTGCACCGTTACTTAGGAAAATTAAAGGCAAAATGAGATCGAGATCAAGACCGGACCAAGAGGTGAAGATCAAGATTTGTGTCAGAGATGAAAAAATGCTTGGCTCTTTGGTTGTCGGAGACGAATAGATCAAGATTGGTGTCGAAGATCAAGATCGACATTCGAGATCGAAATCGAGGAGCTAGAGTTTGAGAACAGAGTGGAGAGGTAGAGAAAAAGGAAAGAACAGGCGGCGCAAAACAACTCAGGCCCTGTTTGGCTGGGCTTTTTTTTGGCTTAAAGCCCGAAAAAAATACAAAACAGTATTTGAAGCGTTTGGATAATGTAGCTTTAAGCTGCTTTAAACTGCTTTTAACAATGCTTTTTCTTTTCTTCCTACGAAATGATTATATTGTCCACGGTAAGTTTATAAAATTACCACATTATATTAATTATTTAAATAATATAAAAAATTAATAATTATTTAAATATATTTTTCAAATTTAATATTATAATAATTATTATATAATCAATATTATTTAAATTAATTATTGATTGATATTAATAATATAATTTGTTAATAAATTTATAAATATTGATACAAGTAATTCTGTATATAATTTTTACATAATAAATTTTTTAAATTTAAAAATAAATAATATATAAAAAAAACTAAAAATTTCACAATATATTAATTTTTATATATTCATAGGTATCAAATTTAATATTATAATAATAATTATATAATCAATATTATTCAATTTAATTATTGATTGATATTAATAATACAATTTGTTAATAAATTTATAAATATTGATATAAGTAATTATTTATATAATTTTTACATAATAAAATTATTAAATTTTAAAAAAATAAAAATATATAAAAAATAATTAAAAATTTCATAATATATCAATTACCATATATTTAGGGGCATTTCAGTCATTATTATTTCATATAGAAATAAGTTTAAGTTTAAGTTTAATTAAACACTTCATTCAAATTTTCAAAGATTCAAAAAAGACGATCAAAGTAAAAATTTATCCAAACACTTTTCAAAGATAAAGTCGCTTTTCAAGAAAAGTTCTACTGTTGATTAAAGACTCTAAAGCAGCTTTACTTCAAAAGCATAAAAGTTTCAGCACATCCAAATGGGGCCTCAACATAGACAACATTCTCAAAGAAATAGGGTTAAATCTCTATCCCTTAGCCATAAATCATGACGAAATTAGGTTAATGGGATGCGGTAAAATAATTTATATAGCATTATAACTTTATAAACTTATCATGGGCAGTATTATCTTTTCGCAAGGAAAAAAAGCCGTCGTGGTGCTTTTCATTAAAAGCTTCTCTCATATGCTTTTAAAATGACACTATTGAAAACACCCTAAAGTAGCTTAAAGTCGAAATATTTAAACACTTAAGTTTCTATTTATGTGATTTTTTTGGACTTAAAGTCAAAAAAAAGCACAGTCAAATAGACCTAAAGAGTTTTTTAAGAGATATTTGACGGTGCTTATAAAATAAAATTTTTTAAAATAAAAATAGTTTTTTTTAAATAAGCTCTAATTTATTGATTTAAAAAATAATAAAAATAAGCACAATAAGATTCTAAAATATAAATATTTTTCAACTTTTAATAAATTCTGTATAATATTATAAAAAATTTATAAAAGAATATGAAATTAAAAATTAGAATAAAAAGTGATTGATAAGCACTATCAAATAATCCTTAATTTAGACATCTAATGGCACTCTCCTAATCCAGCCATTCAATTAATCGATAAGATGGTCATGATTCACTCCTTATTTTTTTACAAAAAATATGCGTTTATCTTTCATAACCATGATTACTTAACTCAATATAGACATTTGTAACCATGATTACTTAATTCAATCATAGACGTCTGATAGAGAGAAGTGCGAAAGAGTGATTTTAAAAATGAGGGATGCAACGCTATAACCCCCATTATTTATTAATTGGAAGAAATGAATTAAACTAAGAAACAAAGTTATTTTCTTTCTAATTTATTGTCATTATTAGCTTTTGAATATGCTGATACTACGGGCTTGTTTATCGACCCACCAGACTCATTTTTAATGCAAAATATATAAAATTTTTAAAATAAATTATTTCTATTACAATTTATTTTTTAAAATTTATTTTTAATACAAAATTATTATAAAAACTTATTTTTTGTTAAATATTTTTAATTTTTAGTTTTATTTTTCAAATTCATTTAAAAAAAAACTCAAATAAACACGTCTCATATACAACGTTAGTGCTTCTCATGATTATTATATATCACCTTTGTTTGGTTGTTCATCCATAATTTTTAATTAGTTCTCTCTATTTAAGTAGTACGTTGCATAGTTGGTAGACCTGAATCCAAAAACTGTTGAGCTGGATGGCAAATCGGTTCGAGTCTACAAATAGATTATCTGTGTTACTCATCCGTTACGATCCGTTATGACTCGCTTTGATCCGGACAACCTGTCCAGCCGGATCAACCCGCTCAGATATTAAAAAAAAACATCTAACCAACTAACACCCAAACCTTATCTACTCGGCTTGAATCTAAAAGCCTAAATTCATGAATTTTCTATTTGTTGATTTCTTGATTCAATGGCAGTGTGATTGATTTTATCTTTGGTATTTACCGATCATCACCGGCGGTTAGTAGAATTGATGGAAGGGGGAGCGTGTCGTCAGCTATCTATTACTGTTGACGGCGATTATGCGAGAAAAGAATACGCCAATAATGTCTCTGAATACAACACTGTCATCAGTTCTCTCATTATCATGTTATTTCTATTGATTTGAATTTTATGTTTTTCATTGCTTTTGTTGCTATTTCTTGTTTCCTTTTCTTTGGATTTCTTATTGTTTAGGTGCCTGCTAATTGTTTGATGAATGGCCTGTTCATTATCGTTGGATTGCTATTTGTTTATTTTATTGTTGTTGTTTCTATTTTTCTTCTTCTTGTTGTTTTTATTTTGATTTATGTTGTTGCCCACCAATTTTGATTAGTGCTTGGGTCAGTGATGTTGGAAGTGTTTTGGTTTTACTCTCGATTTATAATATTCTTATGGTGTGATGCTAACTCAGTTTGCTATATTGTTTATTTCTTCTTCGTTTTGTTGGATGGCAAGCTACTGTTCTATTATTGATGCAACTATTAGCATCGGTTGGCCAATTTGCTTTACAATGGCTCTTTATTTTTTGCATTAGTTAAGTGCTTGATGAATCGCTGGTGTGAAATGTGTGAACTACGTATTATGCGACCTGTATGACAATATAACGCTGAATGGAGTACAATCAATATGTGACATGCTGTTTGAAAGACTAAAATATCATTAACTGATTGGTCTGGCAGATCAATCCGTTAACCTTTCGGATAAAATCATGACTCGGATGGTGTTCTGGGTAACAATCAGGTCATTTTTTTACAACTATCGTAGGTTGCTCTATGTGTTGCACATGATGAGGTTCATTTTCTATAAGAATAAAACGTAATAGGAATTCCAAAAGTTAAAACATAAAAGTGATTTTATTTTTAAGGTATCATATAAATGGCATATTTGATATTTATTTTAAAATCCTATGTCTTGTACGCATTTAATTATTTTCTAAATTTATTATATTTGATCCATTGTTTTTTATTTATTTAAAAAATATTTAACGTACTTATAAGTAGAAATCTTAAAATAAATAGTATTTTAGAATTTTTTGAAAAATAATTTTACTTTTTTGACTTACAAATTTATAAAAATAAATAATAATAAATTTGATTACATAAAATTTTTATTTTTAAAAATTTTAAATAAATTTTATAAATAATTATTAAAACACTATTAAAAATATAAAAAAAGGAAAGAAATGCAAAGCCAAATGTATGGTTAAAAGATGGCCTTCTGAGCTCCTAACTCTAATAATTGATTATTTACATTCGTATTTCATATTTAAATTTCATTTCTATTCGTTATCTAAGATGCCCTTACACCCGTGTATGTAAGAGACCCGCGTGCAAACTATGCTTAGGGCGTGTTTGGCTCAGCTTATTTGCTGCTTTTAAAAAAAAAAAAAAGCATTAAATGGTGTTTGAAAGTGTATGATTTTTATCAAATAAGCTGCTTACTTTGGTCTAAAAAAAAGCATCAGATCGATGCTTTTGAGAAAAGCACCGCGGGGCTTTTTTTCACCATGGATTTGTAATTGTCCGTTTTACCTATTTTAAGTTTACAAAATTACAGAAGTCATATATCTCTTACCTACCCTTTAAACTCTCATTCTCTCAATTTCTCTCAATCGTATTCGCTCACTCTCCTGCAGCCGGGATTTGCTTGCCCAACACCAATATTTGGTCTTTTCTTCCTCCGACATCTTCTCCCAATGTCATGCTGCTCACTATTTTTTCCCAACGCTGAATTGAGCTCGTCAGTGTTTATCGGAACTCTAATTTTGTGTGTTTTCTTCTCCGATGCCGACTCGTCCTCCCACAAGATAGAGAGAGAGGGAGAGAGAAAGAAATCATTCGTTTCAACTTCGATTCGCTTGATTTAAAGAATAAAGTAGCTGTTTCATATGACAGAGGAGAACTCGCCGGAGAACGGAGGCGGATTGAATCCTGCCGAACGGAGCCTAGCTGCTACGCCGACCCACAAGGGGAAGTCTTGCAAGGGATGTCTCTACTATTCGTCGATTTTAAAGTCTGATGGCCAAAACCCTGTGCGTTGGCATTAGCAGAACTCTGCAACACGGTATTCTATTACTTTCCGCCCTTATTTTTGTTGTTTCATGATTTAATGAATATATTTGGTTTGCTCATACAACGCAAGTCCCAATCAACCGATTGGGCAAACGTTAAAATTCGTTTTTCTTATGGTGATGCATGCGATTTTAATTCTCAAATCTAGTTTTTTTGTGGTAAAAAAGATTGCACTTTTCTGGTTGTGATGCCTTAGAAAATTTGTATTTGTCATGTTTGGAGGTAGACGCTGTTGTTTTAGGAACTTTGAGTTTTGGTTCTTAGAGTGTGTGGTTTCTCTGATTATAAGATGGACTGCAGTTGTTTTGGTTGATGGATTTGAGCTGGTGAATCTCTTGTTAAAAAATAGCATGATGTTTGCAAGTTAGTAATTGTCAACTTTTTTTCTGTTTTTGGATATGATATGCTTTTTCAGGATTGAGATTTTTCGGTTGCTGAGGTGACACATATTTTTTTGTTTTCTAAATCAAATCCTAAAGAATGGTTAGTTGGGTTCGATTCTATGCCCTGTTCAGTCTTCTGAAATAATTTCAGTTGTTACTTGTGTCTCTGGGCTAAAATATATACTTTAGTAGAAAATAAAGTGGTATACACAAGTTAGAGGGAGTCATAATCTGAGGTTTAGTAACTTGAAGCCTCACTTGTTTCCTTCAATGAAGTTTTTCTTTTGTGGATTGATATACTTGTCTTTGCCAGTGCCATAATTCATTTCTGCAATGGTGCTATAGTTTCTTAATTTTCAGGATGTCTGGGTGTAGATGGTGCATTATGCTTCTGAATGTGCATTATGCCATAATTAACGATTGCTAAAAGATTAAGAGGGGCATCTTGAGCGCTTGCAATCATCAAGAAATTCTTTACTGTTTCAATACTCTTCATTTTTATTCGTCCGTGTAGGCATTCATAAGCTCGAAGAATGTGATATGAATTCTTTATTACATGAGAAATTTGATTGAATCTGGAGCTTCAACTTGTTCAACTAGAAATTGAGATCATTTCTATCTCTGGATGCATCTATTAGGCTACTTGCAGTGTCAGATGAGAGGGAAAGGTGTTACTAAGAAATGTTTAGTTATTGTGACTACTTTGTTCTATCACCTAGGACATTTTTCTTAGCATGAATAAAAACTTTGTTCCTCTGTTCTAGCATGTTACTGCAAGCAGAGTGGTGTTCCTCTGTTGTTCTCTGCTCTCATTTGTTTCCACTTATTGATAGCAGCTTGTAATATTTTAAAATAAATTTTAACATTTTTTAAGCAGTGGTGTTTAGTTAGCTAAAACAGTTAGTAATACATTTCTTGAATAGATTGTTTGGAAGGTCAGTTAGTAAAAACAGTTAGCTAAAACTGTTTCAAAGCTCATTTAGCTAAAATATTTGGTTGTTGATAATTGTTATCTGTGTTGAAAAGATGCTTCTTTGGTTAGCTAAAACATTTGGAATTGTTTTTTAACTAGGTTGCTGTTTAGTGAAATTTTAAAGGTTAAAAAGAATTTCTGTGAAGCATTTTTCTTTCTTATATGTTATATCAACCATGAATGTTTTTTTTTTTTTTTTTTTTTTTTTTTTTTTTTTTTTTTTTGTGAATTTCACTTTGTGAAGTATTAAGAAAAAGAAGCAAGTGATTCTCTTTCCTTGTTAAATTTTGCCATTATTTTACACCAATATTTTTTTTTGGTTTGGAGATAACTATTAAAATGTAGCAACAAATTAGTTGAACTATATACATTTTGAAGTCTTTTTTTTTAAATTGTAATGTGCATGTTAAATTATTTTGATTTTCTTTTCAAAATTTTTTATTTGTTGTAAAACTTAATTTCTGATTTTTTAGGGTTGAACGTGAGATTTATGTTCATCAATAGTTGAAGAATCTTCGAATACATTTAATGTTCAAGCTGAAGACAATGTTTACTAGCGGGATATAGAGTGGATTCGCGCTGTGATGCAATTGCAAATAAAATATATAGACAGTAATTATTAATGTTATGATTATACTTGTTGCTATATATGATTGTTGAATTATTAACTGTATAATTATATTATTTTTAATTAAAAAGTTATTTAAAATTACTAATATAATACTAATTTTTCATTTTTACCAATTTATTAATTAAATATCAATTATTATTATATTAAGTAATATATTTATATTTATAAGTAATTTAAATATATTATTACAAAATTTATAATAATAATAATAATATATTTATTAATATGTTTAAAAATATTATTATAAAAAATTTTAAACAAAAATATTCTAAAAATATGTTATAAAATTAATTTCAAAAAATAAATAATATATGAAAATAAATTTAAACTTTTAAGAATATATCATTTATTATATATTTAAGAGTATTTTATTCATTTATAAGTACAAGTTTAGTCAAATATATCTATAATTTTTTTTTACGAAAAAATTTTAAATAGTAAAATTTATCGACAGAATTAAAAAAAAAAAGCTTTCTAATTAAAAATTTAACAGCTATTTTTTTCAGCAAAAATATATAAATAGCAATTTTCGTTCAAAACTTTTAAATTTAAAGCTTAGTTAAATATGCACTAAATTAACTATTATGGACATGTTTGGATGTTCTTTTTTTTTTTTGAGCTTTTGGCTGAAAAAAAGCACAAAACAGTATAACATTTGTTTGGCAAGTGCTGCTTTTTGTCAAAATAAGCAGCTTATTTGTTTTTAAAAAAAAGCATCACACATGATGATGCTTCTTGGAAAAGCAGCGCGGAGCTTCTTTTCTTAGAAACGTGAAAGACAATTCGCTCCCTAGTAAGTTCACAAAATTATATTTCAATTTTTTTCCCTACCTCACTCATTTCTCTATGCTGCGCCATTCGCTCATCCCTCTCTCGCTCTCTCCGCTCTGCTCTCATCCTCCCGCCGCGATTCTGCTCTGCTCTCCTTCTCCCCACCGCAATTTCTTTCTCCCTGCGCAATTGAGCGGTTCACGCAGTAGGTGAATTTTCTCTTCTGCTTCCATGGTTTGAGGACTAGAGGCCCAACCTTCAGCAGACGGTCGCCGAAAGTCCCAAGTAATCCGACCAAGTGTTATAAAATGCCCGCGGCCATTATCTGTCATCTTCCATGGCTCTTCTTGCTTTAGCCAACTCAGCATGTCTGTACAGTCATGACGCGGTCCTCAGACGAACTAGTTAATGACCAAAGATGTTTTACTACGGCAAGGCCCGAGTAAAACGGAATGTAGAATGCCGTGGCGGCTGCAGGGTCCAGCATTCGACACTGGTCTGTTGTGTACCAAGAAGAAAGGAATTCATCGGGAACAATACCTTTCAAGCTTGTTTTGTCTTTAACTCCGAAACCTCTATTGGAGAGAGGATTGCAGAGAGACTGCCATGGATTGAGTTTGCTGCAGTTCTTGATAAGCTTGTTTGGGCTTTGATTTGAATATGTTTTACACATTTCAGTCTCGTTTGATTGGCGTTTGGTCTCAGAATTTATGCAGTATTTTTTGTTGTTAAGTTCCGACTCATTTCAGATTTTTTCTTAGTAATGCTTTGTTCATTTGGGTTTCGATTTAATTGGCTTCAGGTCTCGGAACTTCTGGAGTCAGGGAAGGCATTGTTCAAGGACCTAAGCAATGAGTTTGAGGATCGCGTGATAGCGTAAGTTATTCGACATGATATTTTTTTTAAAATACTATTTTCGGCAATGGTGTTTTCTGAACTTTATGCTAGATGGATGATGGAATTGTTCTTGTAATTGCTGTGGTTTCATAGGATCCACAGGGAGCATATGGAGAAATGGCAGGATGAAATCAAGGAACTCTGTTAGGTCGACGCCGCAAATGAATCTGCCCGAGTTCTCCTGCAGAATGTCTAGTTCCATGAACTAATCAACCCTTTCTTTAAGCATTATGACTAAGAAATATAAATATTAATTACTTATGAAATTGTTGCTCCTGGTAATGATTCATATATGAAGTACAATCGTTTTCCCTTTCCAGCAAAGGAAGGTATAGACTACGATGTATAAGAATTGATGAAATACATATACATAACCTAGAGCAAGCTTCTAATATGTTACACAAGTAACAAAAATACAGTATTATGTAGACTTCTCTGCTGTGTAAAACATCCTTGTCTGCCAAAAAGGTAGTCTTGGTTTTGTGAAAGTATTTACTCATCACCCATGGCCAGCTCTAGTGCATAGTGATCCCTCTCCTGTTACAAGTATTGGACAAATTTCACTTGATTAATCAATACTTGTCATTTACATTGCTTTTAGTTCATGGGAAGCCAGAGATATAACTGAGAGCATGGATGTGTTGTTAGATGTCATTAGTAGGATAAGAAACTTACTATGGGACCTCTGGCAACTAGGATAAGAAACCACTTTGCATTCTAGTATGTTAGCTGCTTATGTAATGATATTGGTAGTACTTGTTTAGTTAACTGATGTTAGGTACTTAGCAATTACCCATTCTTCATTTTGCATTTGATGAATTGCTCTCTGTTCAGGTACTTAGCTCTCCGTTCAGTATATCGTTTATTTTTCTAACTGCTCAAATATGTGCTTTATGATTGCACTAAAGCTGCAAGACAAAGGCTTGTTGCCCATGCAGGAATGCTTTCCAGAGCTCTTGTGTCTCTGACTCTCTGCAGTAGCAAGGCATCCAGCACCCTCAACCCCCAGGTTTAAAATCAAATGCATTTGTCTTCAGCATCCCTCTGCTAATGCCAGCAGAGCATAGATACTACCCATCAATGGACACTTAGAGAATGAGAGCTATTGTTCAAACTCAGGAAGCTAGTGATATCAAGTTTGGATCCGCCAATGCAAGCAGTCATTTTTCTGTTGTTTCTCTATATCCTTATTGTATTTGCTTCTACTGAGAGAAATATTTACTGTAAATTCTTTGAATCTCAATCTTCTCTTTAATTAAAAGTGAATGCTCATAGAGTTAATTATACACTATCTTTAATAAATAATAATATACTTATTAATATGTTTATAAATATTTTTATCAAAAATATTAAATAAAAATATTTTCAAAATATGTTATAAAATTAATTTTTAAAAAATTAGATAATATATGAAGATAAATTAAAACAATTTAATAATAAATTATTTATTATATATTTAAGGGTATTGTAGTTATTAAAATCTCATTCATTTATAAGCACAAGCTTCTCCAAACATATCTATAATTTTTTTTTACGAAAAAATTTTAAATAGTAAAATTTATCTAAACAGAATTAAAAAAAAAGCAGCTTTCTAGTAAAAAATTCAACAATCACTTTTTTCTGCAAAACACATAAACAGCAGCTTTCACACGGAAGCTCTAAATTTAAAACTTAGCCAAAATGCTCTATATGTAGAACTTATTTAGAATTTATTTGGGTAAATGCTATTGCAGAAAAAATTTACTATGCATATTCTTGAATGCCATTTGTAGAAATAGCATATGCACTTAAAATTTACTTATTGAAATGATATCTAATTATAATGATGCTTCACACATATGTTTTTTGTTATAGCATTCTAGCTAGTTATAGAAGTAACTTATCAATTTACACTAAAATTTATACAGTCATTTATTCTTCTAGGTAATTTTTTTTTACTCACAACAAAAATTAGAGAATTAGTGAAAATGAGTAAAGCTAGGTTTGTCAGAATCGAAATTTTATGTAGGATTGTTTCGTTTATGTAAGATCGTAAAAATCGAAATTTTAAATAAAATCGTAAGATTTTACTTATCGATAATATTTTTATAAAATTATTTAATAGTTCTAAAATTAGAATATTTATTAAAATTGCTAAAAACTAAATACATAATTTTTTTATATTATATCTTAATGAATAAATTAATAATGTTCATATTTGTGGTTCAGATAATCTATATCATTATAATTTTTTTATATTCATTTAGCTTATTATCACAATATCTTTATAGATTATATTATTATTTTATAATATACACTTATATAGTTATACTATATTTAGAAAATCTAATTTTTTATGTAATTAATTAATTAAGTGTCAAGCAATCGTATTTTATCGCCTCAAAATAAAGAGAAAAATATAATCCAAAATATACCATATAAAAAATATTTTGCTCTTATAATAAACTCCACACAAATAAATCAAATATAACTGCACTTACTACAAACAAACGATTGATCTTGTTTAGCTATTCCAACTTCGATCAAAATTCTTGAGAACTCTCCTGATTTATGAAAATATTTTATAAAATGAAATCATAAAATCGCAAGTAAAATCGAGATCTTAGAATTAAATCTAGATCTTACGGATTAGAAGGAAGATCGGATCTTATATCAAGTAGGATCGTTTTGTTGATGTAAAATCGTAAAATTATAAAATTTTAAAATTTAAATCAGAATTTTAATAATCATGAGTAAAGCGTACATATTTTAATTTTGTATTATCCTAAAAAATGATATTGCAAGATATGTTGTTAATTAAGTATATTGAAAGTTAAATTAGGGCTCAAATAATAATTATATCGAAAGTTAATTGCTCAAAATTCGTTATGATTAAGTATATTTCATTTGAAGATAATGATTGATTACAATAATACAATAGATCCACTTGATCAAATTTTATAATAGGGAAATACTTAGCTAAGAAAATAAGGAAAAAGAAACAATAAACAAAATTTTAAAATTATCCAAAGTAAATAACTAAATTAAAATTTTAAACGGTAATATTTACTATACCAAATAGATTAAACCAATATAATAACAATAGAAGAGGTGTAAAACAAAAATATAAATTGTTATCCCTAAAAAGAAATTAAATTTGATTATAAATCTTACAAAGTAAGAAATATAAAAAAGTACTGAGCTAAAAAGAATATTATGGACGTGTTTAGATATATTTAGGACATATTTAGGATTGCTTATCAATCACAATACATTTTTTTTAACTCCAAAAATATTATATGCAGTTTTTAGAATTCTTTTAAAAAAATTAAAAAATATAGCTAAAGTATAAATTATAAAATAATTATATGTATAATTTTTATTTGTAAGTATTTATAGACTAATATATTTAAAAGTTGTTTACAAATTTTTTTTAATAATCACTCTCAAATATTTTTATTTGCTTGAATAAGTTGCTTATACTTGAGCATTGTAAAGCATGTTATGTTATCCAAATGAAATTGCAATAAAAACAGACCCAATAAATTTACGCACAATTTAAATCTAAATAATAATCACTATTATATTGAATTGTAGAAATGCACATGTGCAAAATGGAGTCATATAAAATTACTTACGATAAGATGTTTTTTTAAAAAAGTAATTTTTTATCAGTTTAAAATTAAGTTTACTTATTTTTAAGAAAAAATAATAAAAATTATGTATATAAAAAGTTGCTAAATTATATTAAAATTTATTGAAAACTAACAATAAAAAAACAAAAAACACTTCTAATCGAAACCAAATGACTCTCAAGTGCCAAGTATCATCAAGATAAAATATAACTACAAATATTTATGAATAGGTGATCCAATAAATCAAATTAGATCAAAAGCCTAACCATCCAAATTAGCTTTTTGGTAAAGAATTTCTATTACCGTATCTTATAACTCACTTAAACCAGCTCAGCTCTTAGGGAGGTTATGAATGTGGTCAGAGATAATGTAAGATTTAGTTGACTTGTATATGTTTTGTTTTCCGGTATGTCGACTATGATGGTATGAGCGACACGCGTTAGTTACAGATTTTGAAGATGCTTAGAAATATTTATTAAAAAATAAATTTTAAAAAAACAATTTAAAATATGTATTTTATTTTTTTAATAAATAAAATTATAATAATAAAGTTTAATGATGTAGAAATTTTTTAAATTAAAAATTCTATTAAAATATTAGAAAATTTATTATAAAAATATAAATTTAAAAAGTTAAATAAGAATTAGTAACGCCAAACATTTCTTTGAAACATATCTTAAAAATAAAATTTTTTTGAAACACGTCTTCGAACTGTAGGTTTAAAAACTCGGCTTCGTTACAAGTGGAGAAAAAAAAACGATCCTAGATCGATTTCAGACCGAATTAACATAAAATCGGATCGCGCAAGTGACCCAATAAGACCCAAGTCGATCCAGCCGGATCCCGGATTAACTTGGTGACCCGGTTGGATGGGTCGACCCAGTCTTAATTTTTTTTAAAAAAAAAAAAAAAAAATAAAATAAAATAAATAAATATATATTTATTTATTTAAAATAGAAAAGTATTTTTATTAGTACTCTAAAATGTGCATTTTATCGGGTACTCTCCCGTTACTAATTTATTTTCTTATTTTTTATATTTCATTAGAAAGTAATAAATAAATAAAATATAGTGTAGATAATTTGTTCTTTGTAATGCATAAAATATAGAGACTTTACTATATGTTAGGCTTTTTGACTATTGTCTTAAATACTGTAGCTAAAAAAATATAAAAAAATTTTTTTAAAAAAATATATTCAATATTTCTCGTATATAATTATTTTTTTAATTTTTTAATAGTTGATATAGAAAATATTATACAATATATATAATTGTATTTATATATTAGTATTTATTTAATAAATTTAATTTAACCTAGTGGGTCGATCCGATGACCCGTCTCCGGTGATCCGGTAATTTTTCCGGATCATACATCGGGCAGGAAAAATTTGCATTTATGTAGTCCTAATATAATAATTGGAATTTTCTTGTAAGGGGCGAACTTTCACAAACAGTAAGACTCCATGGCAACGTTTTTGTAGGGGTGGCAATATGGGTTCATGAGTCGGTTCCGAATCGACCTATATAATAATCGGGTCAAAAATATTCAACCATAATCCTACCCATTTATTATATGGGTCAAAATTGTTAACCCTAACCCAACCTATTTATAACCAGGTCAAACTCGGGTCGACCCATTTAATAATTAAATTATTAAATAAAAATTATAAATATTAATTTTTAATAATAATATATCAAAATTATTAATTATGATGTATTTAAAAAGAAAAAATATTAATTTTGACAAATTTATAAATTAAATAAAAATTAGTTAAAATTAAGATAAATTAAAAAAATATATATATAAATTAAATTCAAATTTTTTGCTATTTTGTTTTTAATTTTTAAGTAATATATACTATATAAATAGTTAAACAGGTTAAACGGGTTATTTTCGGGTAGACCCGAATTCGACCCGAACTCGTTAAATTTTCGGGTCGATCCAAAATCGATCCAAACCCGTCTAAGACTTGACCCGAACCCGACCTTTTCGGATCGGTTTGGATCGGATCAATTTTTGCCCCCTCTACGTTTTTGTTGCGGCAATGCAGAAAAACAGAGTTGTTGTCGACACAAGACAATTCTCAACTAGTTCTCAATGTTTAAGACTTCCTAATTCTTTTATTTGGGTGAATTGGCTTTTTAAAAATTAAAATTTTGACTACATTTAGAACTTTAAAACTTATTTTAATAAATTTATATTTATTCTAAAAAAATATATTCTTATAAATATAAATTTTTAATAATTTATTTTTAGATTTATATATTAAAATTTATTTGTGAATTACTTCGTAACAATTAAAGAAACCTTTATGATATCAAAATTTGCCGCGAGTAATATAGAACAAATGAAAAGCGTTGTTCTGAGTTTGCTAAAGTTAATATACCTATTTACCTATGACGCAATTTATTAAACTTCTGCGAAAGAGGTCCAAATTATTTTTCGGCGATTGAAGAAAAATTAATTCACTAGTAAACCCCGATCCCAGGTTAAAGAAAGAACATTCCGGACACCGGATCGTGCGCTTCCATTGAACGAAGGAAGCATCAGACAACCCCAGAACTCTCTAGTATTTAATTTTTTTAAAAATTAATATTAACCGGTGCAAGAACTCTCCAGAACCCAAAACCCGTTCGTAGCCCTCTTCTCACACCTCTCTCCATCCATTGTAGCAAAGAGCAGTGATCTGAAAATTTTCTCTGAAACTTTCCTGCGGCTTCTGTTCTATGTTTTACGGCAATGGCGGACGTACAGATGGGCGGCGCTGAGGCTGAAACATTTGCTTTCCAGGCTGAAATAAATCAGCTTCTCAGCCTTATTATCAACACTTTCTACTCGAACATGGAAATATTCCTTCGTGAACTAATCAGCAATTCGTCGGATGAAAGTTTGCAATCTCAGAATTTTCTGTTAACTTCATTGTTTTGGATTTGTGATTGTAATTGATTGATCTTGTGGTGGTCTTTGTGTAGGCGTTGGATAAGATCAGATATGAGAGTTTGACGGATAAGAGCAAGTTGGATGCCCAGCCGGAGCTGTTCATCAGGATCGTTCCCGACAAGGCTAACAAGACGCTCTATCATTGACAGTGGTATCGGCATGACCAAGGTTGGTGAGTTTATTTCAGCTTCAATTGGAACTTATATTGGTTGCAATAAGTCCCACTCCGTCAGTGGGGTTTCGTAAGCGAATCTGTATGATGTTTTATTGTATGCGGCATCTCTGTGAGTTGTTTGCACGAGTGTTTTATTGACACGGAACATAGAAAGTACCTAGAATTTGAATACAAATAATTACTTTGCTTTTGGTGAGTAGGTTGATGGGATTGGTTGTATGGCAAATATCTAGTCGTTATAATGGCTATGGTATTTGAGTCCTATGCATGTTCTACACTTTTTGATAACTTTGTACCGCCGGAGAACTATTTACTGAGTTTTTTAATTATCGTCAGTTGTTAGATGTAGTTTCTAATTCTGAATCAATTTGAACAGCCTAGCAAAATCGTGAACTTTGTTGGAAATTTTAGTTGTTGCAGACATCAGATTTGTTGTCAGTAACTGGATAGTAATTTCTTCTGCAATATCATTGGATGTGCAGAAATTGTGGATCCTGTCAGTCTTGAGAAAAGTTTTAGCAGGATGTGTGCTTTATTGTTTTGAGATTAATTTCTTGAGATTTGTGGGATTAAAACATTATGCTTTTGGTGTTTTCATCATGTACTATGCTGCCGTTTTCTTGGTCGCGGTTCTTCTAGGATTGTCTTCTCTTTTACTGCTTTTAAGTGTGTGAATGCAATCACTGACGTTAGTTTATGATCCCATGTTATGCTAAGATTTGGTGAACAACCTGGGTACTATTGCAAGATCTGGGACGAAGGAGTTCATGGAGGCTTTACAGGCTGGCGCTGATGTGAGCATGATTGGTCAGTTTGATGTTGGGTTCTACTCTGCGTACTAGGTGGCAGAGAAGGTCGTTGTCACAACCAAGCACAATGATGATGATCAGTATATTTGGGAATCCCAAGCTGGAGGTTCTTTCACTGTTACTAAGGACACCAGCGGTGAGCAGCTTGGAAGGGGAACAAAGATTACTCTCTTTCTGAAGGAGGACCAGGTAAAGGTTGTTTGCTCAACTTTTGCGATATTTTGGTATATTTCTTTTCTATATGTGTAATGAGCTTCTCAGTAGATTTTGCCAGGAGAATGTATAAAATTTGGCAGCAGAGAGCGAATGCACGGCTGTGAAGAAAGAGAGAATCTGCTTGAGGAAGAAAGGATATCAGTAACGGAGATGGAGGAGATCGCGCGGCTGCGGGAGAAGAAGAAAGGAGAGATTGCAAGGAGAAGTGTAGGAGCCAACGCAGAGAAGAAAAAGATGAAGTGGGAAGAGAAGTGAAGGCAGAAGTGACTGATTTTATATTATAGTTATTAACTTGTAAGTTGGAAATGAATTTTAATTTTTAAAGAATAAAAAAGTGATTTAAAAAATCACTTATTTGTAGAGGGAAGTGATTTTTATGTAAAAAAAAGACCCTAAAGGTTTTTCGTCTGATTTGCCGTTACGCTTTAAAGTAGTTTCTAGCAAGGTGTAGGTGCAACGATCCATTTCTATATGAGACGACTGTAAGGTTCTCTCTTCGTGTTCAATCTATTTTGGAGGCAAGAGCTTAACAACTTCGTGAGTGTGAAGCTTCTTTTGCTCTACTGAAAATGCTGTCCTTGCGACGACTGGAAAGTTAATTATATAACAAAATTTCCATTGGACATACAATACAAACTCGTATACCAAGAACAGAATTGTATAGGGAAATCGTCATGAGCAATTCGTTCCAGCAAGAATCAAGGAAATTATTGGAAGAGTGAGTTCTCCTGGGAGCTGGATGCCCATCAGCTACAGTTCCAGCGTTTTCTTAGCACAGAATCTCCTCAACTTAAAAAGAAAGATTCTGATGCTCTTCACAATCAGTACTTACCTAGAAGCAAACAAAAATAGGAAAATGTCTTAGTCGTCACTTCCACTTCGCTGACGAAGAAATATCGACAATCAATAAGAATGCTTGAAACCGAAAAAAGTTTGAATCGTTGCCAAGAAATACCAGGACATTTTATCATGAAGAATATTGCAAGAAGCTCCTAAACAACCAACTTTGAATTAGGCATCCGTGAGGCAGTGGAAGAGTCTCTTATATATCTGCAAAAGAATGACTTATTTCTTGTTGGTTGCAATTTATTCCATCAATTCAATCCAAGAGAACAGAGACTTTGCTTGTGTGGTCAAGTAGTCATAACACAGTATCCTCTTAATTTTGTGGGTCATAATCATAAGCTTCTCCTGCCCTCACAAAGCGTCCTTTAACCCTTCTTCTAATATCTGCCCTTGCCTTACGGGAAGGATACCTGATCTTCTTCTCAAACCTGTCCAACATGATAACTGAAAGATTAATGCAAGCCGCGATGCATCTTCCAATCCACACGTTCCAACAATTAGTGGCACCACTAATATTGTCAACGGAAAGATCTATAAGAATCTTAACTTACTGAGAGCATGCTAAGAAAGTAGCAATAATCATCCAGACAAGAACTATATTCAGGGAGACACTAAGGGCATGTTTCTTTCGGCTTCTAATTCAGATTTTTGCATCAAAAGCTTCACTTTGAACTACCTTTCAATAAAAAGTAAACACACAAACTAAAATCAGTTTTTTGCCCAAAACTCCACTTCCAAAACCACATTTTAAAACTCAAAACTCCACTCCTAAATTCACTTTTCATAAAAAGTAAACACAAAATTAAACTCACTTTCAAACTCCACTTGTTTAAGTAACTCACTTTTTGTAAACTCTCTTCCGGTAACTCACTTTAAAGCAAAGTAAACATGCCCTAAAGTACTTGGGAAATTCTATAACTTCTTAATAGAAACTAGAATTATATTGATGAAAAAAGTAAGCTCTGACATTATTCAAAACCAGTGAAGAGAATTCACTGGCGGAGCGATGCACCTGCCACTCTGCATATCCATATTTTTTTATAACCTATATGTATATGAAAAATCATAAGGATGTTGGTTTCTAATGCCTGTAAAATTTGTAAGCATTGGAAGATGACTTGGTGTTGATAATGAGAGATGTCAGATCTTGATACAAGTATATAAACATATACAACCTTGTAAAATGTTTTAGAACTGAAGTCCTCCAGCCTATTGATTGCTGAATTAACTGATGAGAGCATCAATTTTGTGTGTCGTTATTCGTTCATCAGATGAGAGTATTTGTGAAAGCCTTTCACAGGGTCTCTATTTTTGTATGCCTTCCTTGATTCACTTAGTTCGAACAGGTTTTGGTGTACAATAATTGTCATACACAGATGAGCCTAAATAGAACTGCACGCCCTAAATTAGCTCAAGAGAGAAGGGTATCCAGACCACGCATATTTAAAATACCAGAGAAGCCGAACAGGCAGGCGAGACATGAGCCTAAAGTCATGACACTCGTCTTCATGATAAGCGTGATAAGCATCAAGGTAAACACGTATCCAGCGCAATGCGGAAAGGCTCTGATATTATGTTAGAATCGGTATTCAAAGTGAAGTGGGTTTGGGATGGATGCCCAATCTAACACATATAACCAGTTCCCATTGACTGGAAGCACGAGAAAGGGAAAAATATCAACTCAACAGTAAAAGACAACCCTTCATAACAACTGAATATTTAAACAAAGAATTATCTGGAAGATATGTACTGATTTAAGAGGAAGTAAAAAGAATCTCTACTATTTGACTAGTCAGTTTGACACTTAAAAGACAGTTTAGGAACTTACTTGCGCGACTTCTTCTTCTCCTTGTAACGGATAACTGCATCATTCCTGCTAGCTGGAGCACATGTAACATTTTCAGGACCGGGGGGATACCATGGTGGTTCACTCATACGAAGCATGGATGTCATTCCAGAGCCATGAAAATCCATGGCATTGTTCTCCGCAGTCAGATTAGAGAATAGTCCAGAAAAACCTTGGCTAGATAATGACATGTTAAGATTTCCCTTAAACTCTTGGATTGGTATCATAGTATCAGCAGATATACCATTGCCATAAGATGTTGGCACGAGTTGTGGTTGCTCCTCTAAAACTGCCTAAACCAGCAAAAAATGACTAGAATAAATGCTTAGGCCCATCAATCCACTTCTTAACATTCATAAAGCTATACTCTCTCACAAGGAAAAGATCAATGTCAAGACCAACTGCAAATCTTCACCAATATTTTTAAGCTGGAGTCCAGGAATTCTTAGAATGTTAATCCTGCAACTCTAGGCACGTTAAGAGGAACCGTCAAGGGTTCGCCTAGTTGTCCAGGCCTTTATCCAACTATAGATTTGCAATTCTGTTTAAATGCTTGTTTTAATTATACAATAATTATTGTTTGTATCGCAATATTTTGACGAGTTAGAAGATGAAACAGTGCTCTTGTATGTAGTTAACAAAATGACCATACTTTTGCAGAGTCCTGATATTATAACAAAGTTGACATCTTGTATAACAGGCCTCATTACAAAATCTAACATTAAATAATTTGCAACTGGAATCAATTAAGCAAAAGCCAAAAGTTTTCGAGCACACCTCTGCAACATATTTCCCTGGGGAATTCGATTTCAGGTCATTAATCTCCATACCAGGGAGATTGTCAATTCCAGGATCCTCTAAAAGCTTTTCTGAATTGTGAGTGGGACTGAGGAGTGCTTCAAATTTTTTCATAGCTAAATCAATAGCTTCCCCATCTTCACAGATGTCTTCTATATCACTTATTCTTAGGTCCTCTAAATTCGAACAAGGCATCTGCATAATAAAACTTTCATATGATTGAGTATTAAGAATAAAGCAAACTGTCACAGTGTTCAGATAGTTGCCATTGCAAATGACAACTCTGCAGGACATGAAAATTAAAATATTATTCAACCATTGAAGATCTTTGAAGTAGAACAGACCCTTGCTTATTGCCTATTCACTCAGCACAGCCTTTCAAGAATAATCTAACCCCTCTTGGTTTGTTTCCTTCTCTCACTCTTTCCTCAACCTACCCAGAAAGTTATAGCAACTGTGATGCCAAAATATTGTGTCATATTAAAAGAAATGAGAGATCATACAAAAAATTAAGCAATAACAGATGGAAACATCTCATTAGAAAACTTGGAATTTGATGAACTAATACCGTTGATCATATATCTCACAAGTTACCTCTCTAAAGTTGCATAGAATTAGTAGATGAAAATAAATAACAGAGAATAACCTAAGTATGACAATGGCATTGCATGCTTTAATTGTCATACCTTTCCTTTCCATGAATTCGCTGGCAAAGCTTGTTGATCACCAAGAGAAGGAACACGATTCAGTGCTGATGAAGAGGCTGAGCTAATCCATGCATCCATTGCATCATCATCTTCCAACTTGCTCATCAGACCTATAGCAGGAACATATACAGAGCAGGAATTTTGCATTGGTTTCCAACTGCTATCAGAACTCTTCCTGCAAATGTCATTTCTATCTAACCCACTTCCAAAATCCATGTCCACTTTGCTTGAAAGATCTTGCAGAAATGACAAGGAGCTCGACACTGCTGATGAGTAAACTGAATATGAGTTGGTCATTATAGTTGTTTGCCCAAGGGCTGGGTTCAAACCACCACACAAAAGCCAATCACAGCTCTGGCAAACCGAGACCTTATCATCTATGCATTGAATTACTGCAGGCTGCAAATGGCATCGATCACACAACAGGGTACGAGAATGTCTCTGTGAAAAAGCATTGGTAGAGTGTACATTTTGATCGCACAACAAGCATAGATAAGCGGCATGTGATCTGCAGTACACCTTTGCCGATTGCTCCCTACAGAAATCACAGCACTGCATCCCCATGTTTTCTTCAGACAAGCTATTTAGTATAGAATGATTCCCTACTCTTCCTGCTTCTTAACAATAAGCGAATCCAAACTCCAAATGAGATCTACAGTTTGGAATCTCCCCAGGAAACTAAACTATAAGCCTTATTAATCTGTTAGAATTCCAAGTCCCTTGATTTATATAAACCAAAATGGAAAAAAGTCTATTCTTCTATATATTGTATCAAAATTTGTAATCTGGTAGAGATAATCTCTACAAATGTGTCTACCAAAGTGGACAGAGTTTAGGATCACTATTTAGCTTTGGGGCTAAACCCCCACAAGCTAATGCCAATCCATATAGATCATCCAACTTCCATCCAAAATCCAATATACGCAACCAAATTTTGGGAACGGATCATTATATATGAATCCTTCTATTTAAACAAACTGCAGCAATATCAGAATCAAAATAGAACAGGCAAATGTATGACTCAAATCTTTGATTATTAATAGAACTGGACAGGAACAATAATGAACCAATAACAACAGCAACAGATGTACTCATCGGAGCCAAAGCATTTTTCACACATAAATTACTATAACAAATTTATCCGATGAACAAGTATTCGAGAGGATGAAAAAAAGAAAAAACGCTCAGCTTCAGTGTTGTGTGAGTTAAATATTTTCGGTTCTGATTTCTCTTTTTTCTTTCTCTCCTCTTCAAAACGAGAAAGAGAGCAAGAAACAAAAAGGAGGGAACCAGAGCTCGAGAACTCGTTAGTATATGTATAGATATTATCGTAACCCTAGAAGTGTTGTAACTAAAGTAAGTAGTTGCGCGTGGCACGATAGAATTTGTCAAGATGGTTTGCCAGGTAGCAAGTTAACGTTAGCTACTTTGATCTAAGGAAAAGGATATTAAATTTAGTTCCACGTCCGACCCGCAGTGAACGAGTAATTCCGTGAATGCTGGCAACGCTGAGAGGTAATCTAGTCATAAAAAAATTACACGGGGGATAGCTGGAGAAGTTTTCTGTCTCTCCTCACTTTGACACGCCATGCGAGCGGAAAAAGTCCTCTACTTTTTTCCAGATCCCGTTACTAAACACGGACGAAAAAATCCGAAACGGTTCGACCCGACCAGGCCAAGGTTGTTGGGTTTTTATTAAATTGAAAGGACATTATCTCGAGGGTTTATGCTGAATTTGTGCAATG
This sequence comes from Acanthochlamys bracteata, assembly GCA_019914995.1. Taxonomy (NCBI): domain Eukaryota; kingdom Viridiplantae; phylum Streptophyta; class Magnoliopsida; order Pandanales; family Velloziaceae; genus Acanthochlamys; species Acanthochlamys bracteata. The sequence goes on along the minus strand of CM034143.1, from coordinate 4,125,193 downwards.
AAGTATTCTAAAAACAAAATTGAACCGGTGATTGCATATCCTTAGATTCAGATGTTTAACTAGTGCTCTTTCATCATGAAGCATCTTGTAGGGTCACTACATGCTTACCAGGTTTCTCCAATAGTTTCCCGACCTTTGTGTGCGGACGACTCATTAAACTTATCAGTCGTCCTTCTTTGATCAACTGTGGTGATTAAAAACGTTCTTCGTTGTTATTGTCAGGCATCTGGGCAGGATATTAACCTAGATAAATCCATTGTAGTTTTCAGTTCAAACGTGAAGCCTCGGCTTGTCTCCCTCATTGAATCTGCGCTTGAAGTTCCCGCGAAAGACAAGCTAAATGTTCCAATCTCGAGGTTCAAGACATTATCAAAAGATTTTATTTAAGGAGCGAATTTTGGCTCTACTTAAGGATATGTTTGGATTGTAGCTATTGATGATAAATGATGGTAATGGTGAAGTATTTCTCTGTGTTAATTATATTTATTTTGGTTTCATTAATAAAAAGAAAGAAAAATTTTATTTTTCTTCCCTCACTATATTTCATAGTAAAATATGTACCCATCAATTTGATAGGTACAATTGATGAAAAAGAAAAACCAAATTTACTCCCCATTTTATCTTTTATTTTTCAATTTTTTTAATTATTTAATATTTATTTTAGTTAAATATTTTTAATTAAATATTTGTTTTAATTAATATATGTTATTTTTAATTATAATAAGTTATAATTTTTATATTTATTTAAGTTTAATTAATTTTAGCTGGTAGAATAATAATAAAATTATATGATCAAATTTTTAGTTTAAAATTTTATTTAATTTTGTTAAATTATATCAAACATTTAAAAAAATAAATTAATATAAAAAATTAATCTAAAGGTTATATTAATAAAGTTAATTTAAGTTATATTAATTTAAAGTTATATTAATAAAAGTTAGATTAATATAAATAAAAAAGGTATTTAAATCTTTTATAAAAAATTTACTTTCATTACTTATTTATTTACATATCTATCTAAACATAGTTATTTTGGTACCCTTACTATATATCCAAATATTATAAAATTAAATAGTTATTATTTTTTATCCGTCATGTTATTATTTTTTCAATCTATTCTTTTACTCTTATTTTTTAACTATGTATCCAAATATATCTTAGAGTTGGAGATGGAAGGCTAAGTGACCGAAAGGATTACTTAGGTGTTTGGCAGCGCATGTTACTTATCAATTTTTTGATTTTTTCATTCTCAATAAACGTTTTATAATATTTTTAAAGTATTATTGAAATTCAAATAGTATAGATAAATTGTACGTCATAAATTTTCATATATAATATTTTTTAATTTCTTGATGTAAAAAATTCAAACTCAATTTTCAAAACTTCCAAAATAAGCTTGTGTTTTAGAAAAACTTCTATCTTAGGCACTACAAAGCGTCCCTTTAGCTATATGTATAGTAGCTACTGATCTTTCCTCTCTCTAATATAAGTATTATATATTTGTACGATTTGCGTGATCACGAACCTGTGAAGCTCAGCTAACTATGTGATAAAACTAAGAATTGAAAGATACAAATAAAAAAGAAAAATGTTTTGACAAATATCCGATAATTGTGTATCTCGTATTGGCCATGAGTTGCTTAAGATGCTTGAATGCCTTGTCTACCTCGATATTTCATGCGAAGGCGCCTAAGTATATTTGACAGTATTCTTGCTAGGCTCAAGACTATTAGCTCGATGATAGTAGATGACAGTGCAGGCCAGCTTAACATAGCTCGGGTTCGCCGCAATTCTTTACTGTGGATTATATGCTCAAGATACTCTAATTGTTGGCAACAAATTTTGCTTTTGGCAAGTTTGCATAAAGTATGTGCTATTGCAAAATAGACAAAATAGTGGCCATGTGTTCAAGATGGATGTGCTAGTTGTTATAAAGGACTATGATATTATCAAAGAAGACAAGTACGACCTTGTGGAGGTATGGACGAAATACCTCGTTCATGAGGGATTGAAATGTCAATGGTGCATGTGTCAAGCCAAAGGGCATGATGACAAGAAACTTATAATGAATGCCATGTGTTAAAATGTCATTTTATATATGCCCGTCTCTTTCACACGAATCTAGTGGTACGTTGACTTCAAGTTACATTTAGAGAATGGCGCCGTGCAACTCATCCTACAACTTGTCGATGACGAGTATGAGATATTTATCCTTCATTGTTATCTCCTTGAGTTCCCGTTATCTAAACAAAGTGCCAAGATTAATCCTTCTACTTGAACGAATAATCCCTTGGTAAAGTATTTTGGCCACTGTATTTCTAATTTTAAACTTTTGGACATGGAGAGAAATAAGGCCGAATATTGGCAGGCGAACACAGAGTAGAAGAGGTATTATATGGTTATAGGAGCACTTAGAGGTAGCCCGATTTTGGGTTAGAAAATAGAAGCATGCTTGTTGAAGATTGCTTGAAAATCTGTGGGTAACTCCTATTCGGCTTTGCTAGAATCTCTAGAGCTGGAATCTATTGCCAGCAAACGAAGTGAACACAGTAGCTGTCTTCGGTAGTGGCTTGTGCGTTGAGAAGCTCTCACTTCTCTTATAACTTGTAAGACGTATTTTTGACCCCGTAGTAAGGACCTCACGGAGCCAATTGTAAATGATTTACTTAGGCTTTTCAACCATTGTATTCGGAGTCTTAAGTTCATTCCTCATAATAGAAAGGGGTAGGCATCAAGAACCATCTTGTAACTTGCACTATCAATAGAACTTTTTTAATCACTTCTATAAAGTGACATCTACTGTCATCCAATAGTTGTGCTTTCAGTGGCGGTTAAGCTTAAGTGTTTTGCAAGCATTTCGACCATGAAGTTGTCAGTGATCAATCAAAATAAAAGCTACTTGTTTCTTGATTGTATCAAAATAAAACCCGTATCCTTTACGATGTTATCTACCACCTATATCATTTGCAGTCCGACTAAACCGAACATTGAACTTAGTGAAAGTATAGTATTTCCGATATCAATGTCTTTAAGGGTGTCAATGAATGCTTCTTTCCCAATGTCCTCTCCTTTTCATCTAGTAATAAAAAAAGCTTGGTAATGCGTTTGTAGCCTCTTCTATACTTTGCATCACAATTGAACAAAGGGCTAACATTAATGTTTGCCGCTATCAATCGTGGGCTTTAGTGGGGAGCTGGTGAGCTTGTGGCGGCTGAAATTGCTCTCCTGAAGTAGAGCCTGTTACTGATCCTAGGGGTGCGGCCCTACAGGCTCAAAATTGTGAAGAGCGATTCACCTATCTCTTGCATGACATCTTCTACTCAAACAATTGTGCCAATTTGTACGCTTCTTACAACTTAGTTGATTGGCATGCCATCATATTGTTCACAATTGGCTGAGATAGCCCTCCACAAAAGTGTTCAGTGAGGTCATTCTCGGTGGCATACAATCGTCTAATGCGTAGATCCTTGAAATATGCTTGGTTGGTGACGGTTCTCATTAGCTTCTGTTTATTTAGAGCGAGCTTGCATTGCCAAAAGTAGTTGGACTAAACCTGCAAAGTAATCGTCTAAGATCCTCCAAAGAGCAGTGTGGATTATCTTGCTCATAATTTTAGTACATTGATAAGCCTCTTCTTGAGGTACATTGTAGCAATTGAAACACGAAACCATGTCGTAGTCTTTTGGTATTTTGAAAATCTTTTTGTCGAGTACGTCCACTCGTACGGCTCCATATAGTCAAAGTTCGAAAACTTGTGGCTCTTCGTTGAAATATAGCGCCTATGTTAGATGATCCTTGAAAAAATAGGGTGCTACAACAATATGTGGATTTGTAGCCATGTAGGTGCTGGAACTTGTTGCGGGTGTATTGTTAGTATGTTAGACAAGGTTGTAGTAGTGATGCATGAGGTGTTGGTAGTATGTGTTGGATGTGGTTCATATGCTCAAGTTTAATTGGTTTAATAAATTAATTTGCTAAATTTTATTGGTGAATTTTAAAAGTCACATATATTATTCATTATTAAAGATAGTGAGTAATGATTATTAGTGAAGTTAAAGAGTCATATATTCTTCCACATGTAGCTAGTGGAGAATATGTTTTGGAATTCAAGGAGTCACATATTATATTTATTATGATGGTTAATGGGTAATGTGATACTTATAAAAGGTTGATCTTGATCCTCTCCCTTCTCTAATGAGATCTTAAGAAATATTCCATCATCTAAAGCTCTCTTCTTTAGAATTAAGAGAGGTGAAGAGAGAGATTAAGCTTTCCAATAGCAAATAATTTCTTCAAGAAAACGCTATGAATCAAAATATATTTTTCACTCATGTTTAAATTTATTGTGAAATTTATTTTGTTTCTGGATCTTGAAATTATGATATATTTAAGTTGGATAAAATTAAGAAAAATTCTTAACAACTGGTATCTTGAGTCATGTCTTTAGAAACTAATAATTTTTCCCTCTTGATTATGAAGATTCTAAATTATTTTATAATCATATGCTTTCCACTATATGATATATTTTGTATTTTAAATTTGTTAAAAATCTAATTAATTTATTCGGACTTTATTGGGGTTCTTTTCCAATTGAATTTTTTAAGTACTTTTATTTCTATATAAAGAAGTTGTGCTTATGTCGTTATACTTCAAAATAAGTGCTTATTTATAATTTAAATTTATATTATGATAATTTGATAGTCACCAAAGTGGTCAAATTTTAGGTGTTGTAAATTACAAATTATACAATTTGTATATATATAAAGTCACGTGATGATGGTTTGTTACACCAAAGTGGCCAAAATTTAAGTTTTTGTGAATTTCAAATTATATCATTTACATATTAAATATATGATGATTATAATGGAGATGATATTATTTTAAATACTTTATCATGGATAATTGATGCTCATAATTATAAGGCATATAGAATCACCCAAAAGTTGATTCGTAATTCTTATAATTTATGAACATAATATGATGATTTATATATTCTATTAGATTTATTTTGTATATCCATAGATAGCAAATATGTCTAATTTTAATATATTTAATATAAAGTTAAGTTAAAATTTTAGCATCATTATGCTTTACGTGTATATGTCGTTGTTTTACACAAAGGAGAACTACGATATATATTCATATGAATTGTTTGAATCTGATTATGTATTTATGTTAAAAATTCAAAGTAATAATGTACGAGCATTTATTGATTTTGCAGCATTTGTTCCTATATCTTTGCATTCGCATGCTATGTTTGTGTCACTATTAATCAACTGAGTTTTTCTGATTGGTGTGAATAAGTTCAACTTTACTTAGGTGTACCCAATCTTGATTTAACACTCTTAACAGAAAAGTCCGTTGTTCTTACTGATTATAGTAGCGATGAAGAGAGATCTTCCATAACGATTGGTAAGATCAAACAGACTAAGCTTAATATTTATATGAATGGGTGTTATAAAGAACATTAAATTAACTCTTCCTAACATTGAATATGCTAAAGAATTCATGAAAATTATAGAAGGGCATTCCTAAATAGCTGATAAGTCAATTGCTGAGACACTCATGGGTACATTGACCATCATGAAGTTTGATGGCTCTCGTACCATGCATAAGCATATTTTTGAAATGTTAAATATTGCAGCAAAATTAAAGTCATTGGAAATAAATATGGATGAGAATTTTTCGGTACAGTTTATTATGAATTTCTTGCCCTGAATATGGTCTAGTTCAAATGAACTATAATGCTATTAAGGACAAATAGAATGTGAGTTAATTGCACAGTATGCTTGTAAGAGGAAACAAGACTTAAGAACTTGAAAGCTCACACCATTCATTTCATTAAGCATCAAGAAGTTTGAAAAAAAGCCGAAAGAAGAATGGTAAGAAAATGCAAAGACCACTTAAAAAAATTGAGTCTGCTGCTTTATTTCATAAGAAGGAACGTAAAGATGATAAGTTTTAATTTTGTAAAAATTTTGGACACTTTCAGAAAGATTGCCTAAAACGTAAGGCTTGGTTCAAAAAAAAAGGTATGCATTATGCCTTTATATGGTGCAATACAAGGCGGACATGCATTGCTTTTCTTGCTACTAACAAAGTGTCATTCTTTATAAGAAGAAGTTGCTGAAAATAATTTGCACAATTTAGTAGAAGAACATCCATCAGTGCAACCAAAAGAGTCAATACAAAATAGGTTAGTTGAAATATCAAATTACCTCTTATAGGTAAAATTATTATTATAAGTTAGGTTTGAGTCGATTCTCTTTATAGTTATTGATGCAACCTAACATAGGCAAATTACTTTATCCATATACTAAGCAATCATGTGCTTTATATACTAAGTGATGATCCTACGAAATTGGTTGTGATGATTACCAAGTCCTAAATATTCTCTGCACTGGCGTTGAGAACTCTATTTGAAATTTTATTTCATAAATCCGATGATGCTTGCTGCACTTGATGAAGCTAATTTTCTGTCGAGAAATGTTTAATCTGTTGATGCAGGAATCAACGACGAAAGAAGAAAAGGCTAGCATGAATAAAAGTAAATTACCTATGTCATACACCTAGCAAGTGAAAAAACTAACTCTAAGTCTGAAGAAACATGCATCTTAAGTGCTTATCAAAACAAAGTAACAAGAAGGGACTCCTAACTATCAACATTAGCTCAAACACAAATCCAACCATCAGAGATAATATTATTTTGGTGGTAAGCATCAATGTAAAATTACAAGGTAAATTTCTTAAACTTTAATGAAAATGATTCTAAATTACTCCATGCTTAATGACTATTAGTATTGCATAATCTATTCCCATCTTTTTTGTGATGACAAAAAAAGCGAGAGATAAAGAATTTACAAAGAAATAGAAGAATATTTATAATCAGTATTTCATTGAGTCTACCATATGTGACCTTCAAAGATCACCCCTGCTGACAACTATCTTCCGGAATAGTGAACCCAAGATAGTACCCCAATATGCCAACAGTGCCTCTACCAATGATCCAACACTGATACAGGATGACTGACTGACGCCTACAGCCTGCTGAAACATAGCTACTGTCTCCTGGCTTCCCACAGTCTATCTAATAAGAATTATAAATCAATAATAGTTAATGCCCCAACCCTACGGAAACTATTGCCTACGCTTGCTGCTCGCTCAGTGTCAGTAGAAGGGAAGAAAGGTCACTCCTTTTTTTAGGAACATGGCTCGCCTTACGACTCTTGCACTTCACTCGCAGCTCGCTGGCTCGTTCATTCACTTGCTCATGAACTCGCAGCTTCGCCAAAAGTGAGACGCCGCCTCCTTTCCTCCGCCGAAAGATGCTTAGCCAGAAGGAAGCGACGAAGGAGAGGGGGAAGGCCGACGATGGCAATGAGGGGAAGCTGTCGCCCTTGCTTTATAGAAATTTTGTTGAACTGACTAAATGACCTTTCGGAAGGCTAGCTAATCTAATAGTTCCCTTCCATCTTTGTAACTTAATATATAAGAACGAAGGCCGCCCTCCTTCTTATTCAGGAACCCCTGGAGGGGGGCCTTGGCCGGGGAAGGGGAGAGTGGCCGAGTGGTCAAAAGTGACAGACTGTAAATCTGTTGAAGGTTTTCTACGTAGGTTCGAATCCTGCCTCTCCCACTTGTTGTAGACTTAAGAGAAGAGAAAGTAGGCCTCAGCCTAAGAGGGCCAACCGAGTGAAGCTCTTCTTTTTTTTTTGTGCCAAAATTGTATTGTATGCCTTTGTCAGAGGTTGGCAAACTACTCCGATCTATAGAGATTCCCCATCTATATCCAATCGCAACGAGATGAGATTAGAAGCGAGTCGCTTCCGGCCTCAGCTTGTAGTCTCTGCAGTTGGCACACGCACGCGCCCGCCAGAATCCCTCCTTGGTTCGGGACGAAGCCAAGGGATATATACGATAGATGAAGGAAGCGCTCACCTGAGCCCTACAATTTTCAGCTTCAACGACTTAATTTTTGAAGCAAAAAGAAAGTTATGAAAGAAAAAAGAAGATGGCCTTTGGGGAAGGCAAGTTTGATCGAGGATTGGAGAGGAGAGGTGGAATGGAATAAAAAGCTCAGGATGGATGACGGAGTCTTTGTGTGAGCCGTATGCGGCGAGAGTCGCACGTACGGTAACGAGGGGGGTTCGCGTCTATACATGTAGTGTGGTGGTTGGGCCTATCCACCCTATTTGTTGCATATGGGTCTACTGGAGCTACCCACTTCGATCAATTAGCCAAGATTTTGACCGGATACGAAACCACTGGTGCTCAATCTAGTGGTATTTTTATGGGGATTCTATTTATCACTATAGGATCCCTATTCAAGATCACTGCAGTTCCTTTTCGGGCGGTTGTAGGACGGACGGCCCCCCATAGGTAGTAAGGTAGGATGGGTGGTACCGCGATCATTGCGGCCAATCCTCCTAATTGTGCGTGGGTCGGGCTTAGAGCGCGTGAAACTCATCACTACCTCGTAAGGGCGTTGAGACCATAGCATGTTAAACAGAAGCGCACTTTCTCTGGAGTGTTGTTACACAGTTGCCCGACTAGAAGAGCTACTCGCTCTGTAGTGTTGTCACACAAGATAAGCACGCCGCCCGCCTGCTGGCTGGGCGAATCAAAGAACTCTTCCGGTCAACTGTCCACCTAGTCAAGTGCAAAAAAACACAATGGAATCACGCAAGGCATGCTGCTGGTGTGCTTCCTGCCCACGAGGAAAGAAAGAAGAGCGAAAAGGTTCAGATTTGACTGTTTGCAGCATGGGAGCGGATTACCTAAGAAATCCCTAGGAAAAAGAAAAGATATCTCGGTAACGAAAACCATAGGAGACTGTATTGGAGAAATCCAAGGGTTTATAGCTGCCCAAAAGAAAAACCGCCTAGAAGTCCGAGGACCTTTAGTACCCTACCTCCGAAGCAGCAGCCTTCGCGCCAAGCGACGACCGCCCTTGTCCCTTTCTTATTTCCATTCAGCCTACTTCTTAGCTTTGTTCCCTCGGTCTAAGGCGCTTGCGCTTAAGTGCTTCGCCTACCTTACCCTTGCTTGGGTTTATGGTCACGGCTTCCTTTTTTCATCATAAAAAAAGGGAATATTATTGAAACTCTAAAATTAATTTTGATGATAATAATAATTAACAATTATAGTTTATGAATTAGGATAAACTAATGACTTGAATCAAGTTCTGAAGGATTGTAAAATAAGATTTATCATCTATAGCAGTTCTATAGATAGCCACCTAACAACCAATTTTTTACTTGCTATCAATATATTAAATTTCTTTAGAGGTGCATGACTAGTAGCTAGAGAATATAGCATAAGAATTCATCTATAGCAGTTCTATAGATAGCCACCTGACAGCCAGCTATCTACTTGTTACCTATATATAGAAATCCTTCATAGTAGCCAGAGAATAGATAGCCTCCTGACAACAAGTCATTTATTTATCAGATAACAAGTCATCTATAGCACTTCATAGCCACTAGAGAATAGATAGCCATCTATTTATCAGACAACAAGTCATCTATAGCAGTTCTATAGATAATCACCTGACAATCAGCTATATACTTGCTACCTATATATCGAATTCCTTCAGAATCGCATGAACAGTAGCTAGAGAATAGAGCACAAATAAAGAACTATAAACTTCATTCACTAAACAGCCAGCTACCTAATTGCTATCTCATTGCTACATGAAACAAATAGCTAAGTAAATAAATAGAGCATATCAAATAGAGAGTAGAGCAAATAACAGAGGATTCGATAGCCGACTACTTCGCTGGATAGAAAATAATCCGAAAATCGTGAGAATAGTTCATTCTTCAGAAGTAATTTCAAACATGATGCCAATTTCATTTGGACTTCAACTTTTCATCAAAATCAGACCAACATGCACACAATACGATTGATCGAATAACACATCAAATAACGAACAACATAAGCTTAGAAAAATCGTGGAAGGAGCAGAATTAGACATTACTGGAATAATTTCTCAGATGTAATTTAATCAAAAATTCGTTATCTATTTGAAGCAAAAATTTGAAGACTCATTGAAAGCACATTAACTACAAGTTCATATCATGAATCATGAAAATCATAACAAGAGAAGGACAAAGAATATAGTCCAAAGTATCATCAGAATTATGTTTCGCTGATAATGCAGAAATGCTTCAACATGCAGATGTCTTTCCTCTAAGAAGAAATCATAAATTAAATTACAAGGTGATATCATACAATAAATCTACTATCTTGTTACAATATTGCATAATAGAACTGAGCTATATTGAGCTACCATACTATTGAAAAATAAGTTCAAGTTTAAAGATTATTAGATGGCCATGGAGACCCAAATTTCACTGGAGCACACAAGCTAGCACAGGGAACATCAAGCCTGATCAATGAACTCATTAAAGAAACTCGCTATTCAACTCAGCTCTAATTCAGAAAATAAGAAGCAAGTTGTTGGGGTCCACGTTAAATGAAAGAAGTGGGCAGCAAGCAGGAGTTATAAATTTTTTTACTGGTGGATTTAATGCTAATTAAAAGAGTTATAACAAATTAGCTAAAAGAAGTCTTGAGTGAGCTGATTAACCACTAAACACATTTTCATCTCTAACTTGAAAACTTGCCACCAACGGGAAGTTTTTTCCAACGGGAAGATTTAGCTATCTACAAAGTAGAACACACTATTAGGAAGAAGAGAAGCTGAAGAACAGAGACAAACAAGAGGGGAACACACTAAGCAATTCAAAGAAAGGAGAACAAGCATTACATCAACTCAATTTCTCAAAGCAAAGAGTTCTCACTACTGCTGATTATTTACTGAACATTCATTTGCAGCTCTTTTGACCATCTCATTTGCTTATTTTAGGTTTATTTTTACATTGAGATTGATCCTGTGCTTAATCTTATGTTTTAAATTTTTATAAATCAGTGTTGAAGGGTTGAGAGCACTTGGAGAGAAGCTCGATTGGAGCTTGGTAGGAGTTCATAAACTTTGTAACAAGGCTAGCTAACAGCAAGAGGAGTTGTGTATCCAGAAGGCTGTAATAGGTTGTTTGTGTGAGGAAATTTATAAGAGAAAGTGTGCTTAATGAAGCATTTTGCTCTTAGTGAGTGTAGCCTATTAAAAGTTCAATAAAGTTTAAGCTTTTGTGATAAAGCACTTGTGGATGTAGGCAAAAAAGTTTGCCGAACTACGTAAATCCCTTGAGTATCTCTTATTTATCTTTAAATTGTCCTACTGCAGTATCTACTGTGCTATCCTCTGTCTGTAGGGTTTATCATATACACAACTACATCCTGTCTGTAAGAATTTTTGTTAAATAAAAAATTTTAATTATCAACTCAATTCATCCCTCCGCTTTTGATTTAATCTTGCAGGTTATCTAACAAAGTAGGATGTAGCATACAAATGAGTAGTGCAACTTGAGTGTGAGAATTTAGAGGTATCAGGTAGTAATGATTTTTTTAGCTAGTTTTGCCTAAAAGAAGTGTACTGCCCATGTCCAATGGTGGAATGATCTAAGGCAATTTTCTACTCGAATAACCTAGCTAGTCTTTAGGCTTTCTCATATTTCAGTGGGATGGATACCATGACGTTTAATACAATTCGTTTAGAAAGTCCCACACAGTATCTTCCCATGACATCATGCTCGTTAGAAAATAAGCCCATCCATAGGTCATGAAAGCCTAGTAATTTGTGATCAACCTAGTTTGGGACAATTGCTGCCAGGTGTGTTGGAACTGTCAAGTTAATTTTGATGATAACAAATAATTAAGAATCATGATTTATATTGGACTAATAACTTGAGATCAAGTTCTGCAGGATTAAACAAATCAAGATTATTTTACTTACGGCAGACAATAACAGTCATTAAGCAGCTGACTGCTATGCTTTTATAAATCAAACAGCATAAAGAAAAGAGGATCCCATAGTCATACTACAGTCAGCTGCTTAACTGCTGAAGCATATGAAGACTTCTCTGTATCGCCCAAAAACCGAGCATTGGGTTCAACAACAAAACTTAGCTCAAGCTTTTTGCTTCAAAAATCTTCTGGACTCACAACGCACTGAAGCAAATCAGATACAAGATCCACAACGAGTAAAAATTATCTTCTTCGCAAAAAAGGAAAGCTCAATGATCAAGGAAAGAAAGCAAATTATACAACTGAGTTTGACTAATCAAGTCAAGACTGAGAAGTCAAATAAATTCAAAGCAGTCAACCTGGGATGCATTTAATGGACAAGCCAACTCAGCTCTCATATTATAGACAACAACTTAGCTAAATCAAGTTCACGATCATTGACGGGTAAATTCAAATTTCTCAACATTGCATTTAATGCCATGAAAATATTGCACAAAGATAGCTGAAAGCAATCGTGAAAGCGGTTGATTAACCGCTGGACAAACTGCTCCCTCTCTGATATAAAGGTCTCCCAATGCAAAAGAGCGCCAACGGCAATCTTCTTCAACAAAAAAATCGCCCTGCACAGAGATGAAATTCTATAAGAAGGGAGACAGAGCAATAGAGAAAAACAGAGAGAATAAAAGACGAACAAAGACATACAAGAACTCAACAGCTCTACAACGTCATTACTCAAGCAAATTGAAACCCTACTGCTGATCACACTGAAGATATCTCTCTCAGCAACCTTTCTGATCATCTCATTAGAAAAACTCCGTGAACACTTAACCATCATGAGATAGATCCTATGCTCAACTTCTATTTACTTTCTTGTAACTTCTTACTGACTTTGTGACAGAGGTGCTGCGGGCACTGGGTAAGGAAGCTCAGGTGGAGCTTGGTGAAAGTTCTTAAACGTTGTAATAGAGCTAGCATATCAGCCAGAGAGGCAGTGGTGCCCAGTAGACTGTGAGGGGTTGTGTTGGTGAAAAAACCCGGTGAGAGTAAGTGTGCTTGGTGAAACACTTTACTTTTGGTGTATATGTAGCTTATTAAAGATTTAGTGAAGCTTTGGCTCTGGTGATAGAGCGTCCGTGGATGTAGATAAAGAGGTTTTGCCGAACCATGTTAAATACTCTGAATACTATCCTCCTTACCTAAGTCAGCAAATATTCTCTGTCTGCAGGTTACATAATTGACTCATCCAGCTGTAAGCTTACTATCTGTAAGATAACTAAACTTCACGAAAATTTTTATTTATTAACTCAATTCACCCCTCCCCTCTTGAGTTAATCTTACAGGAGAACTAATAAGGTGTAACTTAGTTTTCCCAATTAAGCCGACCCTAATCAGTGGATAAAAGCTTCAGATAGTTTCTCTCAAGGGTGTAGAGGCCTATCATGTTTAAAATTCTGGTATCAACAATTAGCTTCTCCAATGAAATATATATCAACAATAGATATTCCTTTCCCATGAAAAATGTTGTAATTTTTGAAGTACTTGCTCGCTAAGTAAAGCCATTCACATATCCCAGTTCCATCAAACGACGAAAATTTGTGCTGCTCTCAATAGTTTGAATTGTGTGACTTTGATGGGTTGAAATTCAAGCTTGTCGAATGGTGCTACTTGTCGGCTATTGAGGTAGACAAAGTATTATGGTAAGGGTCCAGATGCATGTGATGCACTTGAGGCCCCAAACATATCCAACACTTCCCAAACAATACCGAGACGCTCTCGCGGAAATAGCAAGAGCTGCACATTTGCCTTGGGTGCAACTAAGGCCAATTAATGGCACCCGGGTACTGCTGGGTTCCCGGGTAGCATTAGAGTTCATTTAAGACTCTAATTACATATTTATTACGAACTTCTGTTAGCTAACCTCTTTAGGTAGAGTTCTATTAGGAAGAGAACTCCTATGGTTAGAATAGATAAACCCCTATATGATGCATTGGCATGGACAATGATGATTATTTTCTTTATTCTAGGTTAGCCATTAGTAGATTTTAGCTATTAAGTGTATCATTTGGTATCAAGAGACACCGGTCTCAATGGAGACCCCAAACCCTCCGACTTCTCCGACATCCACATCAACCATCAATGAGGGAAACTTCTTATGTATTCCCACCACCCCTATTAACCCCACCAACGAACCTAGCATTGAAGCCAAACTCAACCACTTGACAACTCTTTTGCGCAAATGGCAGCAGAGATGCTCGAACAATGTCGCGAGTTGCGAGATATGCAACAAATCCTTAGTCCCACCAACACCCGAACCACTTCTACAGCAATGCTTACCACCACTTCGATCCCTCAAAATTCAACCAACTAACTCCATTGCCCCATCCACCTGGCCTCTACTACAATTACCCGGTGAATCAACTAACCAGCCCTCTTCCTCAACTACTTTACCTACCAAACAGACAACATCTTTTCCAACTACTACCTTCCAACAATCCCACCTACCATACAACGTTGATGCTGCAGTTTCCAGTGAACACCCTCAATCTTATCAAGCGCAACCCACCAATTTTCCCTCCTTCGGCTCCTTCCAAGCCTACCCAATTCCCCCTATACAATGCAACCCAAACATAGACCATCGCATACTTATATCCTTAGAAAGCCCACACTCTCCCACCCCAACATCTTGCTACACCGAATTACCAAAGACCCTCTCACTTGAGCCCTATAGACCAGCAACAATTCTTCCCTAGGGATAAACACAAATTCCCAATTTTTAATGGCTCTGGTCCGCACGAATGGATTTATTCGGGAAATAGATATTTTCATTACTATCAAACTCCCAACTGGGAGAAAGTTTTTATTGCCTCCGTGTACTTACATGACGAGGCTGATAGATGGTATCAAAGTTTCAAGAGAGATGTTCCTAACCATTTGTGAGAAGAGTTCACCGAGGCATTGCTTTTGCGCTTTGGCGCATCCGCCTTCGAGAATCCCAGCTACTCACTGAAACAACTCACGCAAATAGGATCCCTTACTAACTATCAAAAGGCCTTCGAAGATTTACGCATACGGCTACCCTTCACCAAGGTAGATGAACTCGTTGGCCTCTTCTGTGGTGAGCTATCTCGGAGGATTTCTTTAGAGGTAATGAGCAGAGAACGCACCGTTCCGCTCTCTGCAGTTGAAATTAGTGCCAAAAAAGCGCAAGGATTAAGTTTGTATTGCAAACAAAGTACACAGAGGGCATAGATACACTAGTAGACTTTACTCAATTTCCATGGGGGATATACTGGAGGTGGAGGATGAGCTTGCAGCAGAGGCACCAGACACTCCCATTACGGAAGATGCTACCTTATCCCTTAGCGCGATGCACGGTCTTGTTGGCCCTCAGACCTTGCGTGCTGTCGGCATGATAAAAAACAAGCAGGTACTTATTCTCATTGATTCGGGTAACACTCATAATTTTATTGCAGATCGATTGGCCAAACACTTTACCCCCCACTATTTTCCGTCCTTTGAAAGTTGAACTTGCCGATGATCGCCCTCACTCTATTGAGGTGATCTATAAGGCTGTACCTCTATCTGTACAAGGTGTGGATCTTATTGTTGATGCGTATCCCTTTACTTTGGGCGGCATGGACCTAGTCTTGGGAATTCAATGGCTCGAAAGTTTGGGTGATATCATTTGCAACTATCGAAAATCTGAAATGCGGTTCACCTTGCAAAATCAGTTTCCGTGTTGGAGTGTATTCGCGAAGGTTGCGTTTCCTAGCTGACGAGCCTTTCCCCTGGCTCCTACTTATGTTCCATGCTGTTACTTGCAGTCTCCTCTGGTGACCGAACAGAACATACCACTCTGCTGCCGGATGACTTGCAATCGCTCCTTAGCAAACACAGTCCCCTTTTCCAGCTGATACTTGGTATTCCTCCTAGGCGATCGCATGATCATGGTATCCCCTTGATGCCAGGTGCACCTCCTGCAAATATTCGGCCTTATCAATACCCTCACATACAAAAAGGTGAAATTGAGTGCATCATTAAGGAGATGCTATCACAAGGTATCATTCGCCCTAGCTCTACTGCATTTTTGTCTCCCGTATTACTTGTCAAGAAGAAATACAGTTCTTGGAGATTTTGTGTCGACTATCGATCTTTAAACGACATTACTATGAAGGATAATTTTCCGAGTCCAGTGATCGATAAGCTTTTGGATGAGCTACACGGCGCAAGGTATTCTTTCCAAACTTGACCTTAAATCCGGTTATGACCAAATTCGTGTCAAAGATGAAGACATCCACAAGACAGCCTTCCGAATTCACGACGGGCATTACGAGTTTTGGTTATGCCATTCTGTTTGACAAATGCTATGGCAACTTATCAGTCCTTGATGAGTGACTTATTCCGGCCCTACTTGCGTAGGTTTGTTTTCGTTTTCTTTGATGACATTTTAATTTATAGTAAGACGTGGCAGGATCGTTTAGTACACCTCGAAACGGTCTTTGCTGTCCCAAGCAAGGTTGTATGCAAAACCAAAATAAATGTCAATTGGCGTACTTGGGGCACATTGTCTCTGAAAATGATATCACAGCTAATTCTTCCAAAATTGAAGCAATGCCTCAATGCCCGACACCTACTTCACTGACTGCATTACATGGCTTTTCTGGATTGACGGGTTACTATCGATACTTTGTCAAGGACTATGGTACCATCGCTGCCCCCTTGACCTCACTCCTTAAAAAGGACTCATTCAAATGGACAACGGATGCAGATGATGCCTTCAAACAGCTCAAGACAGCCACGAAAACGACACCAGTGCTTGTTGCGCCCAATTTCTCTTTAGACTTCACTGTTGAGACTGATGCTTCAAATAAAGGTATTGGTGATGTCCTTACGCAAGCTAATCGCCCTATAGCTTACTTCAGCAAGGCTCTTGCCCCTACAGCAGCAGCGAAGTCTACTTATGAAAAAGAATTGATGGCATTAGTGCTCGCTGTCCAGCGCTGGCGTCCGTACTTGCTCGGTAACCGTTTTACTATAAAAACGGACCATCTCAGCCATAAGTTCTTCCTTGAACAACGCTTGTCATCACCGGATCAGCTGAAATGGCTTGTCAAATTGATGGGGTATGACTACAAAATTGAATATCGAGCGGGGAAGCAATACATCGTCGCCGACACTCTGTCCCGCTGTCCAGACAGCTCACTGTTCGCCCTCACCTCCATTATGGCTTCTTTTTGGGATGATTTATGGCACGCCCAGCAAGAGGACAGTTCCTACAAGGATCTACTGCAAGCAGCCAAGGACCCTCTAACACCAACATCACCAAGAGCAAAGGACTCATCCTAAAAAAGGCCGAGTTTGGGTACCCAGCGCGTGATTTCTGCAAAAGCAATTGTTGTTTGAGGTGCATAACTCGGCAAAGGTGGACATGGAGGACAATTCAGGACATACAAACGCCTATGCAACCAGTTCTACTGGAAGGGCCTCTCCACGGATGTGCAACACTATATTGCTGTGTGTGTGACATGTGCTTGGGCTAAGTCAGAGGCCCTTCAGCCTGCAGGATTGTTACAACCTTTGCCAATTCCCAACAAAGTATGGTCTGAAATCTCAATTGATTTTATTGATGGCTTAGCACTCTCTCAAGGCAAGGACGTCATTATGGTCGTCGTCGATCAGCTATCGAAATATGCTCATTTTGTCCTAATGAAACACCCTTATTCTGCTTCTTCCGTTGGTGGCCTGTTTCTAAGGAAATTGTGCGCCTCCATGGTTGCCCTTCCTCTATTGTGTCGGATCGAGATCCAGTATTCCTTAGTACTTTTTAGCAAGAATTACACCGTCTACAAGGGACCTCTCTCCATATGTCCTCCGCTTATCACCCACAATGGGATGGACAAAAAAGGAAGTCGTCAATCGTGGTTTGGAAACGTATCTTTGTTGCTTCATTGGTGATAGATCCTAGCAAGTGGATGAGTTGGCTACATTGGGCGGAATACTCCTACAACACTAGCATCCATTCATCTACCAACACATCTCCATTTGAACCGTCTATGGCCAGCCCGCTCCGCTATTGGTGTTCTTATCTACTGGTCCAAGCAGCACTGATCCAGTGGGGGCTCAAATATGCTCACAGGGACATGATTTTTTGCGACTAGCATTTCCACTTATGCCGGGCTCAAAATCGAATGAAACAACTTGTGGATAAACATCACTGCGATAAGCAATACTCTCCAGGTGATCGTGTTTTTCTCAAACTTCAACCTTATCGTCAAAGCTCCTTGGCGGAGAGACGCCACACCAAGCTTTGGCATCATTACTACGGTCTCTTTGCTATCTTAGAAGCCGTTGGTCCAATAGCCTCCAGGTTCGACTTACCACCTGCATATTCACCCGGTTGTCCATGTGTAGCAGCATAAGGACGCACGTTTCATCCTATCCGACGTCCCATTTTTGCTTGCTAATGTCGATATTGTTAGTTAATCTTGTAACTCTATGTGATATCATAATTCACATAGAACATAATACGAAGATCTAGAAACTCATGATTTTTACATGACTTAAATAAGAGAAACATACATTGATTCTTATCTTCAATCAATTGTTTGCTTTTTGCAATACTTGATTTCTTCCTTTTGGTCTTTACTTGATTCTAAAGCAATACTTAAGTGATGAAATAGACAACAAAGCTTTAGATATAAATTGAGATAAAGAGAGGACCAAACATTCATTTAGAAATTTATTTATAACACACAACTATCATAGTGGGTAGTTGCTATAACTTCTCTTAAGTGGAAAATTATTGTAACTTTTTACTATATGGAGTTATTATAACTTCCCTCATAATATGTGATTTAATAATTCCTTAACCAATAGGATATTACCATTATATATTAAACCAAATATTATACATGAGCCACATCCAACATTCTCTCACTTAATTCATGTGTTATAATTTTTAAACTTTATGATTTAATAAAATTTAATGCGCAATAAATAAATCCTTTCGTTAGTTGGTGTACCATAATATCATTATGAAGTAAAGACTAACACGAGTCATGGCGGTTCCATATCATTAACTCGACATAATTCCTTCCATGTATCACAAAATCAGTCTTAAATTTAATAAGATTTATAAATGAGAATTACCATAATGGTCCGCGTAATGTCTTTATAAAAAACAAATTCTGTCATTGTTCCTGTTAGGTTTTCCTGTAAGATTAACTCAAGAGGAGAGGGGTGAATTGAGTTAGTCAATAAAAATTTTGTCAAGTTTAGTTATCTTACTGGCAGCAAGCTTACAGCCGGCTGTGTCAATGCTGTAACCTGCAGACAGAGAGAGTTAGAGTGTTTACTGACATAAGTGATAAAGGGTAGTGCTTAGGGTATTTAACGTGGTTCGGCAAAACCCTTTTGCCTACATCGACGGTCGCTCTATCACCAGAGCCAAAGCTTCACTAAATATTTAATAAGCTACAAATACACCTAGAGCAAAGTGCTTCACCAAGCACACTTACTCTACCGGGTTTCTTCGCCAAGACAACCCCTAACAGCCTACCGGACATACCTGTCCTCTTGGCTGATTTGCTAGCTCTATTATAAGGTCTAAAAACTTTTATCAAGCTCCACCTGAGCTTCCTTTCCTGGTGCCCGCAGCACCACCTTCACAAGGTCAGTAAAAGGTTACAAGAAGATAAACCAAGATTGAGCACATGATCTATCTCATGAATGTTTAGTGTTCCTGATGTGATTCAGATGAGATGATCGGAGAGGTTGCTGAGAGAGATTTCTTCAGTATGTTTGGCAGAAAGAGTTGTTTATGTAGAGTAGTAGAGTTCGTGACCAGCAGCAGGAATTTTTGTGTAGAGTGGTAGAGTTCTTGTATATCTCTGTTTTGCTGGGGTTCTCTCTACTTCTGTTTTCTTATGTTCTCTCTTTCTCTGCACAGTTTCTTTGTTGCTGTGGCTTCCTTCTTATAGAGTTTTTTCTCTGTGCAGGAGCCGTTGAGAAATGTTGCTGTTGGCGCTCTTTTCCATTGGTGGTTCTTCACTTCAGGGAAGAGGCGTTTCTGTCCAGCGGTTAATCAATTTCTTCGAAATTTCTTTCGGCTGTCTTAATGCAAGGTCTCCGTAGCATTAAATGCGTTGTAGAATCTTGAATCTTGCTGCCAGTTGTTGAGAGCTTGATTTGGCTAAAGTGCTGTCTGAGATTCGATGAACTGATGAGTTGATTTGGCTTGTCCATAATTAATGCAATGTTGGTTGACTGCTTGACTTGATCAAGGACTTTGACTTGTATAATGTGCTTTCTTCCTTTGATTATTGAGCTTTCTTTTTCTGTGAAATTGAGGATGATTTTAGCTTTTGTAGATCTTTTGTTTGAAATGCTTCAGTCCGTTGTGAGTCCAGAAGATTTTTGAAGCAAGGAAGGTTTTGTTGCCGTTGAAACCAACGCTCTGTTTCAGAACAGAGAAGTCTGCTTGGGCTTCAGTAGTCGAGCAGCTGATTGTAAAGTGACTATGACATCCTCTGTCCCGTATGCTGTTTAAGCTCTGTTTCGAAGCAGAAAAGTCTTCCTATGCTTCAGTGGTTAAGCAGCTGACTACAATGTGGCTATGAAGTCCTCTCTCCCGTATGCTGTCCTCTGTCCCGCTTCAGTAGTCGAGCAGCTGTCTGTGATATGGCTGTGGCATCCTCTGTCTCGTATGCTGTCTGTAGTAGCACAACAGTTAGCTATATGATGGCTGTTCTTGTTTGCTGTAAATTAAATGATCTTTGTTTGTCTATTTCTGCAGAACTTGTTTTCAGATTATTAGTCTTATATAAATCATAGTTCTTAATTCTTTGTTATCATCAAAATTATTCTTATAATTCTAACAGTTCCTATAAAAGATTTATGTATATACCAATAAAAGAAATAGAATACATATAATAGAAACAATGCATAAATGAGCTCGAGTGTCAAATACGTAAACATTAAAAATTTTTAATGATTCTTTCGATATGCTCAGTAAATGCCTTTGGAGACAACCATTTAGTTAATGGATCCGTAATCATTAGATTAGTGCTAACATGCTCAATTGACACTCTTTGTTTTTGAACTTCTTCTTTAATGGCAAGATATTTTAATTCTATATGTTTAGCACTCGTAGAATACTTGTCGTTCTTAGAGAAAAAAACTGCTGTAGAATTATCGCAGTAAATCTTCAACGGTTTGGCGATACTGTCGACAACGTCAAGCTTAGAAATAAAGTTCAACAGCTAATTAGCTTGAATGTGGCCTCAAAGTATGCCACAAATTCAACTTCTACAATAGAAGTAGCAATGACATACTGTTTCGCACTTTTTCATGATATTGTTCCTCTAGCTAAAAGGAACACATACCCGAATATGGATTTTCTACTATCAACACATCCAGTAAAGTCTGAATCCGAAAATCAGACAACTTCCAAATTGTTAGATCTTCTGTAAGTGAGCATATGATCTTTCATTCCTTGCAAGTATTTTAATATTTTATTTGCAGCCCTCTAGTGATCGTGTTCTAGATTAATTTGATATATGCCTAGCACTCCGACGGCAAAACTAATGTCGGATCTAGTACAAATCTGAGCATACATCAAGCTCCCAACAAGAGATGCATAAAATTTTTTTTTTATTTGTTTGCGTTCCAATTCATTCTTTAGACATTGCATAAGGCTAAATTTGTCACCTTTCTGGATTGGAACAATACTTGCCAAGCAATTTTTCATTCTAAACCTCTCTAGAACTTTACTAACATACGCTTTATGAGACAATCCTAACAATCCTTATGATCGATCTCGATAAATTTCAATATCAATTACAAAAGTTACCTCTCTCATATCTTTCATTTCAAAGTTCTTACAAAGAAATTTCTTAAACTTATGTAATAGACCAAAATTATTTGTAGCAA
Organism: Acanthochlamys bracteata; assembly: GCA_019914995.1. Taxonomy (NCBI): domain Eukaryota; kingdom Viridiplantae; phylum Streptophyta; class Magnoliopsida; order Pandanales; family Velloziaceae; genus Acanthochlamys; species Acanthochlamys bracteata. The sequence continues at coordinate 4,103,395 of CM034143.1, read as the reverse complement.
GTAAGATATCATCAACATACAGAATTAAAAATATAAATTTGCTCTCACTGATCCTTAGATATACACACATATCAACAGTATTTTCCTTTAAATTTAAAAAAAGTGATAGTATCATTAAAGTTAAGATACCATTATCGGAAAGTTTGTTTAAGTCCGTATATCGATTTCTTAAGTTTACATACCAACTTCTTTTTTCTTTCAACTAAGAAGCGTTCAGGTTGACACATATATCCTTGTTCATCTAAATTTCCATTTAAGAAGGCGGTTTTCACATCCATTTGATTTAGCTCTAAATTATAATGAGTTACTAAAGCCATAATAATTCTAAATGCGTTCTTTTTTGAAACTGGAGAAAATGTTTCATTATAATCAATGCTATTTTTTCGAATAAAATCTTTAGCAACAAGTCTAGCTTATATCGTAATATATTGCCGTTTGAGTCACGTTTAGTTTTAAAGACCCACTTGCACACAATACATTTATGTCTTTCTGGCAATTCAATAAGTTTTCAAAGTTTATTACATTGTATAGATTTTAACTCATTAGTAATGGCATCTATCAATTTTGAACTATTAGCACCATCAATGGCCTGTGAAAATGAAGCTGGATTATCATTAATGCCTAAGTCAAAATCTGACTCTTGTAAGTAAACCATATAATCGTTCGAAATAGCAGATTTTCTTTGTCTTTGAGATCTTTTTAATGCTATTTTTTGTGGCTCATTTATAATAGGTTCATCAAAATTGATGTCATTCAGAGTAGTTTCATTTATTTTTGTTCTTGTACACTGTTAAACCGTTTTATAGCTGTAGGAACAACAACTTTATAAGAAGTTTGAGATAGAAAAATTTGTTCCCTAACTTATTTAATTTTCATTTTGAGTGGTTCTTCACTCCCACTAATTTCACAATTTTCAATGAATCTAGCATTTCTAGTTTCAACAATTATTATACTATGGTTAGGACAATAAAATCTATACCCTTTTGATTTTTCTATACAACCAATGAAAAATCTATTGATTGTTCTTGCATCAATTTTTTTTTCATGTAGACTATAAATTGTTACCTCTGCCAGACAACTCCAAACATGCAGTTGCCTTAAGATAGATTTTCTTCCTGTCCACAGTTCAAAAGGAGTCTCTAGAATTGCCTTACTAGGAATCCTGTTTAACAGATATATGACAGTTTGAAAAACATGCATCCATAAAGATTTGGATAAAGATGAATTACTAAACATACTTCTAACCATATCTATTAAAGTACGATTACGCATTTCTGCTACACCATTTTATTGTGGTGTATCTTATATTGTGTATTGAGCACATATGTCATGTCTTTCAAGAATTTAGCAAATAAATTTGGACATTGTCTCCGTTTCATCATAGTTTTGTTAATATTTACCATCTCTATCAGATCTGATAATTTTCATCTTTCTATCTAATTGTCATTCAACTAATAAATACCTCTAGGGCATTTATTACATGAGATTTTGATGTAAAAAATAGATGTAACCATAACATGAAAAATCATCAATAAAGGTGATAAAATACTTTTTTGCACTAAAAATGAAACTTCAAAAGGTTCACAAATATCAATATGTATAATTTTCAAGAAGCTGTGTACTTCTTGTGGCTCCTTTTTTTGTGGGTTTGATTTATTTTTCTTTAATACAATTCACACACATAACAAGATCGGTAAAATCTAAATTCGGAAAAATTTGATTTTTTACCAATATTTCTAATCTTGATTTGAATATTTGACACAAATATTTATGCCACAAATAAGCTTAATATTCATTTACTAAACCTCATTTAGTGCAAACTTCATGATGCAAGATTAAAAGTGTTTTAGCGAAAGAATTATCAAGTTTTAATTTGTATAACCCATCACATAAGATACCAGAACTAATAATATGTTTTTGTTTAAACAAACTAAAATATCTATTTCTAAATTTAAAAGAGTATTCATAAATGTCAAGTTTTGACAAAGAAATTAAATTGCGGGAAATAGAAGGTACATAAAGTGTTTCAAACAAATTCAATTGATATCTAGTGTTTAAAATTAAACGATAAGTTCCTATAGCTTCAACTGGATCTTTGACTCGATTCCCTATAAAAATAAACTTCTCATTTGAATTTGTGATTTGGGTTGTAATGAATCCCTACATTATATTTGAGACATGAGTGCTATAGTCGGAATCAATCCACTAAGTATTATAAGGAATTTCAGCTAAATTTGATTCGAAACATACACAAGCATAATGCTTACCTTTCTTTTCGAACCAAGTCTTACGCTTCAGGCAATCTTTCTGATAGTGTTCAGGTTTCTTACAGAATCGGCACTTATCATCTTTACGTTCCTTCTTATGGAATGAAGCAAAAAACTCACTTGTCTTAAATGGTCTTTGTGCTTCCTTTCCATTGTTTCTTCTAGTTTTTTTTCCAGCTTCTACATGCTTAATGAAATGAACGGAATGAGTTCCCAAGTTCTTAAGTCTTGTCTTGCACAAGCATACTATACAATTCACTCATATTTTATTTGTCCTTCTGGTATTATAATTCATTTAGAATGGACCATACTTAGGAGACAAGGAATTAATAATAAACTGTACAAGAAAATTCTCATCTATATTCATTCCTAACTACTTCAATCTTGATGTAATTGTTGACATTTCAATACCATGCGCATGCATTGTACAAGATCAATCAAATTTCATGGTGGTCAATGTACCGATAAGTGTCCCAGTAAGTGACTTATCAGCTGTTTGGGAACGCTCTTCCACAAATTTCATAAATTTCTTAGCACTTTTAGTGTTAGGAAGAGTTGACTTAATGTTGTTTGCAATAGTCATTTGCATAAACATTAAGCTTAGTCTGTTAGATCTTTCCAAAAACTATGGAAAGATTTTTTTTCATCGCTGCTGTCATCAGTAAGAGCAGCGGGTTTTTTAGTTAAAAGTGCTAAATCAAGATCGAGTACACCTAAGTGAAACTGAACTTGTTCACACCAATCAGAGAAATAAGTCCGTTGAACAGTGATACAGATGTAGCATGCAAATACAAAGAAATAGGAATAGATACTGCAAAGTTAATAAATACTTACAAATTAAATTCTTTGACTTCCAAACTTGTAAATATATAATACTAATTCAAACAAGTCATTTAAGCAATAAATATATATCGAAGTTCTCCTTTAGGTGAAACAACGACATACAACATAAAAATAATAATAATAATGATGCTAAAATAAAATTATAACTTAATTTGGTAATTAAATTCAAATTAGATATGTTTGTTATCTTTGAATATACACCAAATCTAATAAAATATATAAATCACCACGTCATGTTTATGAAATATAAAAACTACCAATCAACATTTGGGTGATTCTAAATGTCTTATAATCATAAACTTCAATTATCCAAAAATTAAAATATTTAAAATAATATTATATCAATTATAAGCATCGCTTACTTATGGATAATTGATATATAGAATATATAATTTGAAATTCACGACAGCTTATGATTTGGTGACTATTAAACCATCATAATGTAAATTTAAATTAACATACAAATTATACAATTTAAATTTTGCAAGACTTACGATTTGGCCACTTTGGTGATTAGAAAACCATCATAATACAAATTCAAATTATATAAATTTAATAATTGTAAGAAAATGATTCATACATATATGATATAAGTTCTTGTATGCAACATATTACATAAATTACCAAATAATAGTATACAATTCATGATGCTAATAATTTAATTGGCAAAATTTATACATATTTGATAAAAGCAAACAGAAAATTTAAATTTATAAATACCAACAGCAACGGAAGACATAAACTCCCAAAATAAATAATCGGATAATTTTCATAATCAAGAGAGAAAAAGAATCTTTAATGAAAAATTATCGGTTTCCAAAATCTTGGCTCGGATACCATATGTTAGTTAATTTCGTAACTTTATGTGATATCATAATTCACATAGAACATAATACGAAGATCTAAAAACTCAATAATTTTTACATGACTTAAATAAGAGAAACATACCTTGATCCATAATAGTTATTTTCAATCAATTGTTTGATTTTTGCAATACTTGATTTCTCCATCTTTCTATTTACTTGATTCTAAAGCAATACTTAAGTGACGGAGTAGACAACAAAGCTTTAGATATAAGTTGAGATAGAGAGAGGATCAAACATTCATTTAGAAATGTATTTATAATCCACAACCATCATAGTGGGTAGTTGCTATAAGTTCTTTTAAGTGGAAAGTTATCGTAACTTTTCACTATATGGAGTTATTATAATTTCTCTAATAATGTGTATTTTTAATAACTCCTCAACCAATAGAAATATTACAATTATATATTAAATCAAATATTATACATGACTCACATCCAACAGATATCTCACTACTGCCACCATGACTCGAGGACGAGTCGGTTCTTCAAGGGGATGGGAATGATGCACTCGGGGGCCCCAAACATATCTAACACTTCCCAACAATACCGACACGCTCTAGCCGAAGTAGCAAGGGTTGTGCACATCCTGCCTTGCATGCAACTAAGGTCAACTTAATGGCACTCGGGTGTAGGCTTGAACACCCGAGTGTTGTTTGGAATAAGGCCTGGGTATGCTAGGTTCCAGGGTAGCGTTAGAGTTCATTTAAGACTCTAATTACTTAGATGTTATTATTAGTTAACGTTTTATTTATTTATTATGAACTTCTGTTAGCTAACCTCTTTAGGAAGAGTTCTATTAGGAAGAGAACTCCTATGGTTAGCTATAAATAAACCCTTGTATGATGCATTGGCATGGATAATGTTGATTATTTTCTTTATTCTAGGTTAGCCATTAGTAGATTTTAGCTATTAAGTGTATTAGCATGTGAATTGGCCTAGGTAATGAAAGTTGATATGCTTATTTCGGTTTTCTTGGTTGTACTAGAGTTTGTATGTAGGTGTTGGCAATAATGCCGTTTGAGGAGAAGGATTAGTTATCTTTTTGGTAAAGGTATTGGTTGGATTATGTAAAGTAACAGTACGGTTGCGTGGGATGAGATTCATTACTAATGCATGGCCAACAACTTCGTGTGGTACATATCTTCGCTTGCATGAGTTGATACATCTCCATTCATTTATCGTTCATTTGTGTGATCATCAATATGAAGTTGTTTATATGACTGATATTGTTCTTACTAATTAGCTTCTGCTTTAGCTCGAGAAGTGAAAATCAGTGACAACAGGCACTGCAAAAAGTTCCCTTCATCCACTGATGGAGTTAAAGCTAGTGACTATAGAAACTTAGGTCTGCTGACAACGAGGGCTCCACTGAATTGTTGGCTCTTGACACTAATTTTTCTGTTGTCATGCTGAGAAACCCTGGAAGGAGGGACAGGAGACCAAAGAAGGAGAACACAGAGAGAAAGTAGAGGGAGAGAAGGAATCTAAAGGAAAAGGATTAGAGAAATAAGAACTACTTCTTGCTTAACAAATTGGATAATAATTCTCTAAGTTTCTTGATATGTTTAAAAACTTGCATACTAACATTCCTTTTACAGATGCATCGGAGCAAATCCCAAACTGTGTAAAATTCATGAAAGTGACTTTTCCAACAAACGAAAACTAGAGGACTATGAAATAGTGATGCTAATCGAGGAGTGTAGTGTTATCTTACAAAATAAGTTGCCACCAAAACTAAAAGATCTATGAAATTTTACTATACCTTGCACTATTAGAAACTCTCATTTTAAAAAAGCTTTATGTGATTTATAGAAAAATAGGTCAACTTAATGCCCTTATCCTATTTATAGGACAATAGGTTTGGGAGAACCAAAAGTAACCACATTTATCCTTCAGCTGGCGAATGGATCTATTTGATATTCGTAGGGCGTACACGAGGATGTGTTAGTGAAAGTTGATAAGTTCATAATCCCCGCTAATTTTTTATAATACATCTGCAAGAGGATTAAGACATACCAATTATTTTAGGCCAACTTGATAATGTGTAATAATACATATTTATTATATCTTATGTTACAGTAAATATTAGATTTTTATTAAAATTCTATTCATATATGAATTAATTTATTTTATTTTATTTTTGTGAAGCATAGGTGAATAAAGATACAAATTGCTGAAGGAATAAAATAAGAGCTAATCATAGGAGGAAATATCAAGCGGCGGTCCTTATTGATGCATTTGACTAATCAAATCTAAACCAAAGATTTAGCATCAAATCTATCATCAAATCTAGTATCAAATCTAATCCGAAAATTTTGAAAATATTTTTTTCTAATTTTGTGGGAGGAAGCTCAACTATAAAAAAGGGTGAACGGAGGGCCAAGAAAAAACAACAAGGAGTCGACGGCAAACCTAGAGAGCGAACGAGAGACAGAAGGAAGATTATATTAGAGACGAAAATTTTTTCAGATTTGCTTTCTTTTCTTTTTCTCATGTTTTATTTTTCATACAATATTATTGTGTGTATTATTATGAGTGGCTAAATTTTTTAAACTGGAGTTAGAATGAAACCATAGTAAATTTAATTTACTTCTTGAATATTATGTGATGTACGGATTGTTGATTTTATATAAGTTGTTAATACTTGTTTGAATATGTTTAGATATTAAAGTTGCATGCATAATTAGCATTGAGTTTGATATCTAAATTATTATATTAATTGTGTTTGTGAGGACCAATCGGAGTATAATTTACGAATTATAGAATTAATAACTGTAGTTAATATTTACTGAACTAAAGTGAATGTAACTACATGATTTATAATTTCGCAGAATCTAATTCATTCTAAGTAATTTCTAAATAAGGAGTTAGAATATCACTAACGATAGGTGATTTTATATTGGACCAAAGTTAAAGTCATAATTAGAAATTGTGTTTAAGAACTGGATTAAGGTGTTAGGTACAAAGTATTCACAATCATCATAATCTATTACCATATTTATTTGAAGATTAAATTAGAGGCATTACTGATGGATTATAAAACTTCAGTTGTTTGCATACATGTTTTCTCGATCCGTGTGTTATTTTTCGTTCTTAGCTTTCGTACACTTTTGATTAGCTTTCACAAACACAACTTTTGTTAGTTAAAAATTTGAGTTAGAGTTAACAACAATCTCTGTGGAACAAACTCGTTAATTTCTATACGGCAGACGACAACCGTATACTTGCGGGATAGACTAAGATAGAATCACTATGTTTTTCTTAATTGGTTTTATCTACATCAAGTTTTTGGCGTCGTTGTCGATGACTATTTTGTTTGACTTTGATTCAATCTACCTTCATTTAGAATCATTGATACTTTGAATTTGTTTTGCATTTAGCTTAGAACATATTAGTTTGTTTTTCATTATAGTTACATTATTGCATGATCACTCGCTCTCATAGTCAATTTTCACTTGAATTTGATTCCGAGCTTGAGAGAGAGGTTAGGAGAGTTAGACGTGAGCATAAAAATCATTCGAATACTAGAATTGAATAGATGGCTGTTGCACCAAATGAAATAATGGGAGATCTTAATATTCCTACAATTTCTGTATCTCCATATAGTATAGTTCTCCCTGATACTGGTAGAAACTATAAGTTGAAAACTATTCATTTTAATATAATGCCCTTTTTTTTATGGTTTGAATAATGAGAATCCTTTAACTCATATTCGAGAAATTTTTAATATGATTTCTAACATGCCTTTGACAGATGGGGTTACTGAAGAACTCATTCAAATGAAAATTTTTTCCTACACTTTAAAATATACAGCAAAGGTATTGTTACAATCACTTAGATCTGGTTCACTTACTACTTGGACTAAAATTCAAAACAGATTTTTAGAGAAATTCTTTTCAACTCAGAAAACTGATGCATTAAGAAATAAAATCATGCAATTTACTCAACAATCTAATGAGTCATTTTCTGAAGCGTGGGAACGATTTAATAATTTGTTAATTCAATATTCTCACCATGGTTTGCCTATTGAAGTTTTGATGAATATATTTTATAAGGCACTAACCATTTCTAGTAAAGTTGCAATGAATAATTATGCAAGTGGATCTATTCGGAATAAGACACAATCTGGACGTCAAACACTATTTGAAAATCTATCTCTTGAGACACAACATATAGATGCACGAGGAAGACGAGCTGGAATTTATGATGTGAGTGGTACTAACGATTATGCTTCTAAGGGGCAGGTGAATGCTATTAATAACAAATTGGATGCTTTGCTGGCTATGAACGGAAAACTCTCAACACAAGAGGTATGTGACATTTGCGATTTATTTAGCCATTCTACTGTATACTGTCCTCATGGAGTATGTTAGAATTATAAGAATAATTTTGATGATAACAAAGAATTAAGAATTATGATTTATATAAGACTAATAATCTGAAAACAAGTTCTGCAGGATTAGACAAACAAAGATCATTTCATTTACAGCAGATAAAAACAGCCATTATACAGGCAACTGCTGTGCTACTACTGAAGTGGGACAGAGGACAGCATACGGGATAGAGAATACCATAATCACTTTAGAGTCAGCTGCTCGACTACTGAAACCCAAACAGACTTCTCTATTCTGAAAGAGAGTGTTGGTTTCAACGGGAACAAAACCTTCCTTGCTTCAAAAATTTTCTGGACTTACAACGGACTGAAGCATTTCAAACATCCTCAATTTCACAGAAAAATAAAGCTCAATAATCAAGAAAAGAAAGCATATTATATACGTCAAAGTCCTTAATCAAGTTAAGCAATCAACCAACATTGCATTAATTATGGACAAGCCAAATCAACCCATCAGAGCATCGAATCTCAGACAGCACTTTAGCCAAATCAAGCTCTCAACAACTGGCGGCAAGATTCAAATTTCTATAACGCATTTAATGCTACAGAGATCTTGTATTAACACAGCCGAAAGAAACTTGGAAGAAATTGATTAACCGCTGGACAGTAACGCCTTTTCTCTGACGTGAAGAACCACCAATGGAAAAGAGCGCCAACGGCAACATTTCTCAACGGCTCCTTCACAGAAAAGAAACTCTATAAGAAGGAAGCCACAGCAACAAGGAAACGTAGTAAAAGAAAAGAGAGAACATAAGAAAACAGAAGTAGAGAGAACCCAAACAAAACAGAGATATATACGAACTCTACCACTCTACACAAAAATTTCTGCTGCTGGTTACGAACTCTACTACTTTATATAAACAACTCTTGCTGCCAAACATACTGAAGAAATCTTTCTCAGCAACCTCTCCGATCATCTCATTTGAACCACATCATGAACACTTAACATTTATGAGATAGATCCTGCGCTCAATCTTGGTTTATTTCCTTGTAACCTCTTACTAACATTGTAAAGGTGGTGCTATAGACATCGGTAAAGAAAGCTCAAGTGGAGCTTGGTGTAAGCTCTTAGATCTTATAATAAAGCTAGCAAATCAGCCAGGGGGACAGGCGTGTCCGGTAGGCTGTTAGGGGTTGTCTTGGCGAAGAAACCCGGTAGAGTAAGTGTACTTGGTGAAACACTTTGCTCTAGGTGTATTTGTAGCTTATTAAAGGTTTAGTGAATCTTTGGCTCTAGTGATAGAGCGACCGTGGATGTAGGCAAAAGGGTTTTGCCGAACCACGTTAAATACCTTCAGCACTACTCCTTATCATTTATATAAGTAAACACTCGAACTCTCTCTATCTGCAGGTTACAGAATTGACACAGCCAACTGTAAGATTGCTGCCAGTAAGATAACTAAACTTGAAAAAAAAATTTATTGACTAACTCAATTCACCCCTCCCCTCTTGAGTTAATCTTACAGGAATATCTAACAATTGGTATCAGAGTAACCCTCTTAAAATCAAAGGTCTAACAACCTTGAGGTAAAATATCCTTATGGCTAACCTTGTTCCTATAGCTTTTGAAGGTAGATCCTCAAACGGACCACCACTCTTTGATGGAACAAACTATGGTTACTGGAAAACCAAAATGACAATCTTCATTCGGGCACAAGACTTCACACTATGGAAGATCATACGCGACAGACCAATCGTTCCAACCAAAACTGGCGCAGATGGAATACGTATCCCCAAAGCTGAACGTGAATACAATGATGAAGATAACAAGCTCATATCAATGAATGACAGAGCCATGAACCTTCTGTATTATGCGCTGGATCCTAATGAGTTCAACCGAATCAGTGCTTGCAACACTGTCAAAGAAATATGGGATCAGTTAGAGGTAACGCATGAAGGAACCACTCAAGTCAAGGAAACCAGAGTGAACTTACTCATGAATGAGTATGAAAATTTCAGGATGAACCGAGGTGAGTCCATTACTCAGATGTTTACTAGATTTACTAATATCACAAATCCTCTGAAGAATCCAGGAAAAGCTTTCAAACCCGAAGAACTGAAGTGGAAAATATTAAGAGCTGTGCTGCCAACCTTTGGATCAAAGGTAGATGCCATAGAAAGAAAATCCAACATTTCCTCAAATGTCACTGGATAAACTAATTAGCAAGCTAATGGCCAAGGAACTATCACTGAAGAAAACTGATGAACGTTCTGAAGGGATTGCATTAAAGATCAACGACCAGCAGGTAAGTGATTCCTCCTCTGATGAAGACATTGCACTCTTAACCCGTAAATTTAAAAGTTTTCTCAGAAGAAATAAGTTTAGAAAAAGAAAAGTTTCTAGAAGAGTCAATAGAGGAGAGGACAGACAAGACACAAACTGCTTCAACTGTAACAAACCAAGACACTTCAAGAACGAATGTCCACTGCTTAAGAGATCAAAATACAAAAACACAAGAAGAAAACGAGCTATGGCAGCCTGGAGTGATGAAGATGAAAGTTCATCAGAAGACAGTCAGACTGACACAGAGAAGAATGAAAAAAGCAACTTATGTCTGATGGCAGATCATGAAGATGACAATGAGGTAAATTCTACTGACTATGATGACTCTAATGAATAATTATAAGATATTTTTGATTAACTGTATGCGAAATACCTACATGCCAAAACTGACTGCAAAACTATGAAGGTATGCATGCATAAATTTAAGGATGAAAACGAATGTCTGAAAAAGGAAATACTTATTTTAAAAAATGCCTTAGAAGACAAAACTGATGCAATAAAAGACACACTCCATGCAGATTATGACCATATTAATTCTAAATTATGTGCACTGAATATTGAAAATAAACGCTTGATTCAAATAAACAAAAAGCTTCATGTCAAACTAAATGAATGTAAGACTGGAAAACTGATAAGATGCACAGAAAGCTCAAGCATAGACATGATAAAGAAAATTGCTGAGCTTGAGGAGTTGAATGAGGCACTGAGTCGAGAGGTGGATAGACTGTCATATCCCACCATTCTAGATCTTAAACCATTCATGACTGATTATACCAATATGCATGTGAAAGAAACCAAGCTGATAGAAGAAAATCAAAGATTGCTTCAAGAAAACAAAACTCTTCAAAATAAGAACCTCGACCTAGAAGCATCACTAGCAAAATTTGTGAATGAAAAGGATAGACTAGATGCAATACTGGGAGCTCAACGCAGTCCATACAGAAAGGAAGGAATAGAATTCATTCCAGCATCTATAGCAACTGGTAAATAAGTGGCAAGTTATGATCAGCCCTCCCCAAGCCACTCAGGTATGATAACAGTAAGGATGCAAAACAAAAATTTAATGTCTAAAGCATATACAGCAAATAGGTCTTACTCTACAATACCTTTTGTTAAATGTTTTCATTGTGGCAGAAAAGGGCATAATGTTAATTCTTGCTGGTATAAAAAGAACACCAATAAAATAAAAATAATATGGGTTCCAAAAGGAACATATAACAGCACTAACTCCTTAGGACCCAAAGAAATTTGGGTACCTAAGCACTAAAGACTTCTTTGCAGGAAGGAGAAGAGCTAACCCGTCTGAAATATAGCAAATGGTACTTGGACAGCGGGTGCTCAAGACATATGACAGAAAATGAAAAATATTTCAGCAGTCTACAAAAACAATTCGGGTAAAATGTAATCTTTGGAGACAACAGTAAGTGCAAAATAATAGGCGTAAGAAAAATAGGTAATCCCTCTTCCCTATGCATAGAAAATGTTCTTCATATTAAAAAACTGAAACATAACCTAATAAGCGTAAGTCAATTATGTGATAACGGATTTAAAGTCAATTTTGATAATCATTGCTGCTCAATTGTTAATCTGTCATCTGAAGAAGAAATACTAAACGGAAAAAGGGAAGGTAATGTTTATGTACTCTATGTTGATGATCTTCCTAATAACAAAATGTGTTTAGTAGCAAGTTAGTAGGAAAGCAGCTGGATCTAGCATAGACGTTTGGGACACTACAATATCAAGATACTATCAAAACTGTCCAAATTAAAACTAGTAAAGAGACTGCATGAAGCCAACTATAGTTTGGATGAATTATGTGATGCATGTGCCAAAGGAAAACAAGTGAAGTCATCATTCAAGCACAAGCAAGTGATAATAACCAAGCAACCATTACAACTACTACACATGGATTTGTTTGGACCATCAAGAACAGTAAGCTTAGGAGGTAAGTATTACTATCTAGTAATAGTAGATGATTATTCTCGTTTTTGTTGGGTTTACTTCTTAGCATACAAAAATGATACCCTGAAATATTTATATGCTTTTTCAAAAAGATTCAAAAAGACCTAAACCTAAATATCTGTGCTATTAGAAGTGATCATGGTAAGGAGTTTCAAAATTTTTATTTTGATGAATTTTGTAAATCGAATGGGCTGACACACAACTTCTCTGCTCCAAGAACTCCCCAACAAAATGGTGCAGTGGAAAGGAAAAATAGAGTGCTAGTAGAAATGGCACGAACCATGCTCATAGAACAGCACTTACCAAAATATTTTTGGGCTGAAGCCGTTAATACTGTATGTCATATTATTAACCGTGCATTCATTCGCCCCTTTTTTAAAAAGACTCCATATGAGCTTCTAAAAGAAAGAACCCCAAATATCGGTTACTTAAGAACCTTTGGATGCAAATGTTTTATCCTCAACAACAGAAAAGATAATCTTGGAAAGTTTGATACAAAAGTGATGAAGGTATTTTTCTCGGTTACTCTTCAACTTCAAAAGCTTATAGAGTTTTTAATAAACGAACCATTATTGTTGAAGAATCTATGCATGTATTATTTAATGAGTCTAATAATGGGACAAGACGAAATCCAGAACTAGATATAGGATCAGAAGAAGAAGAAGAGCTGTTCCTATCGACAGAAAAACAGCAAATTATAGAGACCCAAACAGCTGACTAACAGCCAGCTGAAATAACAGAGGAAGGACAGACTCCTGGAATTCTACCTGATCAGACAGAAACTCACGAATAGATCAGTAGATTCTTCAAGTACAGATCCAGTCATCCACAAGAAAATATACTAGGTGAGGTAAATGAAGGTAAAAGAACTAGATCCTATTTTAAAAATAACTTCATAGAGCACTCTGTATTTGTATCAAATCTAGAACCAAAGTGCATAGATGATGCATTGACAGATAGTTCATGGATCATTGCCATGCAAGAAGAATTAAATCAGTTTGAAAGAAATAATGTATGGCACCTTGTTAGAAAACCTCCAAACAAATCCATCATAGAAACTAAATGGGTGTTTAGAAATAAATTAGATGAAAATTGCATCATAACTAGAAACAAAGCTAGACTAGTAGCTAAAGGATACAATCAGGAAGAAGGAATAGATTTTGATGAAACTTATGCTCCTGTTGCACGTCTTGAAGCCATTAGAATACTACTTGCTTTTGCATGTCATAAAGATTTCAAACTTTTTCAAATGGATGTTAAAAGTGTATTTCTGAATGGTTTTCTGAAAGAATAAGTCTATGTTGAATAACCTCCCGGGTTTGAAAACACAAGCTTTCCAAATCATGTTTACAAATTGAACAAAGCTCTTTATGGTCAGAAACAAGTTCGCAGAGCTTGGTATGAAAGGTTAAGCACTTTTCTGATTGAAAAAGGCTTCAGTCGAGGTAAGATCGACCTAACCTTATTTACCTTGCACGAAGATAATGACATGTTGATTGTGCAAGTCTGTGTAGATGATATAATATTTGGTGTTACTAATGAAATACTATGCAGAAAATTTTCTGGCTTGATGAAAGAGGAGTTTGAAATGAGCCTGATGGGTGAACTAAACTATTTCCTTGGTCTGCAAATTAAACAACTGAAAAATGGCATCTTCATAAGTCAAAGCAAGTACATTAAGGAATTGATCAAAAAGTTCAGCATGGAAGGAAGGAAGGAGATAAGCACTCCAATGTCTACCTCTTGCAAACTGAACCGAGATGAGAAAGGTAAAACAGTTGATCAGAAATTATATAGAGGTATGATTGGATCACTCCTTTATCTTACTGCCAGTAGACCGGACATCCAATTCAGTGTATGGCTATGTGCTAGATTTCAAAATGATCCAAAAGAGTCTCACATGATAGCTGTAAAACGAATTATTAGATACTTGGTAGAAACTAAGGAATTATGATTATTCTATCCAGGAGGATGTGAATTTAACTTATATGCTTATGCTGACGCTGATTTTGGTGGCTGCAAGCTTGATAAAAAGAGCACAATTGGCTCTTGTCAATTTTTAAGAAGTTGTCTGATCTCATGGTGCTCCAAAAAATAAGCTTCAGTGGCGATGTCAACTGCCGAAGCAGAATACATAGCCGCTGGAAGTTGCTGCTCGCAGGTACTCTGGATAAAACAACAACTTCTTGATTTTGGTTGTGATTTTAAGAATGTGCCTATATTCTGCGACAATAAGAGTGCCATTAAGTTAACCAAAAATCCCATTCAACACTCACGCACAAAGCACATAGATTTGAGACACCATTTCATTAGAGAGCATGTTAAATGCAATAATATAGTGTTAAACTTCGTTAATTCCGAAAATCAACTAGCTGACATCTTCACTAAACCTTTAGGACTTGACTCGTTCTTAAGAATCTGCCATGAGATAAGATTATGTATAATGTAAATATGTTCTGTTCTGTCTCTGTACGCACTTAGATTTCAGATCACAGTCGCACAACAGCCGACTGCAACTGTTAGAACTATAGTAAGCAGCTGACCGGTCACGTGCTGAGCACATGACCCAGCTGACTCATACCAGGCTGTATGCATTATAAGCTAACCCGACTGGGTAGCTCCTCACAACTCGTCGTCTCCATTTCAAAATTTCCCTCTCGAATTCTAGATCTCAAAACCTAAGCCAAATCCCCAAACCTCTACAATGGCCAAGAAAAATCAGAAATCTCAGGCAATGCGCTCCAGAACTGTCCACGATAACGACGAGAGATTTACCGGCAAGGAGGAATTTGAAAGATACAGTCGGCAGCTAGCAATTCCAATTTTAACGCCGGCAAGCTTAAACTTCGATGATTTTAACTACTTCGGGCTTGAGGTGGATGAACTCTTTGAGGCACAAGGCTGGACAGCGTTCAACGAGTGGCCGGGAGAATTTTTAGAGGAGTGTGTGAGAATGTTCTACGCCAATCTTCATTCGACCGGAAACTCCTCTGTTCAGACTATGGTGAACGGAACCGAGATCAACCTGGAAGCACGATCCATGTCCTTAATGCTCGATCTACCCTACCAGGAAGAGATGCCGCCTGCTAGTGACTCCAAACTAAATTACCTCAAACAGGCGCTGGATACAGAGGTTGTGACAAAGCTCCAATATGATTCGGCTGCCCATCTACCCTTATTGCCGAGAGCTCTCTGCCATGTCATCTCCAAAGTAATAGTTCTCAGGTCAGGAAGCCGCAACATTATTACCAACTACGACGCATTTCTGTTATGGAGGTTGATGAAGAAATTGCCAATAAACCTCTGTGCGGTGATGTTGCATCACATGACAAGAGTCTCCAAGTCTGGCAGTAAGCATTTTCCATACCCTCATGTTATCTGTAGGATTTGCCGACTCAAGACTGTGCTTATTGGAACTCTCCAAGTGAGGAAGATGATCAGGATGGATGCAAAGTTCTTAAGAAGAATCACTAAAGTAGAGGAAAGGCTAACATTCAGGTACCCTCCAGCTGAAAATGAGTCCACAAATGCCACATTGGCTCCAATGACTGAGTGCTTGACGAGGATTCTCAATGCCATCCTGAAGCAGACTAAGGAGATTCAGAAGTTAAACACCACCTTTGAATAGCTCAAAGACGTTATTTGCCAACCAAAGCACACTAAGGCCAAGACTGCCCGAGAGGAGTTCGAGACTAGACAGGAAGATGTACAGGGAGATGCTCAGGAAAATGCACCAGAGAATGGACAGGAGGATGGCCAAGGGAATGCAGATTACCAAGACATTAGCATGAATGACCATTCTGCATCTCCAGACAAGGCAACCGAGCACATGGAATCACCTAAAGAGTGCCCACCTGAAGTAGCTACTGAAGAACCCGATGAAGGAGTTGACCATTACCAATCTCCATCTATGAAGCCCCTCTGCAAGAGGAACCACTATCCCAAGAACCTCCAGCTGAGACCCAATCTGAAGTCGCACTATCCTATGAACCTCTCACCACTAAACCCCCTATCTCTGACCCCCCATTAGCTCACTCAACCGTTCCTAGCCTTCCTCCTAGGCGCAGGAACCAAAAACGCATAGCTTATAAGTCAGTCTCTAGCTCACAAGCATTTGTTGATGAGGATGTAAAAATACTTCCTCAATCCTCCACAGCCAAACCAAAACATCAACGCCCTAGACCTCCTGGTTGTAGAACATCTTCTAGGCTTAGAAACATCTAATTGAAAACTTAGCCTAAGCTTAGTTTTATTGCTGTTTTAAACTTAGTTGAATGCTTAGATGTTTATGACTGGATGTTTGCTTATTTTCCTGTCATTAGCTGTGCTTAAATGAATGCTTAAAGTTTTCGTTATGACTGTCTGCTGGGATGTCTGCCTAACCTGTCAAATTCTAGTTATCTTACATTTTATATAAGCTTTCTTGAGATGACAAAAGGGGGAGAAAAACGAGCAGAATTATTGTTACATACAAAATACTGGCTCAATCTAAAGGGGAGCCATGAGTAATGAACATGTAAGTAAAAGAGATGCATCAGTTGAGGGACAGAGGACAGCATACGGGACAGAGAATGCCATAGTCACTTTACAGTCAGTTGCTCGACTACTGAAACGAAACAAAGCTTAAACAGCATACGAGACAGAGAATGCCACAGTCACCTTATAGTCAGCTGCTCGACTACTGAAACCCAAGCAGACTTCTCTGTTCTGAAACAGAGCGTTGGTTTCAACGGGAACAAAACCTTTCTTGCTTCAAAAATCTTCTGGACTTACAACGGACTGAAGCATTTCAAACATCCTCAATTTCACAGAAAAAGAAAGCTCAATAATCAAGAAAAGAAAGCATATTATATACGTCAAAGTCCTTAATCAAGTTAAGCAATCAACCAACATTGCATTAATTATGGACAAGCCAAATCAACCCATCAGCGCATCGAATCTCAGACAGCACTTTAGCCAAATCAAGCTCTCAACAACTGGCGGCAAGATTCAAATTTCTATAATGCATTTAATGCTACAGAGATCTTGTATTAACACAGCCGAAAGAAACTTGGAAGAAATTGATTAACCACTGGACAGTAACGCCTTTTCTCTGACGTGAAGAACCACCAATGGAAAAGAGCGCCAACGGCAACATTTCTCAACGGCTCCTTCATAGAAAAGAAACTCTATAAGAAGGAAGCCACAGCAACAAGGAAACGTAGTAGAAGAAAAAGGGAGAACATAAGAAAACAGAAGTAGAGAGAACCCAAGCAAAACAGAGATATACAAGAACTCTACCACTCTACACAAACAAAGCTTGCTGCTCGTCACGAACTCCACTGCTCTACACAAACAATTCTTGCTGCTGATCATACTAAAGAAATCTCTCTCAGCAACCTCTCCGATCATCTCATCTGAATCACATCATGAACACTTAACATTCATGAGATAGATCCTGCACTCAATCCTTATTTATTTTCTTGTAACTTGTCACTGATATTGTAAAGGTAGTGCTGCAGGCACCGGTAAAGGAAGTTCAAGTGGAGCTTGGTGTAAGCTCTTAGGCCTTGTAATAAAGCTAGCAAATCAGCCAAGGGGACAGGCGTGTCCGGTAGGCTGTTAGGGATTGTTTTGGTGAAGAAACCCGGTAAAGTAAGTGTGTTTGGTGAAGCACTTTGCTCTAGGTGTATTTGTAGCTTATTAGAGGTTTAGTGAAGTTTTGGCTCTGGTGATAGAGCGACCGTGGATATAGGCAAAAGGGTTTTGCCGAACCACGTTAAATAGCTTGAACACTACTCTTTATCATTTATATCAGTAAACACTCTAACTCTCTCTATCTGCAGGTTACAGCGTTGACACAGCCAGTTGTAAGATTGCTGTCAGTAGGATAACTAAACTTGAAAAAAAATTTATTGACTAATTCAATTCACCCCTCCCCTTTTGAGTTAATCTTACAGGAATATCTAACGGAGTAGATTTTTCTGCATTTGTACAAAATCAAGTAAATATGGTAAGTTTCTATAACTGATATTCTAAACATGATCCATATTCAAACACTTATAATCCTGAATGGAGAAATCACCCCAACTTCTCGTGGAGCAATCGACAACACCAACCTTCACCTCAGCCAACGCCATCGACTTCATTTGAGGATTTGGTAAGACAGTTAGCAATTGGTCAACAGAAGCTTGAAGCTTACGTAGGCTAAATTGCTCAAGCTTTAAGTCAAATAGAGCCTAATAAGTTTTCTAATTAATCTAACATCAATTTACGAAATAATAAACAAATAAAAGCTATTCAATTAAGTCAGATAAGCTTATTAATAATGACGATAAAGTTATGTTTCTGATGAAATTATAGTTGCAGGTGATGAAAAACAAGAGCTAGATAGATCCGAATTAAGAGAGAAAATATCGCAATCATCACCATCTTAAAATGATCAACACCATGGAAGGAAATTTGATCATCATCCTTTCGGACTGCACAAGGCGGTTGATCGTTATACATCTCCTATATCATTTTCGGGCCGGTTAAAGCAAAATAAATAGGATAAACAATTTCAAGATATTTATGATATGTTAAGTAAAGTGCATATTAACCTTCCTTTACTTGATGTGATTGAACAGATTCCAGCATATGGAAAATTTATTAAAAATTTGAAGGCTCACAAACTCAAATTGCACCAAACGAAGGAGTCAGGTTGAACAATAATGTAAATGTAGTGTTAAAAAGCGAGCTTTTACCTAAAGTTGATGATTTAGGTAGTTTTGATATTCCTATCACTATTATGCTAAGAGACTTGAACGTGCTATGTTGGACCTAGGGGCAAGCATCAACTTGATGCCATTTTCAATCTACAAAAAGTTGGGTTTGGAAAGTATAAAAGAGACTACTGCACATCTCGAGCTTGCTGACCATTCCATACGGCACCGTACATGTATTATAGAGGATGTTTTAGTTCAAATTGACAAATTAATTCTTCTTGCAGATTTCATTGTTTTAGACATGAAGAAAAACTTGAGAAGTGATCGTGAGATTCCTATTCTTCTTGGTCGTCTGTTTATGACTACTGTAGACACGTGTATCAATGTGAAAAAAGGCACCATCACAGTGACAGTATTGGGTGAAATCGTTAAATTCAAAGTGTTTGATGCTTTAAAACATCCTTCTATTTCTTCAGATTCTTGCTTTTCTATTGATTTATTAGATCCACTAATTGATTCTGTTATTTTGCAGGAAAAATGCAAAGATAATTTGGAAGCAGCGTTATCTTTAGATGTGAGAGATAATGATAATTCTAATAATATGCTTGCTGCCCTAAATGTGTTAAAACCAATTCAACCTATTTATAGAGTTTCATTTGAACTTTTACAGATGAATAAAATAAGGATAGAGTCATTTACTATAGTCCCTCCTAAGTTAAAACTCAAATCATTGCCTGAACATTTTAAATATGCATTTTTAGGTGATAATGAAACCCTCCCAGTCCTAATATCTTCAGATCTTACAGTTAGAGAAGAATAGAGTTTCATTAATATCCTAAAAGAGCATATGACAGTAATATGTTGAACAATAGCTGACATAAGAGGTATTACTTCTGTGATGTGTATGCATAAAATTTTAATAGAGGATGATGACAAACCTACTCGTGAAAGTCAAAGAAGATTAAATCCTAATATGAAAGAGGTTGTTAGAGCTAAAATTTTAAAACTGCTTCATGTAGAAGTAATCTATCAAATCTCTAATAGTAGATGGATTAGTTCTGTGCAAATAGTACCTAAAAAATCTGTGCTAACAGTAGTTAAAAATGAGAATAATGAATTGATCCCTGTAAGAACAACTATGGGATGGCGTGTTTGTATTGATTATAGGAAGTTGAATTCTGCAATAAGAAAAGATCATTTTTCTTTACCTTTCATTGATCAAATGCTTGAATGCTTAGCTGGACACTCACATTATTATTTTCTTTATGGTTTTTCAGGTTATAATCAAATTCCATTTGCTTCGGAAGACCAAGAGAAGATAACTTTCACTTGTCCATTTGGTACTTTTGCCTATAGGAGAATGTCTTTTGGTTTCTGTAATGCTCTAGCAATATTTTAAAGATGCATGATGGCTATATTCTCTAATATGGTAGAGAGAATCATTAAGGAAAAGAAGAGATTTCTGTGTATGGTGAAGTACTATTATTGTAATGATCCCTATTTGTTTAAGCACTGTTCGGATTAAATCATTAGAAGAAGCGTTCCTGAGGATGAACATGAAAGCATTCTAAGGCATAGTTATGAGTTAGCATGTGGAGGTCATTTTAGTGCTAAGAAAACAGCCCATAAAATCTTTCAATCAGGTTTCTTTTGGCCCACTTTATTTAAAAATGCATTTAATGTTTGTTCTAAATGTGACAGATGCCAAAGAATAGGAAATATTAGCAGGAGGAACATGATGCCTTTGACTAATATTTTGGTTGTAGAACTGTTTGATGTTTGGGGTATAAATTTCATGGGTCCATTCCCTTTCTTCTTTAGATATTCTTATATTTTTGTTGCTATTGATTATGCATCTAAATGGGTAGAGGCTCAAGCTACAAAAGCTATTGATCATAAGATTGTCCTCAAATTTTTGAAGAATATGATTTTCACTAAATTTGGAACCCCTAGAGCAATCATTAGTGATATGGTAAATATTTTTGTAGTAAACCTTTTGATGCTTTGTTAAGAAAATATGGCATAACTCTTAAGGTAGCCACTCCATATCACACTCAAACCTTAGGACAAGTAGAAATTAACAATAGAGAAATTAAGAATATTTTGGAGAAAACTGTGAACACCACAAAAAAAGATTGGATAATAAAACTTAATGATGCTTTATGGCTTTACAGGACAACATATAAAACATCTATAGGGATGAGTCCATATCGTATTATATTTGGAAAAGCATGTCATTTACCTATGGAACTTAAACATAATGCATATTGGTCCATAAAGAAGCTAAATTTTGATATGAAGAATGCAGGTAATGAAAGAAAGTTGCAACTCAATAAATTGGAAGAAATTCATAGCGAAGCTTATGAGAATGCAAAGATTTATAAGGAACGCACAAAGTACTATCATGACAAGTCAATTCAGCAAAAAGAATTTACTACAGCTATAAAAGTTTTATTGTTTAACTCACGGTTGAAACTCTTTCGAGAAAAGCTGAAGTCATAATGGCATGGACCATATGAGATAGATAAAATCTTTCCACATAGAGCTATAAAATCAAAGATCTCAAATCTGAAGCACAATTTAAGGTCAATGAGCATCGCTTGAAGCCATACTTGGAGGCCACCCTCACAATCCAAACTGAACCAACATTTCAACTGCGCGATCCTATTTGACAAACTCCTCGTCTGGCTGAAGACGTTAAATTTAGCGCTTCTTGGAAGGCAACCCAAGGCCTTTCTCTCAAGTAGCATTTGGATTTTGTAGGATTTGTTTTCGTTTTGATTTGATATATTTATTATTTTTGAAGGATTCGGGAAGAAAAAAAAGAATCACTATGATCAAAGATTTGTTGGTGTGATGCAATTGATGAAGAAGTCAATCAAAGATTCAAGCCATGTAAAAATCAGGGGAGCTTTCCTACACCTCAATTTTGATATCCCTTTGCTTTATATATTGTTCATTTTTATCTTTCACCATTTAGGACAATGTCGAATTTAAGCTTGGGGGGGAGATAGAAAATTATGCATAAACATCGACTAATAGTCTATCATTCATTTTTCAATAATGAATTTGAATTCTCTTTCTAGTATGGCTTTTGAAACTAGAATCTTTATTGAGTTTGTTCGTATAATATTCTTATTAATAAAGCCTACTTTCTTCTTGATATAATATTGTATATAATTGAGTTAATAAAATTTTGTCATTCTAGACAATGCAATTGAATACATTTTATAGAGATTTTTAATTTCATAGTTTATAGCGAGTGATGACATCTATCATCATACAATGCGAGGTTTAGAGTTGATTTTAGTAATTTTTGTGTTGTCTTGTTTTGTTTTCAATTCGTAGGGATAGTTGAGATACAGAGTTATAAAGAGTCTTTGGAAAACACGAGGGTAAAAAAAGAGTATTTATATATATATATATAAAAAGTTCGAATATATATTGTAAAGTGCAATGGTAAAGAAAAAGCAATTAAATAAATAAAAGAATCACAAAATTGGGCTAATGCTTGAGTATACATTGTTCTTCTTGAAGTTAAATGTGCTCTTAATTACTTTGTATTTTGACGACTCCCTAAGCTTGATTTTATTTATTACTTGGTGAATCTCTAAAAATTGTATGTGCAGTGGGGAGATAATTTCTAAACATACTTATGGACATTGAGTTCTAAACTTCCTACTAGAATGTTGCATATGTTTTTGAATGCGAGGTTGAGTTAATTTTATTATTATATAATGCAATTAAGGGAGTTTATAAGTGGTGTTAATTTATTTATTATGCTTACATTATTTTTTAAAGATTTTGGTTGATCAAGCTACACGAAGAAATTGAAAATTATGAGAATAAGTTGTGAAGAATTAGATATATAATTTTCTTATCATTTTGCTCAAGGAATAGCAAAAAAATTAAGTTTGGAGTATTTGATAATGTGTAATGATACATATTTATTATATCTTATTGTTATAGTAAATTATTAAATTTTTATTAAAATTATATTCATAATATGAATTAATTTATTTTATTTTATTTATGTGAAGTATAGGTGAATAAAGATACAAATTACTGAAGGAATGAAATAAGAGCTAATCATGGGAGGAAATATCAAGCAGCGGTCCTCATTGATGTATTTGTCTAATCAAATCTAAAGCAAAGATTTAGCATCAAATCTAGCATCGAATATAGCAACAAATTTAATATCAAATCTAATCCGAAGATTATGAAGATATTTTTTTCTAATTTTGTGGGAGGAAGCTCAACTATAAAAAAGGGTGAACGGAGGCCCAAGAAAAACCAACAATGAGCCAACGAAAAACCAACAAGGAGTCGACGGAAAACCTAGAGAGAGCGAACGGGAGACAAAAGGAAGATCATATTAGAGACGAAAAATTCTTCATATTTGCTTTCTTTTCTTTTTCTCATGTTTTATTTTTAATACAATATTATTTTGTGTATTAATATGAGTGGCTAAATTCTCTAAACTGTAGTTAGGATGAAACCCTAATAAATTTAATTTACTTCTTAAAGTTATGTGATATACGGATTGTTGATTTTATGTGAGTTGTTAATGCTTGCTTGAAGATGTTTAGATGTTAAATTTGCATGCATAATTAGCATTGAGTTTGATATCTAAATTATTATATTAATTGTATTTGCGAGGACCAATCGGAGCATAATTTACGAATTACAGAATTAATAACTGTAGTTAATTGTGCTAGTGAAAATTGATAAGTTCATAATTCCCGCTAATTTTCTTATAATACATCTGCAAGAGGATTATGACATACCAATTATTTTAGGCCGACCATTCTTAGCTATTGGTGGAGCTCTAATTGATGTACGGTAAGAAAAACTGATTTTGAGAGTACAAAACGAGCAAGTCATTTTTCAGTGTGTATAAGATGATGAAGTCTCCATCCAATCATGGTAATTATTTTCGAATCGAATTAGTGGATAAAATGGTGGCCGCTACAGCCAATGTGAACCAACCAAGTGACCCTTTTGCTGCTTGTAGTACCTATGCTAATTCTAATAAGACAAAATGTGAAGAAATTAAGGCACGTGCTGACTACTTATAACCTTCGTCAACATATAGAAAAATGTCGAACATTGAGGATCTTGTTAGACCTTCCAAAATAGTTCTGCACATCTGGAGATCTCCTGCATTTGAGTTTAAACCGGCATAGAGAGAAAAAGAGTCAAATTATAGACTATAAATAAAGTGTTTATTGGGAGGCAATCCATCTATTTCATCTTTTAGTTCTCATCTATTTTGAAGTTTTTAATTTTTATTTATTTTTTTAATTCTAATAAATTTTTAATGACAGGGAGAAACATGACAAGTCGTACAAGGAACTTTGAGTGAGCAAGCACAGAAATCAGAGATGCTTTCTAACCCCTCTTCGTTATTTGTATTTTCTTTACACCACCTTGAGGATAACGTTGGTGCTAAGTGTGGGGTAAGAGAAACTTTTTTAAAATTTTGTATTGTTTGTTACTTGGTTGGTGGGAGTACACTACTTATAACGAAAATTTTCTTTCTTGAGTCTTAATTTTGAAGAAGGATTAAATACATAGTCATTTAAATAATTTCTTATGTTAACTAATGATGAGTGTGGTATTTGTTAGTTTGAACTTGTGATAATGAGTGATTTAGAGAATTGATTTGTTCTTGTTGTCAATTTGAGATTTGAAGCAGTTTTTTACTTAGAAGTTATATTGAGTATTGACTGCACTATTATTCTATTCCAACTATTATTCCAATAAAAAATATTGCACTAGTCAAGATTATGACTATAGCCCAGTAAAAGACAAAGCACTTAAAGCTAAAGTTAGTTAAAGTGAGAGTGAAAGATCAAGCCAAATCCCCATTAATACAACTCTTTATTACGAAGAAGATGGTTCCTCGACTTGAGATGAACTTAGTCAAATAATGGTTGAATCAAGGACAAAGAATGGTTTCGAAAAAAGGGGGGTTATTTGAATAGTTTCTATTAAAAGTCAAAGTATGATGGTCGAATGAAGATATTATTCGAACAACATTACAAGGATGATCTTCCACTATACAAAAATTAGTCATTACCTACTACAAGGCAGTCAGTATTGATAATGCATAGTCAAATATTTCTGTAGTAATCCCGAGTGAAGTCCTATAGTTGGTATTAATATACCAGTATGACTATTTTAACGTAGCTGGTTTGATACAACAATACCAACTGAAAACACATAGTCGATACTAACATAGTAAAGGTGGCAAAGTTCTACCCGATTCGAGAACACAACCCAAAATCAAACCATTTAAGACGGATTTGGGTGTTATGGGTTTGGATAATTTTTGGGCAACCCAAAATTAACTCGATAATTTAAATAAGTTCGGATCAATTTCGAATTGATTCGAATATAACCCACTTAACCAAATAAATAATAATCACCACACTGAACTCCTTGTTCATCACAGTCACCGGATCATCTCGAAGAAAGAAGAGAAACAACCATACCCCAACCAAGACGAGGAACACGATGAGCGAAATCGGATGACGAATGAAGTTGAGAAGAATAATGATGAGAATGACGATCATGTAATTGGAATCACAGTGAAAACTTTAGAGAAGAACAGGTGAGTAAGAGATGGCGTGGATGGAAGGGTTGGTCTTGAGAACATAACCGATAAAGTAGGGATTTGGAGAGATGGGAAAGTTTGGAATGACCCTTCCGCCATGAAGCATTCTTGACGATTTTCTAAAATGACTTATTGAGAGAGGAGATAGACGAGAGGTTGCCACCGCCGAAAATTCCCCAATGGTGGAGATGGTGGAAGACATTGTTAATCGCTGGAGAATAAAGCGACGGTGGAGGGAAGCGAGATTGAGGTCAGGGAAAGTGAAGAGTAATAAGAACTGGGGAAGGAGAAGGTGTCCGATATGTTAGTAATTGATTAATTTCGTTCTTCATTGTTAGGAAATTTGAAATATCATGTTCTAACAAAGTAGTGTAGCGATGAGGAATCCTTAGCAGTTTGATTTATATGAGGACAAGGTAAATAAATATGAGACTATTATTGTGTTTCACAAGAAAAAAAAAAATAAATCATTAGAAAGAACCACAGAACAATGCTACTAATATCCGCATGCATTGCTTTTGAGGAACATGTTATATGACATAACTTCACTCAATAGCTACAAGCCTACAAGATATGTGAATTGTGAATCAAGGGCTCATTAACTTATCTGAATGAGATCTGTTAGATATTCCTGTAAGATTAACTCAAGAGGGGAGGGGCGAATTGAGTTAGTCAATAAAAATTTTTTCAAGTTTAGTTATCCTACTGGCAGCAATTTTACAGTTGGCTGTGTCAATGCTGTAACCTACAAACAGAGAGAGTTAGACTGTTTACTGATGTAAATGATAAAGAGTAGTGCTCAAGGTATTTAACGTGGTTTAGCAAAACCCTTTTGCCTACATCCACGGTCGCTCTATCACCAGAGCCAAAGCTTCACTAAACCTTTAATAAGCTACAAATACACCTAGAGCAAAGTACTTCACCAAGCACACTTACTCTATCGGGTTTCTTCGCCAAGACAACCCCTAACAACCTACCGGACACGCTTGTTCCCCTGGCTGATTTGCTAGCTTTATTACAAGGTCTAAGAGCTTACACCAAGCTCCACTTGAGCTTCCTTTACCGGTGCCTGCAGCACCACCTTTACAATGTCAGTAAGAGATTACAAGAAAATAAACCAAGATTGAGCGTAGGATCTATCTCATGAATGTTTAGTGTTCCTGATGTGATTCAGATGAGATGATCGGAGAGGTTGCTGAGAGAGATTTCTTTAGTATGATCAGCAGCAAGAATTGTTTGTGTAGAGCAGTGCAGTTCGTGACGAGCAGCAAGCTTTGTTTGTGTAGAGTAGTAGAGTTCTTATATATCTCTGTTTTTTTTGGGTTCTCTCTACTTCTGTTTTCTTATTTCTCTCTTTCTCTACACAGCTTCTTTGTTGCTGTGGCTTCCTTCTTATAGAGTTTCTTCTCTGTGCAGGAGCCGTTGAAGAATGTTGCTGTTGGCGCTCTTTTCTATTGGTGGTTCTTCACGTCAGAGAAGAGACGTCTCTGTCAAGCGGTTAATCAATTGCTTCCAAGTTTCTTTCGGCTGTGTTAATGCAAGATCTCCGTAGCATTAAATGCTTTGTAGAAATTTGAATCTTGCCGCCAGTTGTTGAGCTTGATTTGGCTAAACTGTTGTCTGAGATTCGATGAGCTGATGGGTTGATTTGGCTTGTCCATAATTAATGCAATGCTTGTTGACTACTTGACTTGATCAAAAACTTTGATTTGTATAATGTGCTTTCTTCTCTTGATTATTAAGCTTTTCTTTTCTTTGAATTAGCTCTTGTAAATCTTCTGTTTGAAATGCTTCAGTCTGTTGTGAGTCCAGAAGATTTTTTGAGCAAGAAGGATTTTGTTGCCGTTGAAACCAACGCTTTGTTTCAGAACAGAGAAGTCTGCCTGGGTTTCAGTAGTCGAGCAGCTGACTGTAAAATGATTATGGCATTCTCTGTCCCGTATGCTGTTTAAGCTTTGTTTCGCTTCAGTAGTTGAGCAGCTAACTGTAAAGTGACTATGGCATTCTCTGTCCCGTATGCTGTTTAACCTCTCTTTCGAAACAGAGAAGTCTACCTATGCTTGATAGTCGAGCAATTTGACCGTGATGTGGCTATGGCATCCCTCATCCCGTATCTTTGTCCTTTGTCCCGCTTGATGTAGCATGTGCAGTTTGGTCAGTATGATGCATTTGCTTTTATCTGCTGTAAATGAAATGATCTTTGTTTGTCTAATCCTGCAGAACTTGTTTTCAGATTATTAGTCTTATATAAATCATAGTTCTTAATTCTTTATTATCATCAAAATTATTCTTATAATTCTAACAAGATCCAAAAGTGAGATTTTAAAAATAAATTTTTCAAAAATAAATTTATAAAAATAAATACAAAACTTAAGGTATTTTGTTTAGAAATAACTTCGAAGTATTTATAGTCCTTGAACTTGTACAAAATTTGTTTGTTTTTTTTTTATTCAATTAGCAATTGATTTTGTAACATATAACATTAGCCATAGAAAAGAACACATCCTTCGTTAATGAAAAAAGAAAAGGAAGATGAGAAGAATGAAAACATTTTTCTTATAACTATTTACCATGGATCTCAACCTCAGAAAAAGAGAATTGTTGCTAAATAATGCAATTCGATATAAAAAGAGACCTGGTAATTGCCAACTATCATGAATAGATCTTAGAATTAAAATTGGGTGGCTCTAGGAGCATGTCTAGATTTGAAAGTCAAATGCAATTCCTACATAACAGAATTAACTTAACACAAATGAGCTCGATATACATAATAGCACTAGGAAAGAAAACCAGGTAATAGAAAGAAATTATTTCTCAACATAACCTTCAAGAGAGTTCTAACTATACAAAATATATTTTTTTCCATCAGATTTTGAATTCAAACTCACTTTATCCATCAAGAACATCAGTACTAGCATTGTTTC
Source organism: Acanthochlamys bracteata (assembly GCA_019914995.1). Lineage (NCBI taxonomy): Eukaryota > Viridiplantae > Streptophyta > Magnoliopsida > Pandanales > Velloziaceae > Acanthochlamys > Acanthochlamys bracteata. The sequence continues at coordinate 4,074,552 of CM034143.1, read as the reverse complement.
ACAATCAGCAAAGAAGTAAGAATGCACAAAAAACTATAATGTTAGGCTAGTGTGCATATTGAAAATCCTTAATCTAATTACTTATATGTAATTTGAATTTATTAATAGATACATAATTCTCATTTGTACACTCATTTTCTTCACATATTTGCATGAGCTTTTTTCTCATTACATGGAGACCTGGGATTCATGGTATTCTGAGGCTACCTAAAGAAGTATGCATAATTGCTATACAGGAAAGCAATTCTATTAGTAGCATTCGTGCCCCTTGTTTGATTTGGTACCTGTAATGTTGAGTTAAAAAATTAGAGAAGTTTGTGAAACAATTTGCTCTTGGTCATTGATTATGAAACAAACTAATTTTTTAATTTCACTCATGCTTGAAAGTATAAAAGTAAAAATTAATAATTTTAGTTATTACATTGGTCGACCAATACACCGATTATTAAATAGGTTGAGTTAAGATTGAGCAAATTTATTTCGCTATTGAATGGGTTAACCCGAAACTAACCCACAAACTCAATATGCAACCCTAGAATATAGCAGTATCGATCATATCTTTGAACAGATAACTATTATAGTACTCACCGCGGCAAGAGTACCGATTGAAGAACGCTAATAACTAATGCTATAGACTAACGAACAAATGCAGTTGGCAATGTGGTAAATTTAGTCGGTAAAGACTTTAATGTATTCCGAATAACTAACCAATTAATAAGTACATGAATATTCACCAAAATATATAATTATACACTATATTCAACCTAACTCAACATAGTTATACACAACACTAATAAAATCATCCACTAAAAGTATATATAACCATTAGCGCCAACATCCACAAAAATTTGTCATCAGCATGAGCATTCAAATTAATGGTCAATACATTCATCATCACTGTACTCAGAAACAAACTTACTTCATTGATGCTTAACTCGTGCTATTTGAATTAAATATCCGCATAAGCATTGCCATTCTCTCTTCAGTTTCCTCGTGGCAGTGCCTTATTATCTTTTCATTTTCCTTATATTCATCAAGCTCAGTCACTACCATTTGCATTTCTTTCCTCTAAAGCTATAATTTGCTCCAATAATATTTGGTTTGATCAGCTTAGCTTGATAAACTAGAAGCCTAGATGTTGGGAGGTTTAGGCCTACGTCCTCCACCATGAAAATATAACTATAAACTTTTCGAGGACCTCTAAGCCAATCTCTTCATCATTATAGTGTTTATTTATTTTGAGAGTTAATCTACATCTCTGCTATTTGACTCTATAGTTCATTCAAAGAAACAACTTAGAACTACAAAATAAAAACTCTAATCTACTTTTATCAACAATAACTTAAGTAATGAGATTGCCATTTTTCAAATATCTAGTATCCCCTTTTTTTCTCTTGGTTTGATATATGAGTTTTCTTATGGTTCAATAGAGTTGACAGTTTATAAATTTAACAAGATAGAAAAAAATCATGTATTTCTTTATAACATTCCAAGATAAGTACCATTAATTTAATTAGAAACCAGAGGAAAAGCAACTTAAGAGAGGATGCATGAGTTACAGCTAAGTAAAACTGAAAGCGTTCATTGTTTGAATTAGTTAGTGTTCAGTTAGTGTTGGATCGATTGAAACTTTCAAGTAAAATCCACCACTGTCTACCAATGTACAACTACCTACACTTGCTGTTTCGCAAAGTATCCCCACCTCGAACTGAATCTCATGTAAGCATAACTCGCTAAAGTCTTACAGACTTTCCAAAATCTCTTTAGCTGCCACCCTGTATGCCTTAGTCAAGACCGTACACAAATCTACTAACCCACATCAAAGTTAGCAAGCGAGAAGTTGCAAGCTCTCTTACAATATTCCCTCAATGTTACGAGTAGAATGTCGTGTGATTTTAGCTCAGTGAATTCCCTTATAATAAAGTCTAATCTCATAAAAGCAAAAAAGGAATCACATAAAAACATGAATGGAACTAATAGCTCAAATAGGCGTATGGGTGACGATTGTTCTCCTCAAATCGCACGGATGAATGCTCATTTTTGTGCACTATTTAATTTTAACGTCTCTTTGGTGCATATACAATAAACATTCAATTAGGTGTAAGCAACCTTCAATCGATTTAAAGTTAACTGAACATCGACTAAATTTTGAACAACAAATGGTTTCAGTTTGAATTTGATATAAGTCGATTCAACCCCACTATTTAGTTATTTACGTAAGAGTTTTTTAAGATAGAGCCACCCGATGTGTTGTTGGAACGGAGATTATTGAACATCCAAGTTAGCTTAGACCCAGAATAGTAGCGTGAAGAGTAACGTGTGTTCGAATGAAAACTTGCTATATAGGTATGTTAGGTCTAGATTAGTATAGAAGGAGTTTGGAGATGATTTCCAAATAAAAATAGATTAGCTAATTTAGTAGGTGGATCAATAACTCGCCTTATTTCTGACTAATTTGGGCCTTGGTATGGTGTAGTTAATAATTCACATCTTTAATATCCCCACATTGATTGAGTATTAGAGTTTGCATCGGTTTATGTGAGAGATGTTAACAACTAGCTTGTTAGCTAATCATTTTATTTGAAAACTCAACTCTACATAATTAAAGAAACATTATTACCTTCTGATCATGACATGATGAAAATGTTGCACAAGAAATGATCATTTTGATGAAACCGATTGTGATTAATATGATATCGCATTAGAAGTTATTGAAGGTTATGATATACCATATGATACTTAGCCTTATTATTCAACTCATACAATTTTTATTTAAAAATTGAAGGCGTAAACTATTAAATATATTCAACACTAACAAACCCTTATATATACCAAATTTCATAAAATTTGAATGTTATTCAGTACTCCGATTTATATTTAAAGATTTTTGAATGATATCTGTCCAATAGCATTCTTTTATAATGGAGTACAAAATAATATTTAAAAAGTATGAAATTTACTAGTAACATATATCAACATTTTAAATCACATCTAACTATTAGATATTAATATAAAACTTAAAACTAATTAATTTCATATTTTGAACTATATTATGGAAGACATTACTGATTAAAAGGCTTTTTAGGCAGCCTTCTATAGGCATTGCATACTAAACTTAGTTTTAGTTGGCAATTTGTATGCATTTCTAACTAGAATATGTTTCAGTCGGTAATGCCTATTAGAAGTTCAATTACTGAAATACATTTAGCCGATAACGAATGTTCTCACTAATTTATTGAAGTCTAAAAATATTACCGAGAAATATTAGCTCTAGTTAGTAATTATGTCCTATTTATCAATTTATGTTGTTTTAGTAGGTCATGTTAAAACCATTACCAATTGTATGTTTTAGTCTTGTTTGTGCATTATTACCGAGTGATGTGTGTTGGCCGTCTTTATTTAGTCAATAAAGGCTTCTTTTATGATAGTATTGTTCGACTAGTATTAGACTATTATTCGATCGGATGATAAATTTTTTACTGTAAATTTAGTTATTGTATTGACGTAATTCTTTTTACAAACATATAATTTTATCACTTTTCTTACAGTTTCTTTTATTTTATGAAGAAATATAGAACAGGATCGAATAAGATCGAGTATGCAAAAATTTATACTTTATATATTACCTTTATTACATAATTTTAGTGAAATTTATATACAATTCAAATAAGGATTAAGGAGTGTTTGAGTAATTTTTAATGAGTTTCTCCAACATATGTTACTCAACACATACTCTACTCAGATATGCGCATCTACAATATATGACATACTTGGGTCAAATGAGATTGTAAATTTTCCTTCGCTCTATCATATGTTGGAGGACGTGCAAACTAGTAGAAAAAACAAAAGAATTTATAAATTACCATTTGTGGTTGTCCTAAAATTTTTAATTTTATAATCTAGCCCATTAATACAATCATTTATTAGTAATTTTCGACATTCAAACTATTTACCGCCCATTATTATATCGACTTATTACTGAATTCACAACTTTCAAGCTCTTTGCTACTTATTAATGTAGCAATTTACTAAAAGAGTGCGGTTCCTAGACTTTATTCAAAATTTGTCAAATAATGATTGAATCAAGAAGGATGGTTTTGAAGAAGAGGGTCATTTGCATAATTTCTCTTAAATAAATCAAAGTACAAGGTCGAATGAAGATATTATTCGAATAAGTACAAGGTCGAATGAAGATATTATTCGAATAATTTCAAAACAATCTTTTTCGACCCGTATTCGACTATTATTCGATCGAGTGATAAAATATGAGATACAATTACAAATTTGTGATTATATTTTTAATACATTTAACCTTTTTTATATGTTTTATGTTTTACGAAAAAATATCAACAAAGTCGAAGAATATCATATTCATTTTTTTTCTTTTTTTAATATTTTTAGTGAAATTCATATTTTCTTTTAATGAGAGTAGGAGCGATCGATTAAACTGTAGAAGAATCTTTGAAAATATGGTGAAAGAGTGATTGCAGGTTAAGAGGACATATGTATCTTATACCTTTTTTTCATTTGTTAAAGACTTTTCATTTCTTCAGCCATGTAAATAAACGGCTACACTATTTTCTGTGTTATTACTTTGTCAAAACTTTTATACATGTACTCAGATATGTGTTACAATTTTGTTTATTATCAAGAAGAAGCAAAGATCGCAAAAGTCTAATAATGTTTTGATAAAAAAAGGAAATGTATAAATTATTTTTTCTTTAAAGTAGAATTCGAAACAAAATTTCCACAATCAAAGGGTTATTTAATAAAAATATCAAATATAAATTCCTGTATACAAAATTTTCCAGAAAATGAAAGGAAAAATTGAAGACGGAAGTTTTTTGGGTTCAAGTACACGAACACTATGAGCCGGAATAAATTCCTACTGATGTCACATTCATATGTGCTCACTACCCAGCTGCAAACCGCATGCAGCTATCTGTTAATTCTCTAGTGGAACTTTCAAAAGTCTCCATCTCCGACGTAATCAGTGGCGTTCACTTTGTTGTCTTTGTATACTTTGTAGAAGCTGCTAGAAAAGCTATATACGATGTGGCTGTTTGGCTGTACGTATTGAATATTTTAATTTCTAAAACATTCTGCATAATATATAATCCCACATATAAAAGTTTTTTAGATATTTCAAAATTATTTTTTAAAATTTAATTCTAATATTTATATATTCTATTTTTAATAAAAAATAAATATAATTTAAAGAACATAAAAGATTTTTAAAACATGTTTTCTAAAGCACCTCTAAACATCTCGATTGATTCTGTTCCAAGCAGAAACAAACACATTTACAGAGTTCCAAGTGTTCTACTAAAACTCTCGCAGATCACTGTAGTCCACGTACCTGTACTTTAACCAGCTCACAAGTGAAAATCTAGTTACTCCATCATGTGTATATATAACGTAGACAGTTGTGGATTCTTCCATCAATCTCTTCCTTTGTTTCCCTTTCTCTCCTAGTTAAACTAGAGACATGTTGAAGAAAGAAATTGGTTCAGTGTTGTTCTTGTTTCTGCTACTAAGATTGGTAAACAGTGCCGAGATTAATCGTGGAAAGAGAACAAGAAGTGTGAGAGAGGTTAGAAGGGATGAGTTTCCTCTGGATTTCGTCTTCGGAGCAGGGACATCTGCTTATCAGGTAAAGATTGTTTTTTCCTTTTTTTTTAATCGATTTGTTTGATAAAAATCTGACTACATTTATCGGTTTTTTCGCCATTGATGAAGTATGAAGGAGCAGCAGCGGAAGATGGGAGGAGCCCTAGCATCTGGGATACTTTCACTCATGCAGGTGAGCAATTTTAATTTCATTACGGAATCTTCCAACAAAATTACAATAAGAACATCAGCAGCATCTAAGCCTCATTACTTAGCTATATAGATACTATCTCATTATTGTACTGTATCTAATTAGGAATAAGTTAATACAATAACAACTATAAATTTCATTTCAGCGAAGAGAGGCAGTTATATGGATCATACTGCATAATATCTTATTTGATTTCTTTGTTTTTACTTTTTGATGTTTTGCTTTGTAGAATGTTTTCCCCTGTATGGGAAGTGGTTTAAGGCCAAAAGAGCTCTGTTAAAAGGTTTCTGGATGATTTTTATATCTCGTAGGATTTTTTAATTTTTCTTCTGCTATCTTTTTTAATTACTTCGATACAAGTGGATATCAAGCAAACGACAATTCAATATTACGTTAAGAGATTTTAACTCCACACTAGAGCGTTCTGTTTCAGTTGCATACAGACAGTGGTTACCGGTCATCCCTTTTTAATAAGTTTTTTGGGACGACGTCTGGATCTTAACTACTCGATCCGTACTTACGAATATGGTAGAATTCTAGAACGTTGCCGTTGACTTCAAGATCACTGTGAATTATTGTCCTTATTTACATGGGTGCTAATCTTCTCAATCTTCTTTGTTGCGACTTGTTTCTTGTAATCCGTGGGGGGCTTCATTCAATTTCCAGGTGGAATGGGAGATAATAGTACCGGCGATGTTGCTTCAGATGGATACCACAAGTACAAGGTAGATTCTAATTCTTTGTATGAAATCAACTTGAATTCACGCCACAACTTGTAGATAAAAATAGTCGAGAATAATATGCATAGTTTCTTTCAAATAAGTAAAGACAAAAAACCTGGACTAGTGTACTCGATGCCATTCTTTTTCAGGAAGATGTGAAGCTTATGAGTGAGATAGGACTGGAGGGCTACCGGTTCTCCATATCCTGGTCCAGGCTCATTCCAAGTACGCAAATAAATGAGAACCATTACTTCCATCTGGCTGTAGCTATGTGTACGTAGACTCAGAATTTAATCGTTCTTTGCAGATGGGAGAGGAGAAATAAATCCTAAAGGCCTGGAGTACTACAACAATCTTATCAACGAGCTTCTCAAGCACGGTTTGTTAATAGCACCAATTGTCTCATTTGCGTTTCTATTTATGTATGGGTTGGCGCAAGTTGCCATGTGGATACATATCAATTATTACTCTACATCTTGGGTGACGAGATTAATAATTACTTAAAATAACTAATCACTATATATCTTAATTGTAAGTTCGTTTCTTACAATTTTTGAATAAATAGAATGCAGAGTGGACCGGATAGAGGTGATAATATGGGTTAAAAAATTTTAAAAATTCATTTATATAATAATTTAATTAAAATTATTTATTCTATATCTGATCGATATATATGTGGATTGAAAGTATGAGTTATAATCGAACTTATTTAATAATCTATAAAATTAGATAAATTTATTTAATAATTAAAATTATTAAAAAATATATAAAATTAATTTAGTAATAATATATGAAATTATTAGTACATATATTTAAAAAAATATTAATTTTAATAAATTTATAAATTAATAAAAAATTAATTAAAATAAAATAAATTATATATATATAATATTATTATTATTATTTTAAAATTTTTTATTATTAAATAACATATATTTTATAAATAATTATATGAGTTATATTAATTAATTTTGAATCAATAAAAATTAATTTGAATCTATTAAGTTTTGTATTAATTTTAGATTGATTTGAAACTAATTTGAATTCGAGTAAAATTAAATTTAAATTTAATTAAATGAATCTGTTTTAAATTTGGTTCACACAATCGGATTATATATTGTCACATATAGAATTGGGATTACATTGACTCAATTGTTTATATCATCGTACCGTTACCCACATTAGAATTGTGGTCGATAATCATCTTCATATGGGCATGTCAATGTGAAACAATTTGAATGCACATTTTCCAAAATATCCTTGAGTGAGGTGTTCCCAAGAAGTCCATGACGCATGGGAGATAACTTCTGGTGACGTGGGGCATGTTTAAACTTTTTCTATAAATTTTTTTTTTCAAAATTTATTTTTAAAATTTATTATTAATACAAAAATTTATATAAAATTTTATTTTTAGTAATATGTTTAATTTTTAATTTAATTTTTTAAATTTATTTTTAAAAAAATGAGTTTACTTCAGAGTAAACACACCTTTAATATAAATATAAACCACTTAAGCATAACAAACGGGAAAAAAAGAAAGATAAGCAGTAATGACATTCCTGGTGCTCCCTAGTGATTCCAGAACTTCTCTGCGTATGTGCTTCCTCCAAGCCTCCTGTAGGTAAAGCGAAGAAGGATTACCAGCTCTTTCGGAAGCTTTAATAATTACTTGGATTGCCTTTCAGAAATTGTAGTATTCCTTTCATCCCAAATCGGCCTTGCTGTTTACAGACTGTGACCTGCACAAACCCCTAATATCCTATCGTGTACTGTTTTCTTTCATGCAGATTAAAGTAACACCATTTTTTTAACAAAAAAAGTAACTGCCCCCTTTCGTATTGGCTATTTGTGATCACATTCTAATATGAGATAATATACTGGCTCTTCTAACTGGTTAGACAACACGAATCTCACATCTTTGTTTAGTTTTCTATTTACAAAACTAATCAGTTTGGAATCTTCACCTTGAGAGGCATGTTCAAGGAACTTTGTAGTGCGTATTACTTTCCATTTCAATTAAAACTTTCACGTTTCTCAATAAATTTGTTATAATATTTCATAATTTTTTAAATATTTTAAAAAGTATAGATAAACTATATATCGTAAATTTTTACATGTATAATTTTTTAATATTTTTAATGAAAAAGTTAAATTTGTATTTCAAAAGTTCTAAAACAAGTTTTTTCAGAAAAGCTCTTCATTTTAGGCACTCCGAAGACCACTAAAGTTGATATATGCGTCTTATTAAGCCATGTGCTTCTAATTGGCATCTCATATATGATTTTACATTTCTGATGTTAGTATTCTATTAGCTTCTGATGCTGTCAATACGCATTGTGTGTAGTTGATCAAGCTTCTCTTTCTGCAAACATTCTTCGCACCAGGTATTCAACCGCATATCTCACTGCATCATCTAGACCTTCCACAGATACTCGAAGATGAATATAACGGATGGTTGAGCCGCAAGATTGTGTAATCCTCGTACACTAAACGCCATTCCGATATATCACTAGCGCCAACAGAAAGCATATGTTTTCTCATTAAATGTTTCAACACAACATGGTTATTTGCTGCAGGGATGACTTCACAGCTTATGCGGATGTGTGCTTCAGGGAGTTCGGTGATAGGGTCTCTCACTGGACAACAATGGTTGAGCCTAATATAGTTTCTCAGGCAGCTTATGATGCTGGAATCTGGCCACCATGCAGATGCTCTTACCCTTTTGGCATAAACTGTAACGGAGGAAACTCAACAAGGGAGCCATACATTGCAATTCATAACATGCTTCTTGCACATGCATCTGTTGTTACACTGTATAAGAGAAAGTATCAGGTACGTTATCTTTCATTTCTCTCTTCGACTCTTCTTTCAGTGCACTGCTTCTAGTGAAAGATGGTTTAGCTTAAAAACTATAATAAAAAACTGTACAAGAATGGGTATTTTTTGTCTAAAATATGTTCAGCTTTTATTTGTTTCCTGTGACAAAAATAGACTACTGACTCGTTAAAATTTAAAAAAAAAGGAAATAAATATAACGAAAAGAAAAGAACATTTGTTGATGATTTGCTTTAATTGATCGAGGCCCCACAAGTTCCAAAACCATATCCAAAACTATTTGCCAAATTACGACACAGGTTTTTCACTCCTATGGCTAGCCATAAGTAGAAAATCTGCAATTATTCCCAACGATCATCAAGGACAACGAGGGCCAGTCAGTTCCGATCCTTTTCAGTAAAGGTATGTTTCAGTTGCTCGAAACGAAATCCTAACAAATAAATTTTGTAAATGAGTTTTTATTAAAAGTGAGTTAAAAAAGTGAGTTTAGTTTTGTATATTAGTTGTATTTGGAAGTTGTCAGAAAATATTTTTTTAAGTGAGGGAGTGAACTTCAAAAATGAGTTTACTCAGAAGTGGTTCTAAACTTGCCTTTTTGGCGAGAAAAAGTAAGTTCGAAGCAACTGAGACATGGCCTAAATGCAAAACTTTTTATTTCTTATAATTTAAGAAAAAAGAAGCAGAATGTGTAAATACGTGACATACATTTTTTGAAGTTTTTGGAATGAGCAAGAAAGATTTTGCTACCCTCTCGATATTGAGTTGGGTAAAATCTCAAACTTCATGATTAACTTTATACTACTAACTTTAGATTATAACTTCCTATTTGCAGGCTGTGCAAAACGGTTCAATAGGAATAAATGTTTACAGCAGTGCATATTATCCACTTACAAACACCAAAGAAGATATCGAAGCATGTAACAGAGCATCAGATTTTACTGTAGGCTGGTTAGTATGTACTTCATGAGTAATTAAAATTGGATTATTTATGTTATATTATCAGTATGTTGAACTAAATCAATGAACAATTTGAAGTTGTTAATCTACAAGAGACTATCCATTTTATTTTTTCCCAGAGAATTTGCAAGAAAATCAATCTTCATTTACAGGATTCTGAGTCCTCTGGTGTTTGGAGACTATCCTGAAAGAATGAGAAGGAATGCAGGACGAAGGCTCCCATCTTTTGCTATACAAGAATCGAAAATGGTGAAGGGTTCTTTCGACTTCATTGGTTTGAATTTCTACTTTTCATTTTTTGTTGGCGATAATCCAAAGTCCCTAGAGTCAACCGTTCGAGATTTTAGCGCTGACATGTCCATTGTGTATGCAGGTTTGCCTTGGTTCCCCTTAGTAGTTCATGGTATTAGAGCTATAGATTTGCATTTTATATTTACATAATGAATGTATTCCTTATTAACTATGGAGTACGAGAAAATATAATAGCTTAAATCTTTTTAAAACAAAATTTGAATTAAAAAAACAATTATGGTACATGGAAAAAAAGATTTTCTCATTCCATCTAACATGGAATATCCTACTTAATATTTTTTCATTATTGGGTCAGACTAAATCTGATATGACATTTTGTCTTACAGAGTTCAAGAATGCAACTCCGACCAGTCAAGTAAGAGTGCAAAGACGATCCTACTTGTCTATTAATCGAGTTTCTTCGTATGTACTGAGTTGTTGACTGTGTTTACAGTTTGTTCCTAAGCACACGCCAATGAGACCTTCCTCATTGCATCAAAATTTGGACTACATAAGACGAGTATATGGAAATGTACCAATTTACATTCAAGAAAATGGTTAGTACCTCTTTTGTGCTTGTTGAAATTCTCATAAATCATCACATCTTTGCATGATATTCTGTTAAGATATTGTTTGTGTTTCCTTTTACACTCTACATCTTTATTCAACAGGTTACTTCAATATGGAAGAGAAAACTTCACTCCATGACACGATGAGAGTAATTTACTTGAAAAGCTTCATAGCAAGCACACTCAAAGCTATCAGGTACAAGTGCCTATAATAAGAAATGTATGATTTTTAAATCTCCAACCATACTTGAACTTATTTCCTATGTTTATATTCAGGAATGGATCAGATATAAGGGGATACTTCTTTTGGGGCTTGATGGATGTCTTCGAGTTTCTCTCTGGTTACACTTATGGCATGGGCCTCTACTACGTAGACTTCAATGATCCAGAACTTCCAAGAGTACCAAAGAACTCTGCCAACTGGTATGCGACTTTCCTGAAGAACAGCAGCATGAAGAAAATCAACAGAAATCGCTTGGACTTAAATTCCTTCTCTAAAACAACTGGGTCGTGGAGTTACCGAGCGGAAAGATTATGAGGAATCAATATTCTGGCGGTGTTGACCAATATGATGTGAGACGCATATACACTGGGTCGTGGGTGTTATGGAGCATATGTAAACATACATTGTGCTGGAGATTATCGGAGATGCATATACATATTCTGCCTACTATTATTGTGATTGAGTGGGTGTGTGCCCCTCGTTATATGGATGAATGAATGTAGTAATGCCATTGTTTGTGGCCTATTGATCCCCTTGTGTGCAAACTTCCTTTTGATGATTTTCATGTTAGTAATAGACTTTACAATGTATTTATTTGGTTCTAGTTTTAACCTATTCCAGGCTTACCACCTCAGTTCAAGTCTAAAGACATGGGTGCCATACAAGAAAAGCACTTGGTCCTACACAATATATAGCGACCTACAGTAGAACTTAAAGAAAGAAAAAGTAGAAACTATAAAGAATCTCCAGAAGCGCTCAAACAAACCTCCATACTTCTTAAGAAAGGCTGCAACTCCATGCTATTCATCTCCAACCAGGTTGTGTTATATAATATGCTTACCTATTTTGGTCAATGCTTGCATGTCTATATACGAAATAATTGACAAGAGCTCAAGGCCTTCAAATTTTGATGAAGTTGGTGCTTGAATAATGACTATATATACATTTCCTACGTCGCTTAATATTCGTAAGATATCCTTTATCAAAGTTGGTGCTTGAATAATGACGTTCATGATTTTGGAGACGCATATAGTGGTGCAAGTAATATACATACTTGTAAATGTTCATGACTGTACATACTGACTTCTTTGTGTCCATAGAACATGCTACATAATAACTCCTGTGGATTACAAACTTTTCATTTTCTTTCTATTTTTTTATTTCATATTTTTAACAATATTTTAAAATATTTTAAAATATAAATATTAAAAAATTCTAAATTGTGAAATTTTATTATTATTATAATTTTTAATAAAAAAATAAAACTTATTTGTTATTTTTTTAATATTTTTTATTATAGAAAAAAGTAATTTTAAAAGTAATTTCAAAATACCTCTTGAATTTCCTGGTAACTAGGAAGCTTTGCGTTTTGCCACCTTCATCTGCCCGTACATAACGAAAATAGGAAAATTACGTGTTTCAGAAAAAGAAAAAAAATGGTGGAATGGTGTTTCAGAGTTACAATGTTTTCTTTGGGATTTCTGAATGCCACACTTCGAGAAACAGATCAAGGTTTTATAGGGGTGGAATCAATCGCTCAACTTTCAAATAATGCACTCACAACAAGTGGAATATAATTGATATAAATGATATAACAAATTTCTATCCATCAGTTTAAGTTTTTATATCAACCGACTATTCAACATGGCATCAAAACTACAGAGCTCATTGTAAACGTCCTTGGATCGCCATGCCAACCTAGTTATTACTTAATAGAATTAAATTTTACCAAGGAAGACGATACCACTGTGTCCACGTTTTAAGTCAAAGGTCGTGTGTATGCGTGTTGGAATATTAATTAAATACAAATCATACAACAAACTTCTTTGTATTAGTTTATGCTTTTGGATCAACAAATTTAGTGGATGTTTGAAAATGTGTTTTATCTCCAATTTAAAGCCACACCTCCACTACCCCAAAAATAAAAATTTTTTAATACTTTAATTTTTAAAAAAAAATTGGAAAGCATGAATAATATACATCACAAAATTATTATTGTTAAAGAATAGTTTAATCCCACATTACTTATCAATGATCCTGAGATGATATTTATAAAAATTTAAACTCACTCTTCTCATAGCCAATTGGTTTTGAAAATAATCTTAAATTCGTCATATAGTATCAGAGCTGATTGGACCGGATCGGCCCAAGATGTGAGCTAAATCTAACTTATTATATATATCTATTAAGGGCTTTCATGGTCCGGTTTATTTTAGGACATAAATAGCTCGCTTCATTTCAGGACAGGTAGTTCGTTTCATTCAAAGAACAGTTATCCGTTACATTCTAGGACGAGTAGCCTATTTCATTTCAGGACAGGTCGCCCGCTTCATCCAATTCATTACAAGACACATAGCCCACATCAATTCAATTTAAAAAAAAAAATGCTCTGTTGAAGGGCAGGTGTTAAAGAATGGGTTAGTCCCAAATTGCTTATTAATAGTCCTAAGATGATATTAATAAAGATTTGGACTTATTTTTCTCATAACCAATTGATTTTGAGAATAATCCTAAGTTCATCACAATTATATATAACTTTTGTTATTTCTAAAATTAAACAATAAACTCATTTTTGAAAGGAACTAACAAAGTCTCAATGAACCATCACATTTCATGTCCTACCAAGGCATATATAAAAGCAGATGGCTCAACTTCATAGAGGTATACGTTAGAGCAAGTTCAGGAATTAAATTTGAAGGTCTGTAGGAGTAAGTTAAAACCAAGTTTAGATTTTAAAAATTTTAATATATAATAGTTTAATTTAAAATAATATAAAGTGTCAAAATATAAACTAAGCTATCAAATGGCACAAAATTAGTGCTCACACGATCGGATCGAAAAGTGTGACTTATAGTAAAAGTCGGAATCAAAATTGGAAATTCAGAGAGTAAGTTAGAAACAAATTTAAATTTTATAAGTCTTAGTATAGAATAGCTTAATTATACTAAGACAATTTAGTACCATATATTATTTTTATAAATGTCTTAATTTGGCTAACTTTTTTACTTATTTTTATTTCAAATTCACGATCATTTGTTTTTGTTCGAAAGAAGTGCGTCATCGACACTTAGAACTATTGTTAGTTTCTTATATTTTGTTTATTAAATCTACATGCTTGTAATACTCTTTATTGTATTTTTATTTGTTGTAACTAAGAAATTATTAATATACTTTATTTAATATTATTAAAATATTTGTTTTTAATATTTGTTTATTATAGTATTGAGTTAGTGTGTATAGTTAATAAATACATATATTATATAGAAGAAGAAAAAATATTGTAAAGATATTAGCGACCGCAAGGAATGGTCGCTGATAATGTATTCGCGACCAGCATCGGCAGTAGTTGATACTATCAACATTAGTGACCAATAACCGTGATTGCAAGTACCGTAAAAGCAACCAACATGTAGCAGTCACGGAAACCAACTGCGACTAGCAAAAAGACGGTCACCGATACATACAATCGTAGCAGCGAAAGACGGTCGCCGTCAACTCATTAATAACCATCAAAACACGATCGTAGATACTATTAGTAACCCACGTTAGCCGGTCACCGTTTGTTTCAGCGACCGGCAAACGTGAGTCACTAGCTATGCTTTAGCAACTGGTTAACCTAGTCGGGGATACTCGAAGAGACTAGTCGCAAATGGATTGAAGTATTGGCTACCAGCGTGACGTAGCTGGTCGGCGAAGCCTTCAGCAACCAATCTAGAGCGACCGGCTCCGCGACGAGCGCTTTGCGGTCATGGAAAGTATCTGCAACCGTTTTAGCAATGTGGCGACCAATTTGCGTGGTCTCGGATGCCTCTCTCTCTCTTATAGTGTATCATAGACTAGCAACACAATCAATTTATGAATGTAACACTTAAGAATCAGAACACCGTAAACAAATTCGAGATCAACCTCATCGAAGGCACATTTTAATATTTCTACTATGGGTGGCAATTCGAATTCCTGAGTAGAGTCGGGTCGACCCATACAATAATTGGGTCAAAATGATTTAACTCTAATTCGACCTATTTATTTATATGGGTCAAAATTGTCAATCCTAATCCAACCTATTTATAACCGGGTCAAACTCAGGTCGACCTATTTAATATTAAAATTATAAAAATAAAAATTATAAATTTTAATTTTTAATAATAATATATAAAAATTATTAATTATCATATATTTAAAAAGAAATATATTATTTTGACAAAATTTATAAATTAAATAAAAATTAGTTAAATTAAGATAAATTAATATATATATATATACAAAATAAATTTAATTTTTTGCTATTATTTTCTAATTATTAAGTAATATATACTATATAAATAGTTATACGGATTAAACGGGTCAATTTTAGGTTCCGAAGTCGATCCGAACCCGTTTAAAATTTTCGTATCATTCTCAAGTCGATCTGAAATCGATCCGAACTCTCCTTTTCGGATCGAATTTTTGAATCGGTCAAAAATTTGCCATCTTTAATTTCTAGAGAAAAGACTATAAACAGTACTAACTTTGAAGGCATCTGTACTTTTTACGAGTTTCAGAACAAAGCCTCGACTTTCATGGCATAAACCAACTCGCTGCAATCATTTGTAACATTATAAAGGGAGTTCTACCGATTTGATTTTTGCAATTAGGAACTAACGTACAAGTCATAAGAGAACACGTACAAGATCATTTACATGTTCATTTCTGCTTTTATGATGAACCCAAACTATACAACCTGATACAAGCAAAGAGAAATATACCCCTGATAAAAGCAAAGAGAAAAATAAACGAAAACAGGATAATTGCTATTCACACAAATCTACACTTACCTACTACTAGCAGCATTATTTGTAGCAAACACGTAACACCAAACACTTCAAGCAGAATGTGGCAAAAAACTGACACTCAGAATCACAAGATCTCAACCATGACCACCTTGTACATACGATCACTTATTGGCCAACATTATGTTGACCCACCTCCAAATAGCAACCGCTTACAGCTGGGGCGACCACAAGTAAAAAAGACTCATTGACCAACATGATAGTGCAACTCTAATTAATATTCAGGTCTCCATGTAGTTTCTAGCAGTGATTTAGCAATCCTACTTGGGTTGAACCTTCAAAGGTCTCCTAGATGCATCTGCAAAGTTTCAGGATCATGGGAATCCCACCCTGAAGACTCTGAATAGCACCCATTTTCGTCTAAGCTTGTGGGAGATAGTTTTGTCTGTTCTGCACATATCCGAATCTTCAACTCTGAAGGGTCCACAGGGTAGGCTCCGCTGAGCAAAAACAGGCACAAAAGTTCTTAGAGCTCATGTCAAAGGGATACAGTATACCTACGGAAGACATAAATTGGATTCATCTTGTAATCCACAAAAGAAAATCATATTCTTCTCTAAACTGTGGGAAACACAGGCACGGGCCTCAAAGTGTTTTCTACAATCTGCTTTTCCGGAAGGCAGACATAATTAGCAGTAACTGCTCATTTGCATAAGAAACCAGAATCAATGAACTCAGCTAGAACAGAAAATTCAATGTTGCATCAAACATCAAGTTCCATAGCAACTTTCGGTTTTTTGTCAGAAACATGTTGGATTTTCAAGACAAACTTACCAACAGAGATCAGTCATGTCAAACTCAAAAGCTGATTTGTGCCCGCTTTTTAAATCAACAAAAAGAAAGCCGCATGACGAGCCGTGGTTCTGACAAAAAAGAAAACAGATTCAACATTATGATAGAAGTAGAAGTAGGTAACAATCTGAAAAGCATATACTTAGGGACTACAGAAAATAAAAGAACTTGGGGACTCCAGTATGAATGCAGCCAATGCAGATCTTAGCTATATTTATTGTTTTCAGCTTCAGCTGGTCACTAGAATTGCATGTAGAATTCAGATGTGATTGACTCTTTATAAGTGTTCAACTCCAGTGATTGGAAATCCTAGAAAGATCTAACTTGAGCGTTAGAAGATAAGTTTGTTATTTGCCAAAAATCAAATGACCTCAAACTCGTACCCAATAGGCTCAAAAACCAACTCAAGTCAGGCCAGGTATTGAATTCATCAAGGCTCCTCTGTTGGAGTTGGAAACTACAAAAAGACCAGAGAAGGGGAAAGGCACGCAGCATCATCAAGACTGATTTTTGACAAAGTCATTTTGAATTAGGACATTACGGTATGGGCATACACACATAAAACAAGAAAGAGAGGGAGATGGCTGGAGTAAATTGGGAATTCTTATCAGATTATAACAGAGAAGATTTAACAGGTCGTTCTTACTCACCTCTATCCCTTGTAGAGTGGAGGAAATAGCTCTCGCAACATTAATTAATGAAGTTACAGAGTTACGAAATGACTCCATGTAACTAAGTAATTGAGTTTAATAACAGTTGTGTAGAGAACAAAAAACTTATTTAATAAATAATATATGAAATATCTATGATAAAGCACTAGGGGACTTGCGGCTTGTCGGCTGAATGATCTTTTAATTATACAAGTTATTTCTATTTTGATAGATTTAATAACTGCTAATTCAGTTGACTTATTGTTTGACTTTTGAAATTTCAACCAAATAGGAGGCAATTGCCAGGCAGAGTTATATGGATTAAGGGCTCGTTTGGTATAGAGATAGAAATCAGAATTGGAATGGGAATCAAAAAGCACAAGATCTTAAGCATGAGAAATTCCTAAAAACCGTTTGGTTATTGAAGAAATGGAAATCTTTACGACAAGATCGACGTATTATCCGGATGAAACATTAGAAATCAATAATGCATGATTAAAAGAGGAATGCTATTTCAAATGGATGGTAATAGAAATATCCTACTTTTTTAATAAACAACAACAATCGAAATCATTGAATACGGTGTCCGATTTTTTGGTCTAATTATTTCATACCAAACGACTCTTAAGAGTTGTCGAGAAAAAGTTCCGCAACCGCCTATAAATATGCGCCAACATAAAGTACCATATACTACCCATCTACACTCTCTACATTTTACTATATTGCACTCTAAATGATTTGATGTAGAAAGCATAGTTAGGGTGAGATTCGCAAGCATACTGGGCAGTCTATTTCGCCGGTGCAAGACACCAGTAGATGTGGGGCTTCATCGTCTCTGAGAGCCTATTGCTAATTCCCTGTTGCACGAATGGTGGGGGCGTATTAAACCTTAACGACAATGACATTGCAGCACGCCTTGGAGCTTATAACGGTTGAATATGACTCATATATAATATTTGATTTAATATATAATAATAATATTTTATTGATTAAAGAGTTATTTAAATTATTTATTATGAGAAAAGTTAAAATAATTTTTCATAGTGGAAAGTTATAATAACTCTCTATTTTAGAAAAGTTATGACAACTATTCATTATAATGATTGTGAGTTATAAATATATTTCTAAAAAATGCTTAATCTTCTCTCTATATTAATTTATATTTGAAGCTTTATTATCTATTTCATCATGTAAAGTATTGCTTTAGAATCAACTAAAAGATCAAGTGGGAGAAATTAAGTTTTTTAAAGGCAAATAATTGATTGAAGATAAGCGTTATGGATCGAGGTATTTTTTTTTCTTGAGTTATGTAAAAATTATTAAGTTTTTAGATTTTCGAATTATGTTCTATGAGAATTTATAATATTACATAGAGTTAGAAACTATCTAACATGTGATATCCGAACCAAGATTTTAGAAATCGATGATTATTCATCAAAGATTTTTTTTCTCTTTTGATTATGAAAATCCTAAGATTATTTGTTTTAGGAGTTTATACTTTTCACTGCTGTTGGTATTTATAAATTTAAATTTTTTGTATATTTTTATTGAGTATGTATAAATTTTACCAATTAAATTATTAGCATCATCAATTGTATGTTATTATATGGTGGTTTAGATAATATGTTGCACAAAAAAATTTTATATCGTATATATTTTATGCATAATTCAATTTCTTATAACTACTTTAAATTTCTATTATGATGATTTGTTAGTCACCAAATTGGCCAAATCGTAAGTTTTTGTAAATTTCAAATTATAGAATTTGTATATCAATTTGAATTCGCATTATGATAGTTTGTTAGTCACTGAGATGGTCAAATCATAAGATATCGTGACTTTCAAATTGTATATACTCTATATATTCAATTATCTATAAATATGTGATGGATACAATTGATATGACATTATATTAAATATTTTACTTTTATGGATAATTAAGGTTTATGATTATAAGATATTTATAATTATCTAAAGATATATTGGTAATTCTTATATTTCATAAACATGACATGGTGATTTGTTTTGTATATCCATAGATAGAAAATATATCCAATTTCTGAATATAGTTAATTATCTAAGTTCAATTTTTATTTTAGCATCATTAGTTTTTATGTTGTATGTTATTGCTTCAGCCAAAGTAGAACTTTGATATACATCTATTACTTAAATGAATTGTTTGAATCAGTATTATGTATTTAAAAGTTTGAAAGTCTAAACATTAATTTGTGAGAATTTAATAAATTTTGCAGCATCTATTTCTGTTTTCTTGCATTCGCATGATACGTCTATATCACTGTTCAACGAATTTAATTTCTCTAATTGTTGTGAGCAATTTCAGTTTCATTTATGTGAACTGAATTTTGATTTAACACTTTTAACTGAGAAACTCGCTACTCTTACTGATGGCAGTAGCGATTAAAAAAGATCTTTCCATAGTATTTGGAAAGATCAACCAGACTAAGCATAATATTTATGTGAATGATTGGTGCCAAGAATATTAAGTTAAATCTTTCTAACACTGAAAGTGATAAAAAATTTATGAAACTTTTGTGGAAGAGCTTTTCCAAACAAATAATAAGTCACTTGCTGTAACATCTATGGAAATATTGACTATCATGAAATTTGATGGTTCTCGTATTATGCATTAGCATGTAATTGAAATATCAAATATTACAGCAAGATTAAAATCTTTGGAAATAAATATGGATGAGAATTTTCTTGTACAGTCTATTATTAGTTTCTTACCTCTTGAATATAGTCCACTCTAAAAGAACTATAATACCATAAGGATAAATGAAATATAAGTAAATTACACAGTATGCTTATACAAGAGAAGACAAGATTTAAGAATTTTGTAACTTATTCTGCTCATTTCATTAAACATTAAAAAACTGCAAAGAAAGTCGGAAGAAAGAATGGAAAGGAAGTGCAAAGACAATCTAAGCCAATTGGGTATTCTGCTTTATTACATAAAAAGAAACGTAAGGATGACAACTGTCGACTCTATAAGAAACCTAGACACTATTAGAAAGATTGCCTAAAGTGTAAGGCTTGGTTCGAAAATAAATGTAAATATTATGCTTTTGTATGCTTCAAATCAAATTTAGCTAAAGTTCTTTATAGTAGTTGATGAACTGATTCTGGATGTACCATTTACATTTCAAATACGATACAGAGATTCATTACGACTGAATTATAAACTCAAATAAGAAATTTATTTTTATGGAGAATCGAGTCAAAGTTCCAATTGAAATCATAAGAACTTATCGTTTAATTTTAGACACTTAATATCAATTGAATTTGTTTCAAATACTTTATGTACTTTATATTTTGCGTAATTTAATTTCCTTATCAAAACTTAGACATTCATGGATAATTTTTTAAATGTGGAAATGGATATTTTAGTTATTTAAACAAAATCATATTATTAGTTCTAATGTCTTATGTGATGGGTTATACAAGTTAAAATTTGATAATTCTTTTACTGAAACACCTTTAACCTTGCATCATAATGTTGGCACTAAACGAGGTTTACTGAATGAATGTTCAGTTTACTTGTGGCATAAACGTTTGGACCACATATCCAAATCAAGATTAGAAAGATTGATAAATAATAAAATTCTTTCAAATTTAGATTTTACCGATCTTGATATATGTGTGGATTGTATTAAAAGAAAAACTAACCAACCACATAAAGAAAAGAGCCACAAAAAGCACATAACTTTTTGAGATCATATATACTGACATTTGTGGACCTTTTGATGTTTCATCTTTTAATAAAAAATTGTATTTTATCATCTTTATTGATAATTTTTCATGTTGTTGTTATATTTATCTGTTACATATTTTAAATCTCATGCAATAAATGCCTTATATGTATTTATTACTGAAGTCAAAAGACCGTTAGATAGAAAAGTAAAAATTATCAATCTGACAGAGGTGATAAATATTATGACAAGTATGATAAAGTGGGAGAATGTCCAGGCCTATTTGCTAAATTTTTTTAAAGACGTGGCATATGTGCTCAATAAATAGGAAACAAAAAGCAAACCTTCAATAACAAAGGAAAGGATAAATCGAATGCAACATGCAAGTCGAATGGTTCTTCCCATGTTGTTGGAAAAGAATTTAGATATTTTTTTTTTGTAAAAAGAAGAGACATATGAGGAAGGATTGTCCTCAAAGAAAGTTAACCTCGTATCTTATGTGTGTTATGAATCTTATATGGTTTATAGTTTTATGGTTTCGCATGATAATGCTGGTATTAACTGTTGTGTTACAAATGATAAAAATTTCATATTATGGCATCGGAGATTAGGATATATGTTTATTGAGAGAATCAAAAGGTTAGTAAATGGTGGAGTACTTAAAACTCTTGACTACGGATTTTGATATTTGTGTAGACTGCATTAAAAAAAAAAAGCAAACAAATAAGAATAAGATAGGTTCCAGTAAGAGTTCTGAAATTTTAGAAATTAGACACACAGATATTTGTTGTCCTGAAATGTGCTTTACTAGTAAAAAATATTTCATTACTTTTAGTGATGTTTATTCACGATTTATGTATCTCTACTTGTTTCATATAAGAACGAAATGTTAGATGTCTTTAAATTTTATAAGGCACAAGTAGAGAAACAATGTGGAATATAAATTAAAATCGTGAGATCCAATAAATATGATAAATTTTATTGTAAATATACAGATACTGGACAAGCACCAGCTCTATTTACTGAATTTCTTCAAGAGCAAGGTATTGTAACTCAATACACTTTGCTTGTCTCACCATCATAGAACATTGTAGCAGAAAAAAAAAAAAATCGAACATTAATAGACATGGGGAGGAGTATGCTTAGCAACACTAATCTTCTTTCTTCATTGTAGAGAAAAGCTTTTAAAATAGCAACATATACATTAAACAGAGTTCCAACCAAGGAAGTTTTCAAAACGTATTTTTAATTATGAAAAGGATGGAACCAAGTTTAAGACATATACGTATTTAGGATTGTCCAGCAGAAGTTAGAATTTATAACCCGAAAGAAAAGAACTTGGATCCAAAAACTATTAGTGAATATTTTATTAGATACGCTGAAAAATCAACGGGTTATATGTTTTATTATCCATACCATACCAGTTGAATTGTTGAGTCAAGAAATAGTAAATTAGAATGATTTGTTAGTGGGAGTGCTCAATTCAAAAACTTAGTTTCTGGAAGATCATGTTTTTGATACAAGTCCCGAATCAAGTGTAAGATTGATCATTCATTCATATAAAAAACATATTGAAGAACAATCACTCAAGTTCCACATCTTGCTGTAGTTGCCTTAGAAAATCTTGATTGATAACCTCCACAAGAGGAATATCCAATTATGTAACAATTTTCACAAGAAATTTTTAATACAACATTAACAAAATCTACTGGAGTTAGAAAAATAGCAACTTTTACTGATTATACTGTGTATCTATATGAATCTGAGTACGATATCAGTACCGAGAATGAGCCTGAGACGTTTTCACAACCAATGAAAAGTGATAAATCTAAATTATGGTATGATGCTATAAAAGATAAGATGAATTTTGTGGTAAATAATCAAGTATGGGATCTTGTTACAATTGCCTAATAAAATAAGGTGAAGACTATTGGTTGTAAATAGATATTTAAAATCAAGAAAGATTCATTAGAAAATATTGAGAGATGCAAGGTTAGACGCGTTGTCAATAGATTCACGTAGAAGAAAGAATTGATTATCGAGAGACGTTCTCTCATGTTCGTAAAAGGGATTCCTTTCATATCATTATGGCATTAGTTGCCTATTTGACTTAGATTTATATTAAATCGATGTGAAAACGCATTCCTCAATTGAGATTTAAATGAAGAGGTTTATATGAAATAACCTAAAAGATTTGTCTCCAATGGAGGTGAGCACTTGTTTTGCAAACTACGCAAATCCATTTATGGATTAAAACAAATCTTCCATCAATGGTATTTAAAGTTGCATAATAGTATTTCTTTATTTGGTTTTATTAAAAACGTCATAGACCAATTTATAGATCATAAAATTAGTGGGAGTAAAATCATCGTTTTGGTTTATATGTTGATAATATTTTGCTTGCAACCAACGATACGTGATTATTGCATGAGACAAAATCATTTTTATCGCAACATTTTGATATGAAAGATATGGGTGAAGCATCTTTTGTTATTGGTATAAGATCGATAGAGATAGATCTCAAAGTATGTTGGGATTATCTCAAGAAGCCTATATCAATAAAGTTTTTGAGAGATCTCAGTTGGAAAATTGTTCACCTAGTGTTGCACCTATAGTGAAAGGCGATAAAATCAATTTGAATCAATGTTCTAAAATGAACTTGAAAGAGAACAAATGAAAAGCATTCCATATGCTTTAGCTGTTGGAAACCTAATGTATGCTTAAGTCTGTACTAGACCTGACAATGCATTTGCAGTTGGAATGCTAGAAAGATATCAAAATTATCTAGAATTAGATCATTGGAATGTTGCAAAAAAGGTCATGAAGTACCTTTAAAGATGATCTGATATTTTGAAAGTTGTTGGATATTCAAATTCAGACTTTACTGGTTGTGTTGATTCTCGAAGGTCAACATCTGGATATATCTTCATACTTACTGAAGGAGCTATATCTTGGAGAAGTGTAATCAATCTTTAATTGCTACTTACTATAAAAGCTGAGTTTCTTTCTTGTTTCGAGGCCACATCACAGGGTATTTGGCTAAAGAATTTCATTTCTGAGCTTCAAATTGTTGAGTCAATCTCTAAACCATTGAAGATGTATTATGACAATTTAGCTACTGTGTTCTTTATGAAGAATAACAAAAGTGAAAGTCGAAGTAAACAGATCGATATTAAGTACTTAGCAATTACAGAGTACATTAAAATAAATAAAATGCGAATTGAGCACAATCGTACTGAGTTGATGATTGTTGATCCTTTGACGAAAGATTTTCCAGCAAAGTTGTTTAAAAATTATGTAATAAAATTGAAGCTTAGTTCTAATTTGTCACTTACTATTTGAGTCGATATAGTAGCAATTTCTCTATATCGAAACTCTGAATTAAATTTGTTTTCTCATTTCTGTTCATATACATTTATGTTGAGAAGGACAAATATTTTGAGAATCCAAAATAAACATCTGAGGTTTATTCATAAAGATATAAGTTTATTCAAAGGAAGAAAAATAACTTTGTAATCTATGTAAGGAAATTTTTACTTATAAAGAAAATAATTTATGTAATTTATTTTTTTATTTAGACATACGGATTACAAAACTATTTGAAAATTATGATGAAATAAAAGTTCGGACCAAGTGGGAGAATGTTTGAAATTATTTTAATGTTACACATTTTTTATGGCCTTCACTTTTATATGACATAATTTTGGAATAATTAAATAGTATGAGTTATAATAACCATCACATATTCTAGTAGTTATTCTATTATGTGTAATTATCCGATAGTTAGTCCTTATAGTTATTTAGTAGTTACCATATTGTGGAGGTAGTTTTTGATGGGAGAAATTACTTCACCTTTTATAAATAGCATCATTTGGGTCCCCAACACAATCAATTCAAGAGAGATACCTATTTACTATCATAGAGGATTGTTATTATTTTGAAGGAACTCATTGAGTTGAAATAACATAAAGAAGAGTAAATCATTGACTACGACTGGAGGTTAGAACTTTTCTTTCAAACTTTTTCGCTTCCGCTATTTTGTCTGGTATATGTAAACATATTATTTTGTATTTTGATTTACAGTCTATACCAATACTTAATACAAATATACATAGCATATAATAAAAATAAAAATTTTATCCCTCTCTTATATGAAGTTAGTAGAAAACCACCAAACAAAACAACACTTCGACAAATATTTAAGGTAGAAAAATCACCACAATTGCAAGCACATCAATATAAATAATTTACTTGGAAAACATTCTCAAAGTAAGGAGTAAAAACCACGACATCAATAAATCTATACTATAATAATAATAATAATACATAAGTTCTATCTAACTAAACTAGAGAAGTTACAACTATATATTTCAATATTCAATAATCTTAGAAAGAGATCTAATCAAAATTGGTGCTTCAAAAATATGTACAGATTTGTATGTAGAGAACTCAAAATATGATATTCACCGTTTAGAATGAAGAACTATCCATCATATGCTGACCAAATTTCAGCTCAATCGGACATCAATTCGACCTTCATCTGGCGTTTGATCAATGTGGGCAGCAAGACAAACTCTTCTCCTATGTTTTTTTCTTTTTCTTATTCATGGTGGCTGCCACATAGGAATACAAAAAATATTTAAAACTCATTTAAAAGATGAAAGGACAATGATGTCCTTATCTTTTCACATGGGTTTTATTCATGTGGGCTTTAGGCCACGTCCACAAAAGAGGAAAATATCCAACAAATCTCTCCCTTTCCAACTATATGGAGGGAATTGCTATCTAGACGATTAAATGACAAACTTTAAGCATTTTACTCGGTAGTGTTTTCGTCGGCAATCAGAGCCATTGAGGTCGTTGTGAATCTTCTCAAATTCAAATAAGTTGTCATTGAAAGCATCTCACAGCTAATGATACCTCACATGAACATGCTTCGATGTTAAATAAAAAGTGAAATTATTACCATGGTGAATTATGCTTTGACTATCACAAAGTAGCACATAGAGTTGCTGTTTGAAACTGAACTACTGAGTAAACTTTTCATCCATAATAACTCCTTACCAGCTTGATTTACTGCAATATACACTGCCTCAGTTGTAGAAAGTACAACATATTTTTGCAATCTCAATTGCATTGCTCCACGTGAGAATATAATCAAATAACTCGACGTAGACGTTTGGGAAACAATATTTCCTTTCATATCTGAATCAATATAGCCAATAAGTATTGACTTTCCGCCTCCAAAGATGAGTCTCAAATCAGTAGTACATTCTAGATGTCCCATGATCCATTTCACTACATCCCAATGCTCCCTTCTTAGATTTGATAGAAAACGACTAACAACACCAGCTACATAAGCTATGTCTGGCCTCGTGCACCATTACATACATCAGACTTTGTACTTCTGAAGCATAAGAAACTCTTCTCGTATTTTCATCTCCTGATCTGTAAATGAGCACTGCTCAGTGCTTAACTTTAAATCAGTAGTAAGAGGAGAACTAACCAACTTAACATGATCTATATTAAATCTTTCGAGCATCTTCTCAATATATTATTTCTATGACATAAATAATTTTTTGGCTACTCTATCTCGATTAATTCAAATACTAAAAATTTGCTTTGCTAGCATTAACTGATTTAATCTTGTCCCCCATAATTGATTCAAACTTCTTATACCACTGTCATGGTGCACGTTTCAATCCATAAATATTTTTGTTTAGTTTGCACACATAATTCTCTTTTACTTTTATTTCGAAACTCTAGTTGCTACATATAAATTTATTATTTAAGTCACCATATAGAAAAGCAGTTTAACGTTCATATGCTCAATTTTCAAATCAAGACTAGTAGTAGCTAAACCCAGAACCACACAAATATATGATATTTTAACAACAAGAGAAAATTTTCATTAAAATGAATACCTTTCTTTTGATGTCCTTTCACAACTAGTCTCGCTTTATGACATTGTTGGGAAGAGTGTTCTTATTGCTTCACTCTGTACACTCACCAGTTCTCCAAAGCACCTTTTATCGTAGGTAACTTTACCAGCATAAGAATGTTATTCTCGTATAACGACTTTATCTCATCTTGCATAGCATCAAAATATTCTTTCTTATATTTATCTTTTATAGACTCTACATAACATTCGGGCTCTCTCCGGTTAGTCAATAAAATATACTTATCAATAGAATACCGATTAGAAAACTGTCTGTCTCTACTAGATCTCATGAGTGAAACTTCT
This sequence comes from Acanthochlamys bracteata, assembly GCA_019914995.1. Taxonomy (NCBI): domain Eukaryota; kingdom Viridiplantae; phylum Streptophyta; class Magnoliopsida; order Pandanales; family Velloziaceae; genus Acanthochlamys; species Acanthochlamys bracteata. Next base: position 4,046,909 of record CM034143.1, on the reverse strand, counting down.
ACTATTATCTCTACTAGGACATGTGATACTAGTAACTGCTCATGAATATCGTCATTCACCTCAACTTGTGTAGGTATACCAATATCACATGTATCGTACTTATTTATCCTAAATTTCATCTCCAAACTATGGTGACACATGTGTTGGAGGAACTGGTCTAAGTCAACTAAATCATTAGTACATCATGCAACTAAAATATATGTTTTCTTAATATCACGCATGTTCTGTTTCTCCATAAACATATATCAGCTTCTGACATATTTTTTCTGTACTGGATATTAAAATTTGTACCTAACTCATCCTATCCATAACCGAGAAATACAAAGTCTTGTATTCGAATCAAGCTTAGAGATCTCATTTGTAGGAATATACACAAAAGTCAAACATCTAAACTTGGCTTTTTTTAAGGAGGGGATGTCTTAGATGCAACTATGATTTGCTTTCCTACCAATCAATATACACTTCTGAACAGTGCATTCTTCATTCTACAAAGGAATTCTTCTTGGTCAAAATCTACAAACCTTTTCGCTTATATAACGAAGTCTGTTGTGCCAAAGCTCAAACGTGACATCACTATTAACTGTATTGATAATAAAATCAGATATCTTTGCATGCATCAAGTAAAAGTGAGGAACATTTTTTACCTCTAGCTAAAACCATATAATCGTTACTGAATTTCCTCCAACTATCATTGAAGGTGTTGCAAAACGTCTCATCATCTAATTTGCTCGTGGAGATCAAATTTCAAACGAAGTTCAAAATTATGCTTAAGATCTTCAAAATCAGAATGATACTGTTATTGTCTCCAAACACTCTATCTCTCATGCCAATGACTTTAGCTAAGCCATTATTATCCTTTCAAATAGTTCCAAAATAACCACTATCAATTACCCAACTGGTTCCATGTGAAACAAAATGGCCAACATCTTCATTATACAATATAAGGAAGTCGTATGCAATAGTAGCAATTTTGTCAACTTCATTATCATCATCATTTTTCGTTTTCTTACTCTTGTAATGTTTATTGTCTCTTTTCAGTTTTCGACAATATTTCTGTATATGTCCGTAGATCACAGTGATGGCACTTAATATCAACAAATCTGTTGGACTTACTTTTACTTTTATTTATGTTCTTTAGACCTCTGCTTTTACTCCTCCTCTTATTTCTGTGACTAAAACCTCTTACTACAAAGAGAAATTTTATGATTTTCTTCTCATCTTCTCATTCAGAACACTACTCTTTGCCAAATCTATAGTGATGACACCATTTGAGTGGCGTTTGATCTTCGCCGTTCAAGAATGAAGAATTTTGCCTTCGCAATTGAGTACCATTATGTCTTTAGAGATTTCACTGTCAGTTGTTTACCTCCTCACCCTTTCTCTTTAAATTTGGAGGTTCTACTGTTATATGTTTGTAGAAGTTCTTTCTAAATCACTAGATCGACAACATAATTAATATACTCTTGACTCTGTGCTGCAGCTAGACGAATGTCCAATTATAATAACAGTGGAAGGCTTCAATTTGGAGATATCTTCAGTATTAATCCATCAGTCATAGTAAGCACCAAGTCAAATTCTAGAGGTAACCGCCCCAAGACTCTCAAGTACGTATCCTTTTTTTACAAATTGCTACCAAACTATCAATAAATAAATATATACATATGTATATACCTTTAGTAGGTTCTCAAAACTTTTGATGTCCCATCTATTGGAATGGATTTGGTTAGATGGTTGGCATTTTCAGGACATTGATGCGCAATCAAACCCTACAAGGACCCATTCGTCGTGACTTCAAGGAAGTGATGATGTTATCACACTAACAACACTTGTCCTTCCCAAATCTTTTGAGTACACAATTTTTTCTCTTATGCAAGACGGAACTAGTGAGAGTTCACTAGATTTTATCTGTCTCTAATGCGGGAAGCATTTGTGTAAATTCTGTTAGTGATGACGGTAGGTTGATTGCTTCACGAGTCCAATCGAACTCCTCCATTACTTGCGGACAGCAAGTCCATATCGCCTTTCGCTTTCTTGAAAGCTGCAGAAACATAAAAGTAAGTTTATGCTTCAATCTGACTCTGAAAGCAATGAAATATCCATCTTTTATGTAACCAAGACATGGGCTATATTTCTCCAGATTGAGATTGCATGAGATTGTAGTCTGCGACTGAAAAGGATCTAATGTCATTCAGAGACGGCGGCCGAACATTTGTGAAGATGAAGTATACGAAAGTTGTGACAAAACGAGACAACTTCTACAGAGAAGAGGATTCGACGTGCGTCAACTTCTTTCTTCTTTAAAAAAAAACAGAACATAAAGGGAAAATCATTCGACAGCTTATCTTTTGAAAAGCTTTTCTGTAACGATTGTATTTTACACATGCAGGTCTGTACTATCGGATGTACAGCCTGATCTCATAATCCAAGTTAACAACAGCAGATACATGTTACATACGGTATCGTCTCTCATATACAAGTAAGTCTCCATTCATTCATCTTACAAAGTCTTAGACACAGCGTGCATGCTGCATAAAGCTTACAGTCCTCTCTATAACCCGCAAGTGTTTCATCGGTTTAACTTCCTTACACAAAAAAATAAAAAAATAAGAAACAATGCAACTTATTATATAATAAAAAACTAATTTGTGACTTCTTGAATTAGAAACAAATTAGAAAAACTAGAAAACAACTACTCTTGTCCCCTTGAGAAAAGTGTTTGGCTTGATCTTTGAGCATTATCATCCCTTAATCACAGATAGACTTTCATCAAAGACCAAAAACGGTTTTCATAAAATAAAGAAACAACAGTTTTAAGTCTATAGAATAATTTTCATCTAAGAAACTCACAAGAGTTACAAGGACACAATCCTAAACTAGCCACTGAAGCCCCATACAATTTTGTTGCACATATAAATCCATGAATAGTCAGTGTCACGCATAACAAGTTGTTCCTATCAACTACCTCTGCTTGTCTAAGGTGATGTTTTCTTATTTGCTGGGAGAAAACAAACCATTGTGAGACACAAGAGACTCAAATGGCTACACCCACAGAAGATTCATTTGGCTTTGATGAGTAGAAGAGTTCCAAAACATCAGCATGGTTACGCACAGAACCAGGAGACATGGAAAGCAAATCTTGAGCTGCTTCATGCAAGCCTGCTTTCAAGAGTTCCTCAAAGACACGCAAGAAGATCGTCTTCGATGGAAACTCCTTTACCGTCATTGCCTTCAAAAAGGTAATGGCATCATCCACACTTCCTGATTTTGAGACAGAGCGAATGAATGGTTCCACAAAGGGTGGGTAACCATTACTCTTCATCAAGCTGAACAAAGTTGAAGCGTCTTTAATATTTCCTTGGCTTATCAACTTGTCAATCAAAAGCTTGTATGTACTGTGCCAAAATTTCAAATTTTTCTGAGTAACCATCTCTTTGAGAATCTTCACTGCATCACTTGCTCTATTCTTCTGACAGAAGCCACTCACTAACACATCGAAGATACCACTAACATCTTCATAATGTGTTGTTTCTGTCATTTGTCGGATGCATGAAAAAGCTTTATCCAACTCACCTAAATGACAATGCTTCTGCACTAAAGATGTCCAAGCTTGAATTCCAGCACTATGTCCAGATTTTTCCATTTCGTGCAAATAATGCAAAGCCTTATCTGCTCTTCCAGTATCACAGAGTCCAGTAACAACTCGATAGTTTGTGACACTGTCAGCAACAAAACCCCCATCCACCATGGCTTTCAAGACCTTGTCACACTCAGACAATCTACCAACACTCCTGAGGGATTTGATAACTGAATCAAAGAGAGGGCTATATGCTGAAGCGGAAATCCCTCCACTTGTATAAGCGGTAACCACCCTAGATATTAAACTTAGATCAAAATCCTTAGTCACAAAAATTTTTTTCAATAACAATACGAAATCAGCAAGAGAGGGCTTCTTGGAACCACCCATAGCAAACTCATACAAGTCCACCACTTCCCCTACCATCTTCCTCCTGTAAAACTTCTCTGAGACCTTAGCAAAGGTATCCATCTCCAGTTCATAACCGCCATCCCTCATCCTATCAACCACGCCTTGAAACTCCACCATGCAATCTTCTCTTCCCAGTACCCTAACCAATGCATTGTACACCCTGCCATTAATCCTAAAACCACGGTTCTCCTCTACCCACCGCATAAATGCCAATGCCTTATTCGGGTCTGATGCAACTCTATTCAAGACAGCAACCACCAAATCAGTAGACAACTTCACATTGAGATCCTGCAACTCCCCTCGAACTTTATCATCAAGCCCATCCTGCAAAATCCTGCTAATCCTTCCACACGTTCTCCCAGCCACATTCCTCGGAGAGTTCAAAAAATCAATTTCCTTCAGCAATTTAAAATCATTCTCAAACCCATTTTTCGCAAAGTTCTCATAAACCTTGTCATACGTACTTCTCGATATCCCGTACCCTAATTTCTTCATCCTCTCAACCAAATCCCAGAACTCATTGACTTTTCCATTACAACCAAGTATTTGAATCATTACATTATAAGATTTAGAGCTCAATTTCTGACCGTCTTTCTCAAGAACCCAATCGAAGACTCCACTCGCAGATTCTGGAGCCGATCGAAGCTGCCGCAGCAATGAATTCACATTATTGTGATCAAGATTGAGCTGGGAAGATTCAAGATGGGATTTTATACCTTGCGAACTGATTGGTTCCGATAGTGACTGGACTAGACGACCGAGATCATTGTCGCCGGCGTTGGATTCAACAGCAGGAGTTGATGAAGAGAGAAATCGAGATTGGAGCAAAGCTGAAGTCCTCCGTATATGGAGACGGCGGGTGAGGAGCGATCTCCATGCGTTCCTCATTGCTGCGAAATGGTTAGGGAGCTGGAGGGGGTATTAGGGTTTTACCGATTTTTGTGGTACAGGAGGTTATACGAAGGGAAGCAAATCGGGTAAGAGGATTAACTGATCGTTTAGGAGCGCTTAATAAATAAAAAAAATTTTTAAAAAGAATTTTATAGAAAATTTACAGTTTTATAAAAAGTTATAAAATAATATAATTAATAAATATGAAATTTTAAATAAATAAATAATAATAAATGTACTGTTTAAATAGCCTCAAGATTGGACCCAAAAAAATTAGAACTTTACAAAAGTTTAAAATATAAATAAATTATAAATTATAAAACTTTTATCTATAGAATTTTATGAAATCTAGAAAAATTGTAATTTTGTTTCAAAAAAGATAAAAACAATTCCGAAAATGCTACTTTCTAAGCAATCCCAAACATCTTTATGGGACTCGCTTGACTTGTCATATCCCATTTAAATAAATTTCTTTGTTTAACTATCAAAGCGTGAAGCGAAGCGAGCAAATTACCTAACTAGTTTAATAATTTAATACTCTTGCTCTTTTAAGAGGACCTCAGTTTCACTTATAATGTCTGCAATATTTTTGATGACTTATTATTTGAAAAAAAAGAGGAAATATAAAAAGAGGTGCTTGTTAATTAGTTTACGATTCGATTCCTTAAAAATAGGACAAAATTTGTAAATCTCTACATAGTTTTAGTGGTTTAACAGTTTGCACTATTTTAAAGGCATGTGGGTTCGACTTTCAACCAGTGTTGTCAGAACCGATCCGATTTACTGTCCGGATCAAGAGTGGCGGATTGATCCGCCAGTCAACCTCACCAGTCACTATTCAGGACGTGTTTCAAATGCCAGTAACTGAATTTCGTAAAAATAAAAAATAAAAATAAAAAATAAAAATTCTTAAAAAATGAAGTAGAAATAAAGTTCAGTATTTGTATTTCAATAAATTTTAAAAATGTGTTAAAAATTAAAAGATATAACTGTATCAAAAAATATGTAAATAAAAAAGTTGAAACTGAAGTCCCGCATATGAAAGTGGAATTCTGAATTTTTTATGTAATTGAAACATAAGAACTATCCGAAACTCAAAATCTGACGGGAAAAAGTAGAGTTACGGGCATTTCACGCTCTCAGCCACTGCTATGCCCAAAGTTTGGTAACTTAATACTATCGAAACCACCATAACATTCAGGTTCCAACAACAACATCAATACCATTAAGAAGACAGCAATAAGCCTCAAATACCATCCAGCAAGGCAGCAATAAACTAATAACAAGATAACAATAACTTCACCAATAATAAGTAACAACATCAGTAATAAACATTAAAATCCAACCAGCATCAAGCACTACCATATCAAGTTAAAAATACAAGTAATAACATCTCAACATCAAGTAACAATTACAAGTTACAAACAACAAAAATGATATCCCAAGAGCAATTCTTTGCAACCAGCTAACAAGTTACAAGTTACAACTAATTGTAATAACATTCACTAGCCAACAATCAGCAGCCAACAATCAGCCTTACTGTTTTAGAATTTCAACAGCTACTTCCTTCAATCAACCTTACTGTTCCAGCCAGCAATAGAACAACAACAAGCCTATAAGAGTAACAATCAGTCTTCTTTCAAGAATAACAAGCATGCTGCATCACAAGCCTTACTGTTCCAGCCAGCAGTCAGCACTATCCTTGCTATTTCAGCCAGCAATAAAGTAACAAGCATGCTGTTTCAAAAATAACAAGCATGTTGCATCACTAGTCACTATATCCACACCATAATTTTTATGCATAAAAAATATTACACTTAGCAACAAAATGCAAAGATATTTTGTAAGTGATACCACCAAAACAAGACAGTAACTTAATAGAATGCAAATACAAAGCAGTTAGCAAACTATGAAACCAAACAGAATTGAAACTTACTACTATATGAATAAGTAATCCAACCAAAATTCAATGATATTTTGTAAGTCTTATACCACCAAAATCCATCCACAATTAGCAACAAAATGCAAAGGTATTTTGTATGTTTTATATACCACCAGAACCAAACTGCAAACCAAATAGAATGCAAGTTGCAAAAAGATCAACAAACCATGAAACCAAACAGAATGAAACTTGCTGCCAAATGAACAAGTAATCCAACAAAAATGCAATGATATTTTGCAAGTCTTGTGATGACAAAAAGAATGCAAAGCATACCAAACAGAACCACTAGAACCAGATTTAAATTCCTAAACAGAACCACCAAAACCATGAACCATAGAACCACCATGAACCACTAGAGCCAGACAGCAAAACATACCAAACAGAATACAAACTTAAATTCCTAACCAGAATGCAGTGCAACCAGACAACATCACCAATCTTCAAAAGTTGTAATATATTTCTAACAACATCAAGTCACAAATATTATCCTATAAATAGCAACATGCTAACAAAAAGTCAAAAACTACTACGAAACATCAAATCGTGCATTGAGTCTAAAAGATTAAAACAGTTATCTTTAACACTTGAACCACTATCTGATAAGAAGAACTCTTAAGCATCAAGTCCACCTCCTTCAGTCTCCTCATCATCCACATCAAGGTCTTCTATGTCTAAATCTAAATCAGCATCTACAAACATTCATATTCAAACTTTAGATATTCAAAAATCTGAAAATCCACAATCCAACAAACACTGTTAATTGAAAATAATAAAAATGGTTACCATCAGTGGATTTCTCCTGAATTGACCATGATTCTAATTGTTTATGAAATGCTTCTAACTCTTCATTAGTTAAAAGTGATGGTTCATCCATAGTTATCCAATCATCATTCTCACCGAATCCTTCAACATCAATAGGGTCATAGCTCGACCCTTGAAATAATTCCTAATATGTATTTACAAAATAAAAAATAAACATAGAAAGTATGAACAATAAAAAATAAAAAATTGACAAACTCAAAAATAGAATAACTATTACCGGAGCAGTGAGTAGAGGAATCCACGAAGCAGAGGCGGAACTGTAATTTTGTAGCAGAGGATTTCAAAGCCGGAGCAGCGGAATTGAAGCAAAGACGACAAATTCGACGAAACCGGCGCCGGTCCGATGAAATCAACCGAGTGGAGCAACGAATTCAACGAAGCCGGATCCGGAGCGAGCGAAGACTGAACAGCCGGATAATAACTTAAATGAAAAAGCGACGAAATTGATGAAGTGCAAACTGAGCCGGAGCCGTAACCGGAGAGATCAAAGATCGGACTGAGCTGCAGACGAAATTGATGAAGTGAAGACTGAAAAACCTAGATCGAAGAAGATACTAGCTAAGAGCTACTGCAGAGCAATTTCATGATTTTCATATTTATGATTTTTTTTTCTCAACGAAATTGCATATCAGGCACACGTTTTAATTGTTTTCTTTCTTGCAGCCCTCACCGGTTCAATCTGGACGGACAGTTCGGCGGATTGATCCAGAAACCGTTCGGATCAACTTGGGTCTTGGTGGGTCGGTTGCTGGATCGATTTATTTATAGTTTTGGACCGATTTAATTTCCGAATCGGCGACTTCAGGATTGATCTATACAGTTCGGTTCGAATCTGATATCACTACTTTCAACATTTTCAATAAAAATATTAGTTACTGTTTAACACAAAAAATATAAAATAAAAACTCATGATCCACTTGTTCACAAAATTGAACCAACTGAAGCAATTAGAGCTTACCTCATTATACTTGCCACAATCTTCTACTCTTTTTTCCAATAAGTTATTGCAAATAAAAATATGAATTGTGGTGCCAAAATTTTGGTACTCATACTAAGAGAGCGTTTGGGAATGCTTTTGAAAAGTACTTTTTTGAAACAAAAGATATTTTTATCTAATTTTGAGAAATGAACTTTATTTTACCTTAAAAATTTTTAAATAAGAAATGATAAGATCTTACTATATAGAATTTTTTTATACTTTCTAAATTTGTAAATATATTTTGTCAAAATTGTATAAAGTTTATTGAAAAGTATGAATTAAAAATTGAAAAGCTATTTTATGAGAACGTAATGGCAACAACCCTTAAGACATGTAGGAAAAATTGTATTCAATTGAATGGTTTTAAGTATGGAGTCATGACTTGATCTAACCATTTTATTTGTTCTAACCATTTTTTTTTCTTATATAGGCAGTTTTCCAACAAATTATCTTCAAAATACAATAAAACTCTACTATTTGATTCCTGCGCAAGCAAATGAATAGCAACACGAGCCATTGAAAAGATTTTCTAGATAATTGTAAGTATTCCTACCTTCACCATAGTTAAAACATTGATCTTTTATAATTCCGGTCAACATAGAGCTCTCTGATCAATAATTGATAAAAATACAATGAATTCGATCAATTTCATTCCTCAAACATCAGATTTTTCTGTTGGAAGAAATAGGTGATGTTTACAATTGCTTAAAATAAAGTTATACAAAAAAATTATTTTGAAATTTTTTGAAAAACGAGGTTGCATTTTTTTCTATAATAAAAAAAATTTTATGACATATAATGCACCTATACTCTCCAAAAAATTTTATATAAAAAATTGGAATCGTTCCACACATTCTAGTAAAACCAAAGGGAAGAAAAACAAATGAGTAATAGACAAGTAATATGTGAAGAAGCTGAGTTAGCACTTCACATACATCAAGAACGTAGAACTTCTATGGCAAAAGAATGACATCCAGCTTATAACAAAACAACAATTAAAAAAAATATGCTCTGTGAAAGGAAAACTACAATATGTGAAAGATTACTCTTATTTTCAGTTGTGAACATCACGGACATTAATAAGTCAAACAAAATTCTTAATTAATGATGCAACGGATTTCCTAAATCCAAATAACTCACTTCAAAGATGAACCTAATGAATCAAGAATTGACATCCTAACAAAGTTCGTAACTTTATCAGATATATCAAAGCAAAAAAGCATATCAGATTCATATATCCTAGTATTATTTTTCAAGGACTGTTATTTTATATGTTCTGCCAAAGAACTCTAAACTACTTCTAAAACAATACTACTCTTCTCGAGTGAGCTTCTTCTGTCTATTCTTCCAAAACCAAAATAAGGAATCATTCATGATCTACCTTATGAGAATCTAACATCTAAACCAAAATATGTACAAAATCTTAAAGGCTCTTCCTAACAATATGAAGGAACAACGACCTAAAAAATTATATAAGCCTTGCTCATTGTTCTTGAAGTCTTTTTCTTTTTTCAAGAAGGGCAACAAACAGCCGTATACCTTCTGACTCTTCCTAATGCGCATATTTCTCTCCTTACAAATTTCTTGTACGATCCCAGTTTGTAGATTTCAGTAATTGATCCTTAAGTAGTGATTCAAACTACTTATATTCAACATTATTGTAGCTTATACACCAAGTCTACAGTATCTTATAGCTAAGAGAAGTACATTGGACATGTTAATTTTAGAAATTTCATCATTACTTATTGATTATATCTCACATTTAAATTACTAGTAACCTCGTCGAAAATAGTGTTTATAAACATGGCATAATTGTCTACCTATTAAGATAAGTTTAGTCATTACTATTTATTTTCAGTTTTTTTTAAAGAAACTTTGACAATAGATTTATTTAAATATTGTTGGGTTTCCCTCCAATGTGGAGGATCCAAATACTCTATTTTTTATTATTGTGACCTCAAGTTGCAATTAGAAGAAAAGAAAGAAAAAAAAAAAGAGGATGAATCGGAAGAGGTTGGTTTTGATGCCCTAACAGCGACGGCAGCCACAAAGAAAAAAAGGAGAGAAAAGGAGGGAGAAAGAAGGTGAAGAACGAGAAAAAGGAAGAACGAGAAACTCCTTTCTTGGAATCCTTCACCTATTTGGTTCAAATTTAATCCTCCTCAAATTTTAGGTGAATTTGTTCTAAATTTCTTTATTTTCTATTGTGGTTTGAATGTGTGTATCCTTTAGCATTGTAGCTAGAGATGAAGTGATCATCTAATTGTGTACTAGAGATGAATTTATTATCTATTATTATTGAAGTAGTAGAAAATTGCATTGTGTGTAGTTATTGTGATTGAATTATATTTAAGTAGTTGATATCTATTTATTGATGACCATTCTAAAAAAGTGTGGGCTTTTGCTTTGAAGTCTAAAGACCAAATATTTGAGGTATTTAAGAATTTTCATACAAGTGTCGAAAGGGAAACAGATAGAAGGCTCAAATGTGTTCGGACAATTAATTGGGGAGAGTATAGAGGGCCTCTTGAAAGATATTGTCGAAAGCATTAAATCCGGCTTGAAAAGACTGTTCCCAAGACACCTCAACATAATGGAGTTGCCGAGAGGATGAACCGCACTATTTGTGAGAGAATTCGGTCAATGCTCTCACATGCCAAACTCCAAAAGTCATTTTGGGGTGAAGCGATGCGCACAGCGGTGGATGTGATCAATGTTTTTCCTTCTGTTCCACTTAATTTTGATGTGCCTCAACAGGTGTGGACAAGTAAACAAGTTTCTTATAATCATTTGAAGGTATTTGGTTGCAAGGTTTTTGTACATATCCCAAAAGATGAGAAGATATTTGTTGGTTATAGTCATGAGGAGTTTGGCTATAGATTTTAGGATCCTGTTGATAAGAAGATTGTTAGAAGCAGAAATGTTATTTTTCTTGAAAACCAAACCATTGAAGACTTTGAGAAGATAGAGAAGCCAAAGTCTATTTCAAGAGCTTATGTTGATTTGGGCCCGAACACTTCTACACCTATGACACAACATGAAGGGAGAGCTATGCATGATGGTAGTAATAATATTGATGATGACCATAATGCATCCCACGAAGAAGCTTTGCACGAGCAATACGAAGAACTCTCTCCATCAACACAGCCTCAAGTGAGAAGATCTAGTAGAGAGCCTCAGCCTTCTACTAAATATCTTCCTAGTGAATATATTTTGATCATAGATGAGGGAGAGTATGAAAATTATGAAGAAGCAGTGTTACATCAACACAAAAAAGAATGGTTAAGAGCTATGCAAGAGGAGATGCAATCTTTGCATAAGAATGACACATTTGAGTTGGTGAAACTACCAAAGGGCAAGAAGCCACTTAAGATTAAGTGGATTTTTCAATTGAAAACTGAAGAACATAGCTCACAACCAAGGTACAAGGCAAGATTGGTTGTGAAGGGTTTTGGTCAAAAGAAAGATATTGATTTTGAAGAAATATTTTCTCCGGTTGTGAAGATGTCTTCAATCCGAGTTATTCTAGGCCTTGCCGCAAATATGAATTTAGAAGTGGAGCAATTTAATGTGAAGACCGCATTTCTTTATGGTGATTTAGATGAGAAAATTTATATGGAGCAACCGGAAGGGTTCAAAATCAAAGGCAAAGAAGACATGGTTTGCAAGTTGAAGAAGAGCTTATATGGCTTGAAGCAAGCCCCAAGACAATGGTACAAGAAGTTTGACTCTTTTATGGCAAATCGTGGATATGTAAGAACCATCTCTGACTATTGTGTTTATGTGAAGAAATTTGATGATGGTGACTTTGTGATCCTCTTACTTTATGTGGACGATATGTTGATTGTTGTGCAAGACACTATCAAGATTAGCAAATTGAAGAAAGAGTTTAGTAAGTCTTTTGATATGAAAGATTTGAGACCGGCAAAGCAAATTTTGGGTATGAAGATCTCCCGTGATAGAAAGCGTGGAAAGTTGTGGTTATCTCAAGAACTCTATATTGAGAAGGTGCTCAAAAGGTTCAATATGGAGAAAGCAAAGCCGGTTGGAACTCCTCTTGGTGCTCACTTTAAATTAAGGTCTAAACATTATCCTTCATGTGACAAAGAGAAGGAAGAAATGAAAAAGATTCCCTATGGGTCAGCCATAGGAAGCTTAATGTATGCCATGGTGTGTATAAGGCCCGACATAGCATATGCAGTTGGTGTGGTTAGTAGGTTCCTTGCAAATCCAGAAAAGGAGCATTGGAATGCCGTAAAGTGGATACTCCGTTATCTTAGAGGCACTTCTAAGATGTATATATGTTTTGGAGGTGGTGAGCTGAAGTTAAAAAGTTTCACCGATGTAGACATGGCAGGTGATATTGATTCTAGAAAATCAACTTCTAGCTACTTGTTTACTTTTGCAGGGGGAGCAATTTCTTGGCAATCCAAATTGCAAAAGTGTGTTGCTTTATCTACCACGAGGCGGAGTACATAGCCACTACTGAAGCTTGCAAGGAAATATTGTGGATGCAAAGGTTCTTAGGTGAGTTTGGCATTAAGCAAGACAAGTTTGTTGTTTTTTGTGATAGTCAAAGTGCCATTCACCTAAGCAAAAATTCAAATTTCCATTCGAAGTCCAAACATATTGATGTGAGCTACCATTGGATTCGAGATGAATTTAAGAAAAAAACTCTACATCTTGAGAAAGTTCACACCGACGAGAACGGCGCCGATATGTTAACCAAAACGTTAACTTTGGAGAAGCATGCCACATGTATTGCAAAGGCGGGCTTAGTGAAGCCCTTATTGTCCTCCACATAGTCGGCAAGGAGGATTTGTTAGGTTTCCCTCCAATGTGGAGGACCCAAATATTCTATTTTCTATTATTGTGGCCTCAAGTTGCAATTAGAAGAAAAGAAAGAAAAGAAGAAAAGAGGATGAATTGGAAGAGGTTGGTTTTGATGCCCTAACAGCGACGGCAGCCAAAAAAAAAAAAAAGGAGAGAAAAAGAGGAAGAAAGAAGGTGAAGAAGGAGAAAAAGGAAGGAAGAGAAACTCCTTTCTTGGAATCCTTCACCTATTTGGTTCAAATTTAATCCTCCTCAAATTTTAGATGAATTTGTTCTAAACTTCTTTATTTTCTATTGTGGTTTGAATGTGTATATCATTTAGCATTATAGTTAGAAATAAAGTGATCCTCTAATTATGTACTAGAGATGAATTTATTGTCTATTATTATTGAAGTAGTAGAAGATTACATTGTGTGTGGTTATTGTAATTGAATTATATTTGAGTAGTTGATATCTATTTGACTGCACAAAGAGGGATAGATTTGATCCGTGAATATTTGTCATAAGTAGTAGAATATTTAAATATAAAACAACAAGTTATATAATTTTTCTATGGATCTTATGCTTTTGATATTTCAAATGCTTATAACATGGCGCAATTGCATTATATGATCCATGTAACTGATTCAATATATTAGACTTACGCTAAACTATTGTGGTCTATATTTTAGAAATATTAAAAATTAATTTAAATATGTATAAAATATAAATGAAGATATTAACAAATTGAATATTGTTATTATAGATGGTTGATCTTATGATTTTACAATTATTTAATATTGTAAGTTATAATTGATGATTGTACAATTAATGTAATCCATTTAAAGTGTACTAAAATCATATATTGCTCAATTAATTCTAATATAATATTATCTATTTGAGAAAAGAGTTTCCAAAAAAGGTTTCAAGTGGTAACTCAAAACTTTCCATTAAATTGGTAGTTTTATTATGAGTAATAATTATGACTGAAACCCATTCTAAAGTTTAGATTTATTTCTCAACCCTCTTTAATTTCAACTTGTTTAGAAGCCTATGTTTTTGTTTGAAAACTTATTTTCCCACATGCCTTACGAGGTTCAGAAGTCATGTATGAACATAGCTTTAACATAGAAAATATGTCGTAGGGTTAAAAATATACACAAAAATTCGAAGGTGTAGAAAATAATTTGACCCTATTGAAGACATTATAACGTACATTATTATAAAATATATAAATTATTGAGAATAAAATGGTTAATACAAATTAGTTTATGTCTTTTTCTTTATTAAAGCTTATAAAATTTTAGTTTTAAAGAAAAAAATAATACAAATAATAATAATAAAATATTTAAAGTCTTACTAAAATTAAGAGCATCTTTCAGAAGGCTTATCTCGGCACTAAATCGTAATAAATCCTCCGTACCAGAATTAGATATTACGGAGTGCTTATTAAAGTTTAAAGCTCATAGGTGTTCGAAAATATTTTTAGAATAGATTTTTTCTAAAACAGAAGATATTTTAGTTTAAAATAAGCTCAATTTTATTGATTAAAAAAATAATAAAAATAAATAATAAAAAAAGTTTATTATATAAAATATTTTTATATTTTTTAAATTTTTAAATAAATTATATAAAAACTTATAAAAAATATATTAAAAAATATAAATTAAAAATTAAAAAATTATTTTTTTGAAATAAAATGTCGCCCAACAAAGTGTATCGGGTAAGCTGTAAATTTCAAACTTTTGATCTTGATGAAGCAAAAGTTTGCTTCTAAAAATATATGTACTCACGAGTCGCGACTAATGTATCATGTTGACATACTTTTGAGATCTACGTTACTACTATCAGTGAATGAACGAGGCTTTAGACCTCAATCACGAGAATTCTCTGCACTTTTTAGAGCTTTTGGCTTTAAACGTAGATAAAAGACCACTGGAGTTAACGTCGTAATCTACTGTGCTAATAATTGTCTTTTTTCTGGGACGTAGTTACTTCGAGGAAGAAAACACCGGAAGGTGGCATGGAGATAGACCTACGATCGATGATTGCAAAGTTTTTCCTCGAGTACTTCTCTCTCTCTCTCCCTCTCTCTCTTCTCCACCATTTTCCTTGAGTTTTTTCTTTTACATATTCTTCTTCCGGTAAACTTTTCATTCTTCCTCGATCTTTTTCTTCTCTACCTTTCTCTTTGTTTCATTACATTTCAATATCTCTTACTCATTCCTCCATGGAATACCATCATGGATAACCTCGGCTACCAAGTTACGCAATTCTCTCGAGCAAACGTCCGACGTCGGCGGCCGCAACTACTCAAACTCCGACCTCCATCCTCAACACTGAAGAGTCCAGGATCAGCACTCTTAATTGTTGCTTCTTGTCTTTCCCTGAACCCAAACTCGAACATCTGTATTACTACGGTTATGGTAGCCGTATTGCTGCTGTTTTCGGTAATCTAACACTTTGCTCAAGCCCATTGCCGGTTGTTTTCGGTCTCAATGTGTTCCATGATTTCTTCATTATTATAGGAGGATGGGAGTTCATGGAGGCTCATGCATGGAGAGAGAGTGTGTGTTTTTCTCTCCAGTTTTAGGTTCGAAGGTTTATATGTTCGTTAGTGAATTCAGAAAACTATTTCCAAGCATTGCTAGCATTTTCTTGGAATATGTACGATAGTTGATTGATTCTTGCAGATGTATTGTTTTTGTGATTAGATTGATGATGATGTTATTTTGAGAGCCTGTCTTCGTGCATAAAAGTTATTTACATCTGAGGTACCCAATCAGTAAGTGTACTAATTCAACATTTAAGATTTGCCAGTATAACAATTCTGTGTGGATTTTGTGCCTCTTTTGCAACGGCGTTATTGTGTATACATAACCTAATACTTGCAAATTTCAATTCTGTGGAATCAACTCAGATCCCACTTCAAGAGAAATACATGGGTGTATTCAGTAGAAAATAACTTTCCATGGATCTTATATATAAACAAAATTTTGCAACAACTGATGCTCCAAGTGATGAAGCCTCCTGAAGGCACAAAGACGGAGCATAGTTACAATGCAGCATCAATAGCAAACAAGAACTAGAAACATACGCAAACGAAAAATACAATGAGAAATATAAAAAGCAAATTCTCACAAGTTTTCGACTCTAGAGACCTGCATTTGCAAACAACATTGAAGGAGCATCCAATCAAACAAGAAAATGATTATGAAGCTAAGCAGAGACATTACATTGACATAAGCTGCACTTCTTTCATCAGTACTTGTTTAGAACAGTAACAACAAATGGATGCCTAAATCTAAGGAGTTTAAATTTCTAACTTCGCCTATAAATCAAGAATAACTCGCTAAGCAGCAGATTCTATTTGAGTAAACCTCAAAAAACACAAAAGCAAACCTCAGAACTTCATCCACATAAATGCTTGAGTTTTATCATACGTGAAATTTATATAGAAAAGTATAATGCGCAATGGTAACTCAATTATTGTCTGTGCCGCAAGGATTTTTAATAGCATAATAAATACTTAGAATTTTGAATTCGTAGAATTAAAAATTCTAAATCGAAATTAAAAAAAAAAAGGTTTTTATTTTAAATTAAATCTATCGCCAGTACTTTCAATTGTTATGTAATTGTTCGATTCTAATTAATCGAATCCTTTGAACTGTTATTCATATTGAAATGAATCAAAATAAATGAGAGGTTTGTCAATGATGTTCGAATATGTACTCTTTTTGAGTGTCTATTTATATCCTATTGGAACCTATGGAATGCAGCTGGAAATATTTGAACACATGTATATCTCGATATTTGAATTGGAAGTGAAACTTTTGTCTTCCATGTCCTCAAAAGATCACTTCAGCTAAATTATCAGGGGCTCTTCTCTTTCGTTTACATTGACTCAAAGAGGAAGACACGAGGCATATAACAGCAAATCTCTAATGAAGATACTCTACACACTCCCGTTCATCAAGAGAACAAGCTGTTTAAGATGCGTACAACCCAGCTTAGCATGGACAAGCAACATCACTAATCCCTTTGCAAGTGCTCTCAGTCACCAAAGAGGTCATCCTCCTCATTTGCACAGACACTATGATTATCACGGGAAGCAGTGTAAGTTTTTCCCTCAGTACTTCGGCTGCTTCCTGATTGTCCATCTGATTTGTAAGCCCAGGATGAGCCCACTTTACCAGAAAATGAATCGCCATAAAGATCATCAAAGATCCCACCTTTTGGTACACTCTTGACATCGTCCAAAACCTGCTGCAACTTTTCAGTCACACCTTTGGGGGATACACTATCTTCTCTTTGAGGTATCTGTTCCTCGCCTTTAGGAATTACCATGACCTGCACAAGAGATTCATACTTTCCAACAAGACTACCTTCTTTTACACCGATAGGACCTGGTTCAATCTCCACATCTGCACCATCTGATATCCCAACAACTTCAACCAGTTCTCCTCCCAACTGATCCCTAAATGCCACACTCAATTTTCTTGTTCTTTTTCTTGGCCTTTCAGAAGAACTATCGACACAACTTGATCCACTAGTAATTGACATCACTGATTTTGATGAAACAATGGACTTAGAGAGACCGTAGCAATTGAGTATGGTGTTGTAGGCTACAACACCGTCCTCATCAGAAGGGTCTGGAGGTGAAGGTAGACTGATCTCAGAGGGAGCTTTTGCAGCAGGGAAAAGTGCAGCCATGTTTTTCCTCAGGATATATGTTCTAGTAGAAGCTGCAAACTTAAGTGATTGACCAACTTCCAGTTCAACTGGGTTATCCTTTGTCAGCCTCTCATTTGCAACAAAAGTACCATGTGCTGACCCTAAATCAATCACATAGATGCTGCAGAAAGATATGCATTAGTAAGCAAGGATGTGCATTTAGAACAATGGACTTGCAAAAATCATAACTGAAGTATTAATAGTTCAAAACAGTCTATATGGGGATAAAATCGTCAAAATCAATGCTCTACATCAATTTAGTCAGAAGTTTGGCCAATATGCTAAGCACATGCAACCAAAATTTATTGGTATAACAGAAAGTATGTGATCCACCTTTTGCAAAATATTAGCTTGTCCAAGTATTGATCAACGGTTATGCGAAAAGCTCTACTCATAGATGTGGTCAAGGGACAAAACCAATGCAAACAAGTCTGCTCTTGCGCCATTAAGTTTAGCCAAAAGTTCATGAACTGATAAAATTTCACATATTAAACTAATAAAATAAATATGAGTAAGCAATATGTATAAAATCTCAGATATACATACTAATCACTAACTATATCATGCATAATAAGAAGGTTGTGCCCTAAATGAGTTTTCATCTATCAACTACTGAATGGTAGAGAGCCATCCTTCAATATTAGAAAATTGTTTACCTCTAATGCTGCATAGACAGATAGTTATTTGTTTGATGGTGAGCTGTTAGTTTAAATCTAATTAATAGATACATAAAGCACCAGCTATTAGACTATAGGAAATGAAGTCCCAAGACACCAACCAGAAACTCGCACCCACTTATGCATGGTAAACCTTGTTAATGACTTAGACAAGAAAAAGTAAAATTTAAAAAAAAAAACAAATTATTAAAAAACAAAAAGAAGACACCTAGAGAAAATCACAAAAGACTAATACAACATCATGGATAAGGTTTTAAATCTATAAAATTCACTGATATTTTATGTATTGACTACTGTATGAGATTAGACTCCTCAACATAGTAAACCAATGCTTAGGAGTTGCTCTTAACTTTCAAACAATTGACTGGAATTAGGCCAAACAGGTAATTTTCTACCAAACAAATTTCGAATAAGTTCCCAGCTTGTCTAGAACCGATAAATCTAACTTTTAAACCCCGTTGAACTATACTGATTTAGAGCATGCTACATGTACAAATGATTATATAATATGACATACTGAAAAATAGATGCACAGCAAGATATAGAGCAGCTTTAGCATTGCAACTAAGTTACAACATGCTACATGTACGAATAATTACACAATGTGACATACTGAAGATATACACATAATTAGATATAGAGGACCCATAGATTTGCAAAATAGTCAACGATTACGCAAATATTAAATACTCCAAGACAGCTCAAAAAGAGAAAACAGTAAAATATAATTACCATGTTTTTAGATAATAGCTATAGCAGGAGGAGCCGCATACATAAACAAGAATGCAGTACTTCATGATTTCTACCCAAATATTTTTACAAGTCATTAAACAATTGTGTCACCATTTTTTCAAAATCTACTTCCTCAACTTTTTCGACCTTAAGGTCATCAGAAAAAGCATTTGCCTTTCAAACTAAAGAATAGGATCTTATGTCACTTAAAAAAGGCTCAAAGACAAAAACAATAATGACCATGCATTTTTTGCACTATGTCCATACATAACCTTCATTGACAATAAACATTTGCTAAACCACAGTGCCCCAATAGCATACAGACGAAAGAGAATGCCAGACTACAGGCTAGTTAGGCAGATTGCTTTTTCCTTACCATGGTATTGAGACACCTCCGTATTATAACCGCAAAAGCATGGTATCACTAGTATCTTGGGTCAAATACCATACTAGCAGGTTTCACAATACAATATATGTTCAGCAATACCTAGCTTACAATAGCATGACAGCATAATAACTTCATTATCCACTTGTTCCTTATCTAAGACTACCCCAGCACTTAGTTCATAAGTGAGCTTCGACTTTCATCAGAAATTAAATGCGAAAGTTGTGTATTTTGAAACTTACAGAAATTCTTAAAATATTTTATTATCCATTAATGTGTTCTTTATCCTATCCAAAATTAGCGATATTTTTTTCTTCTATAGTGTGCAATGACATCTTTCCTAGATCCTTTGACATAAGTGATTATCCATTCATTGTGTCCAAAACTAACCTTAATTGTCTCTTTGATAACATCTAAAATTCTATTTTGACACGTACTTCAATATAAGTGATATAATTAAAATCTTCTCATGCACAAATTTATAAAACTGTGCAAGCAGCTAATTTATTTACATCCACACAGTACATGCATGCCATAGAAACATCCATGCAAAGAGCATACTTGTCGTCAAAACACTAGTAACTATAAATAAACAATCATAATTTCTTTGGACTTTCTTCCTACACTTTTAAATAGCCACCTTTTGGGCATGTTTAGTTGTCTAAAAGCGGCACAAAAAGTGACTTCTTCCGCGTAACTGAACTTCCTTGAACACGTAGTACGTTTAGTTGTTAGAATTGACAAAAAAAGTCACTTTTACAGAAGTTGGACTTCTTGATATAAAATAGATCCACTTTTCGTGAGCAACTAAGAAGTTACTCAACCACAAATAGTTGGGTGTTTTCGTGTTCCAGTTCTCTTATCACTTCGCCTATTCTCCCACTTCTTACCCCCCCAACCCCCCCCCAAAAAAAAAAAAAAAAGACTATCTTCGTTGTATCGAAGTCCTTGAGGCAAAGAATCCATGGGTCGTTCTTGTCTCATGGTGGATTTCCCTCCTCCTTGAGAGAAATAGATCTAGAAGAGAATGAAATCTCTTTTTCTTTGTTCCTTCTTGTAACAATTTAACCATATTCACTCAACTCTACTTATTTTTGTTTGTAGATCTCTATTGAACAGATTTGTGGTTGAGCGCTTTGTTTCGATTGAGGTGGATAAGCGAATCAGGTAAAGCAATCAACAACTATTCTCCAACTTTTTTTACTATATTTTCATGGGAATCTTATTGATGGTTTCCTTTACTTGCTATATTTCTTACTTGATATTTTGCATTTTGTACTCTTCTTTAATTTCTTTTGCTTATTTTCAGTGATTTCTTGCTTTTTCATGGTAATATAAAATGCAGATGATTATTTTATTTGGTTAGTGTTCTTTAAATTTTTGTTAAATACATATCTAAGTTTGACTTCTAGCGTAGAGATGTTTGGACTATAAACTTGCTATCATTGTTAATGAAATATGAAAATAATGATTGGTTTTTTATCGATCAGTTTATGAGTTTTGTTTTTCTGTTTTAGAATAAAATGAATGAATTATGCTTGCTTTCTAAATGAGTGGTAATGGTCATAGTAATGTTTTTATCCATTGTGTAGATGGATCACTGTAAAGCTCTTCGTATTAGTGATGTTGTATAATACACTTCATAGTAGCTATTATTACTATTATTGGATTGCTAATGAGGCTCAACACAATTCCTCAAGACCCATCCTTGTTTAGACGTTTTTATAAAGCAGAAATTTGTATCAAATATTACGGGAAGAAAGTGTGGCCTTAGGGTGCATATATTACCTTTTCTTAGACTCACCAATCATATGCGACAACTTCTTTTAGAGACATGATCCATTTGACAGTGGAAGAGTAATTATTGAATATTTTACATATTGTCGGATATAATAAAAAAATAGTGCAGTAGGAATTGATTTTGTAAGATGTGGTGCCACCATAATGCATAAATATGTCAAGTGCTCAATGCGATTAATAACTTGAAGCACTTATTTATACCACAACAAACGTTTGCCCTATAATTGAAGCTAACCCAATTTTATCTATATGTTAAGGTATGATTTCTAACAAGTTAACACTATTCTTGTTTAATTCAAGTATATTAAGAGCTTATTATCTTTTCTTGGTTAAAAAAATATAGGAATGTTGATGCTTAATTGATGGTAAACACATTGATGCAAGAGTGTGGAGTCATATTAGAGCACATTTTCATTGTGAGAACGGTTTAACCCAAAATATCTTAGCATTTTGTATTCCTAAGATGAAATTTACTTATATTTTGGCCGGTTAGGAAGGATCTAGTGATAATTTCCTGTTCTCAGATATTCAGTAAGTTGACCTCCTTCATATGGGCTATATGTACAAAAGGTGATGCATTTGTTTTGTTTTTCATTAATGAAAGCTATTAGAGAAAGATAATAATCTTTTAAAATATTAAAAGTTGATTTTTTTCTTTTAAAGGTCGAAAGTTACCATTTGAAAGAAATTCAAGGTCACACCACTGAAAATTGAAGGGATTTGTTTATGTTCGTCATTCTAGTATAAGGTTCATAATCACACGAGCTTTTGGTTCATTGAAGAATCTATTTAAGATTCTTTCTTGTAAGCCATTTACTCATTTCATATGCAAAGTTAATGTTGTCTTGCCATTTTGCTACATAACTATATCCTCGAAGTGGATACGGATGACAAAATTTTAAATGATCAACAAATTATTCAGAACCTAAAATATGATTCAGGAAATTATAGCCAAGCTAGATCGCCAAGAGAGCAACAAACCCAAAATGAGTTTGGTTGACAAGAGGGATGCTATTGCAGGGAGCATGTGGAATGATTGTGTGGGAGGCTAGACATACTCGGTTGGCTTGACTAGAGCTAGAAGATAGGATGTTTGCTTGTAGTTTTAATTTCATCAAGTAATTACTATGTTTTTATGCATTTGACTTTTTGTTGCAATTCAGCTATCTTTCATAAAATCTTAATGTGGCTTCTATTTTCTTAAATGATGATTAATTTAACATGTTTCTTTAAATCACTGTGTAGTGTACTTTATGATACTAGGAGTTATACGTATGCTTGGTTTAGTGAATGCGTGGTGATATTTTAGACTTATTTTAATCTATATTAAAACAGTTACTAAGATATTAATGATCTAATGTCGCAATCTATTTCTATTTGAACATCTTTTGGTCCCAAAAGTGAGGTAATAGGAGGGCTCATAGGAAAGGCACTCCGAACAAGTGTTGCATAATGAGCAGGATTCTTCTCTGATTACTTTTCTTGCAGATGAAGTGAAATTGGGCATGAAAGTGCAAAACTTTCAAGAAACCAGCACTCAATGCGGAACTATGTGAATGAGCTTTTCTGCAAAGAATTTACTGGCACTCATGCAGATGACCACTTGAAGACTCTTAAGCAACAGTATAAAGATATTAAGGCTGTTCTTAACTTGAGTGGTGCTGGTTGGGGTGGGGGCTACTGATGATCAAGTTTGTTGAGGAGGCAAAGCTACAGTGTTTTATGGCAATGCGCATTTAATTGCTTCCGATCTATTCTTCTCAATGGATTGAATTTTGGCATTTCTATCACATGGTATATCATATATTCTAGGTGTATGTACTGGATTACACTTTCATATGGTATTTCTATTCCATTAAGGTATGCTTGATTCATATCTTTCTTGTTCTAATTGTTTAATTCATCACTAGTTGCTTATAATAAAATACTCACTTAACATATAAAATTTGTGTGGAAATTAAAAAACTTGAAACTTTATTTATTATTGAGTGATAGCTAGGTCTCAAATATGCATCATTAATTTCTATATATCATACAACTGCTTGGAAACTTGTGCATACGGAACTAGACAGTGAAACTTATAGCTCACTTTTCTCTATCCACTTCCATGGTCAACTAAACACTCACATACAAGTTCTGACCACTTCATTTTCTGAGTTGTCTCCGCACTTCCATGGACAACTAACCAACCACACAGAAAGATCACTTCTCCAAAAGTGACATTTTTTACCACTTCTAATAAGTCACTTCTACAACTCTCAGAAGTCACTTTTTTCCAAGCAACTAAACTTGCAAACATTGCCCTTAGATAGATAATTGATCACCTTCTAAATTTTGTTAAAAAAATAAAACTTTATTAACTGAAGCTTGGAATTGATTCCAATACTATTAAGAGTCTACAACCTGAATTCAATTGCAGCTTTTTATCTTGAAAAACATGGTAACATCAATAAATCACTGTGGCCTTGGGCTAGCTAGACTATCTTAGTTTTTTAGGCGTCTAGAGCTAGTACAAAGTTTGATATTTTTTGAGAACCGATACTGAAAATCATCTGAATCATCTATACAAATGAGAAAGGATACGATTAGTGTTCTACTAAAAGAACCAAATTGTATTAATCTGATAATTAAACAATTTCATATAAGCAAGAAGGAAGAAAAGGTTCCAGTCAATTACAGCACAGATACTAATCATAACAACAATCGCAATTAAGATTCAATAGGTTGACTAAGTAAAATAAGTACACTGGACAAACAATTTTGTATAGGTTGAGCATCTATACGAAACAACTGTAAGTCAAACAAAGACTAGATCGAACTGCTCTTGTTTAAAGTAGACACAGGATAGCATAAGCATGACAGGCAAGTTTCAGGACCATTGGTCAACAAACAAAGAAAAAGAAACAAATCTAAATAAAAAGAACACCAAAGTCATATTAAAACTCTAACCTTCCATTCTTGTGAGACACAACAGCAGCATGCTGCCTAGAAACTGACTGGTGATCAAGAACAAAATCACATGTAACCGCCTGCCTTCCAAAAATATGCCTTCTCTTATCCAAATTAATTTTGTCAAGCACCACCCCATCCTTTAAAACCTCCAGACAATAAACACCTGATCGAGGCTCGATTGCCCAATCTGGTGGCTGCCATGTAGACTGCCCTCCACCAACCTGAGTGACCTGCGTAGCCGGAACATCTGCTTCTGTGCTTGAAGAATTTGATACTGCTGGCTCTGGTGACAGCAGATTGTTCTGTTGGTGAGCATTCTGAGAGGAATATGATTTAACTGTAGACTGAGTATTAGCCTTTGCCACCTGAGTAGAATTATTTGATGAATTAAGAGATACTGAGAAGGGTTTGAGTGATTGGGCCTTTTTGAATCTGTCCAAGCCCCCTCTGTACATTCTCTGCTCTTGTCCCAATTATTCGCAATGTTTGTGCTCTAATTTTATTTCATTTCCACCCCCTTTATAAACAGTGTCATCTCTGATACAGAATCAACTACTCTTCCTCGGCATCCATAAACCCGCATTGGCAGTTATCACTCCACAAAGAAATTGAAAACGACAAGTCTTCGTTAAGTTTTGAAGCTGAATCCAAGGCCTTTTAAACTCCCATATCTCCAATGAACTGAAACGCCACACGAAACCCAAAAGATCGATCAGTTCCCCGTATAAATTGAAAAAAAAAAAAACAAATATAGAACTATCAGCATCACCATTTCATCGGGAAAAATCAAACATTTTCAGTCAAAAGCACTGTGAAAGAACTCAGAAAATGTACCCACCTTGGAAGGAAACCAGAGCAATAGCAATCGATCCAAACTAAAAATTTAACACGAAAAAGTAGCCACGTGATTCGATTCAGTAGAGCAAAAGAATTGTAGAAGTTGGATAATTGTCGAGTTGCAGAACAAACGCAGAGCCAAAAAATGGAAGAAATAATGGATAGTAGAATCGAAGAGGAAAGGACAGCGATTTCGGTTTGGGGTATGAATTTCAAGAATGAAATTCTAGGGCTTTGACATGAAAATTTTGCGTAGAGTGTGATTGTGGCTTTTTCGGGAATAAAAGAATTTATGGGTAAAGTGTGATAGGAAAATGTTGCTCAGTTTTCAACCCTCCGTAGACGACTTTTTACGGAGCTCTTAAAAATGCTTATTTAAAATAAGAATTTTTTTTTAATTTTAGAAATAAATTATATTTTATTATAAAAAAATAATAGTTTATTATATAAAAATTTTTATATTTTTAAAAATTTTTAATAAATTTTGTAAAAAATAAAAATTATTAAAAAATTATTTTTCTATACGCGCCATATAAATCGTACTAAAAAAATATTTTGATATGGGACTCACTTTGGAGAACTTATGAATAATTGGATATGACTCACAAAATTTACAATCATGCATTTATTGTTCACTAAAAAAATATTAATCGTACTCATGTTGTCCCAAATTTAGTATTTATCTAATGTGTTTAATCGTTATTGCTGTCAAATTTATTTTTCAATCTCTCAAAACTTTTATTTCTTATTTATCACTCTTTATTTTTCAATTGTTTAAGTCCTTAGCTCCATCTCTTTCGATTTATTAGACTTTTAGTGTTCCCCAAATTAATATATTCATAATCAAAATTTATTTATTAACCCAATATATACAGTTAGTGTTACTAATTGTTAAGGACGGAATCATCAAAAAACCCCAAAAGAGGGGTTAAATAAGCAAGAAAAAGAGGCTTAAAAACTTTCCCTAAATGGATCATGACAGCAAAACTTATGCTTGAGCAAAACCTCGATATCTTTGCATAGTCATCATTTCGGATGTTTGGCATCAATCTTGAACTAGTTGATGCATTCCATACACCATAAATACTCTCCGCACACTTTCTAGCTATTTTATTCCCAAATATGTCCTTCAATATAATTTTTACTATTAGATATAAAATACTAAAAATCTAAAATATGCTAACGAAAATTTTAGTAATCATTTTTTGTTATGTATTGCTAGCATATACTATCAACATGGAATCAGAGTGATTCAATTAAGAATAATCCAAGTAGTACTTATTATTGAATTCAAAAGTAAATAGATTAGTCTCACATTAAAGATAAGATAAAAATAGGGTTAATATAGTAGAGAGTCTCATAACTTATTGAAAATAGGTTTAATTAGCCAGACTTTTTAGCTATTTTATGATGATTAACTCTGCCAGTATTATATCTCCCAATAATGGTACTTGATGGTTTGGCTAGAAATTCGATGCACACGTAATAGATCTCGCCGATACCAGGGGAGTAAGAGGTTCTAAGTTGTCGACGTATTTAGTACGTAATAAGATACTCAGATAAGAAGAAATATGGATGACTTACTCTTAGAGTGAAGATTATTGGATATAAAGTGAATAAATTAGTCCCATATTGCATAAAAATAAGAAAAGAATAAGGTTAATATATTATATAGTTCCAATTTTATTGATTTAAGCTTTTGAAACAGATTGTGCTTTATAGTGTATGTACTTTTTAATGTATGGGCGTTCGAAAAATTGTGACCCTCTACCTTAAAGAAAATAAAATGTGAAACCAAATTTAAATTCACAGTTTTCATATATCTCGAACAGATCCTTGTAGCCTTCTAACAACCTATTTTTAATTAGGATCACAGATAAGAATTTGGTTAAAAAGTATAGGAAACTATTAATTTTACCTAATTATCGCCCAAATCTTTCTTAGCTATTGTTTTTTATATATATGAACATCATGTAGATACTTATCAGCAATAAGAATATTAACTGTATTAAAAAAATGCCATGTCTTGAATTTACTCAGCATATCATAATTTAGAGTATTTTCAAGTCAGCATAAAATTTACCACATTATTTGAAAATGATAGCAATCACCATAAATATATAAGAGAAAATTTAAAAGGTGTAATTATCTTTTTTTTTAATTATAGAAATGCATGTTACTTATGACGTCTTTAACAAAGTCGTAAGCAGTATTAATAGATTCAGACTAGCTCGTTGACTGATCGTTCTAGAACTAAAATTAGTCCATTTCTATAACTTAATAGCTGACACAATCAATTTGAATTAACTCGGGTCGACTCAAATAATTTTTAGGTTGGCTTGTTGATCTAGTTGAACAAGTCAACTCAGTTCTCATTATTAAGTTTTTATTTTCTCTAGATTCTTCTCCTCTTTTTCTTGCAAACTCCGAATCACACAAACCTTTGTGTTTTTCTCTCTTCTTGTTCACCCTCTGAAATTTGTCTTCTTCTTCACCGTTTGGAAAGATCACGCTGATCGGATATCAAAGTAACATTGAGATAGTTTGATCCCTAAAAGAATCTCTAATGATTCTTCTTCTCTCAATCCAATTTGATTTCTCGAGGAAGCACGAGGTGAACACCACTATTTTCTTTTTTTTTTGGTATTTTTTAGCGGTTGTGTTAATCATTGTTAATTTGGAGCTAATGTTTGTTTCAATCGAATTTGTCTAGGTTGCATGGTTGGATGCTGCTACTCGGATTGCTCGGATTCGTTTAATTTTTATTTTCTTGTTGATCTCGTCTAAGAAATTACTTTGATATGTTGGCTACTTTTAGATTCTTATGTTCTAATTAGCTGTGGTGGTCGGCGGTGACGACGGTGGTGAACCAAAGGAGGATGAAGAGTTCAATGAAGTGCGCAAAAGGCGAGAGCATTAGTTAAAGAGCTTGAAAACAAATTTGCTACGCTGCATTCGAAGTTTTGACATGTCGCAAATGCTATGACTGTTGAGATGCAATTTGGAGTAGAAAGAAAAGACTCCAATAAAGTAGAAAAATCTTTTCCTCGCTATGCAACGTCCGTAAACACAATCTCTCTCTGCAGAAACTTTAAGGAAAGAAATTCATTTGATTATTTTTTTTTCAAGTGTTCATCTTTGTTACTTTCGTCTCCAAGGTTTCCCTTTTTTTAATATTTTAGTTGGTTTCTAGAGAAGTATTAGAATGTAATAGATTTATATATTTATTATTTATTTTGCATATTTTGATTTTGCAAACTTTCCAATATTTTTGAATTTGTTCTTTCAGATCATTTACGATCTATGTATAATTTAATGAAGTTTGTTGGTAGTTTTTTTTTTTCCTCATATTTTTAATTAATGGATTTTTAACAGCTCTTATTTTCTCCCTAAAAATGTTTATGATATGTTCTCCATTTTCATATTGATCTTCACTTTGTGAAATTGTTAAGAATTTTCGTACTGTTTCGTAATTTTTTTTCTGTCAGCAGTAAAAATCTCTTGTTTGTTATTGGTTCTACTTGCACATTGTTAGCAATAGAATCAATGCCCTTAACAATTAAAAAATAATAAAAGCAATGTGAATTGAATCTTGTTACATAGTAGTTGTTCAATTGTGTTTGCTTGGGAGACCTATTAGTTAAGGTCGACCCTCGGGGTCAATCCATAACCCCTGGACTCAAAATGTTTTTTGGATCGATATCCGAGCAAGATTTGCCAACTATGGTCGAAAGTGATGAACAATGCACTATCAATTATACCTATGTATCTTTTTTAGTTGTTTTGTAAAATCGAACCATAACATCTTTATAATGTCGTCCCTATTTGCTATGGAGTAAATGATTACTTAATTTAGCATTTTATTTAAGGAAAAGAATCAATAATAAAATGTGGACATGACATACTTGTTGATTTAGTTCTTGATATTTTGTATTCATCTCATTTACTAAATGTTTGTTTTTATACTACATTCTTGTGATATCTTCGAAGTTCATTTAAGTATGCCAATCCAAATAGCTGATGGCATAAGCTGGCAAGAAATTGCAAAATGTTGACTTGTAGTATTTATTGGCAAAAATATATCTATTAATGGATGATGATGTTGGAAATCATCTTTCACTCTACATCTTCTAAGTAAGACTAGGATGTTCCTGCTAATTATGTGATATGTATCTGTTATTGAATTTCAAACATAATACACAAGGTAGAAGGAAGACATCAAAATGAAGAATTCTTTCAAATGATAGTTTTAAGTAAATGATAAAAGATGTTTTATAAAAAATAAATAGTAAAATATATAGGCATGGACATATCTCATGCCTTAAATTTCAAAATATTTTTCAATATTAAGTTAATTTAAGTAAGAACTCAAGCTCTTATGCAAGCAAGAGTTTAAAATTTTAATAAATAAAAAAAGCTATAAATGTTAACCTAAAAGAAAAAGAATCTAAGAAGGCCCATCATCTTCCCTAGCCTAGCTCTCCCCCGAATATCATACGTTGGAATCTCCACGTCATCCGTTGCAATCCATGCTCCACGAGCTCAATCTATGTGCGTGCACTATGCGCCACATGCTCACTGCGCTACCCGTGCACACCTGCCCTTGTGAGTGATAGCGCATCCGCATCGAGTGAACCAATATCTGCCCTCTCCGCCAACGCCTTCGCACTCTAATCTATTGTCTCATACATATTATGTCTCACAAGTGCGACATAGTTTTCTCTAAACCTGTCGAGCTTGCTCACCGTGTCCTTGTTGTTCTGGGCTATCTTTAGGATGTCCCTTTCAAATAGAACCCGTCACTCTAAAACCTCCGATTCTTAATTTACGATCTCCTCCGCCCGTCGCTGTAATATTTGATCGAATCTTTCTGATCATCTTATTTTGATGTTTGTCTGGTGGTTGACCAATTGCATGCTCGTCTTCCCTAGCGAGTTCGAGCCGATTCAGTCTGCTTTAGCTGCTACAAGCTAGTGAGTCGGTCCGAGCCCTGCCTCGATCAGATCTAAATCTATTTGTTGTAATTTTTGTACGCATGTCTTATATATTTTGTTGCATATAAAATGGCTCCACATATTCAAACAAATCTTGTAGACCTCAAGAGGTTCTGCTTATGAACTGCACACAATGTTGGCATCAGATTCAGATGTAACAAATGAAAAATATTGATGATAAGATTAGTAATAGTTAATAAAACTCATAAAATAAAAATAAGAACAATAATTTTTAAAAATAGGAATTTGAAAAAAAACGAACTACAGTTTCTAATATTCGGAGACATGAATGGCTGTCGATAGTAACAAGAAGTCAATTAATATGCGCCAAAATTCCAAGTAATTTACCGCCTTCACCCTTTTGCTCTCCCACCCTTATCTCTCCCTCCCTATCAATCCATTCCACTGCGCTGCTGATAAACACGAACTCTTCTATTTCCACTCTACAGAAGAACGAAAGATTTTCATTATCGTTTCCTTCCGAAAAAAGAAACAAATTCCATCCATGCCCCTGGGGGTCTTGCTATTCCCACGATACCCCCGTGGCTTAGCTCTGGAGCATGCCAGCCATGGAGCTCTGTGAGGTTCGCCGCCGACCTCTGCCTTTTTCGCGTTTCACTGAGAAAACAAGACCTCTCACACCGTATGAATTCTTTCTTCTTCTTGAGTTACCTTTTTGAATATTTCTACAAAGCTTTTCCAAATTTATATTAGTAATTGAGATTCTACTCGCGCATGAACTTAGTTTTGAATGACTTGGTTCATTTTCTTTGTCTTCCTTTTGGCTATGAATTAGTCGATATTGATTGTCTAGTTATCTCGCCTTTTATCTTTTTATGTTTGGCTTCTCTCCTGCGATGAGTAAAATTTTGAACTAGGTCAATTTGACAATTGTTAATTTCTTTTCTTTTGATCATGATTCATCTCTTCATACTAACCACTCATTGTGGATATTGTTGTTTCTACTTCCGGACGAGTTCAGGGTGGCTTATGCTTGAACTTTGTTTTGTTGTTGTAGTTGTTGTTGTCAGATATGGTTGAATGTAAATTCAAATAGTTACTATTCTTTGTTTTCTCTGTTGGAAAATTTTGAGTTAGAAAATAACTGTACTCATAGAAGGTTTTGAACTGCCTATCTTAGCCTTACGTACTTGGAAAACTATAACATAGGCACAATATTCACATCTTGTAGTGCTCAACTGTTTGAAAACTATACCCCACTTAAATGACATTTATAGGGACTACCAAACGACAGAGTGGCATAAATACTGTTCTTGTCTTTTTGTTTGATTTGTTGACGATGAATTTAAATTGGATTAATAGTTCTATTTTTTCTAATTTATTTCAAATGTACAAAGTGCCACTTTTGGCATTAGATCAATGTGGAGAAAATGAGGAACTCACCTAAATTGATGTTAAGCTTGTTGGGCATCAACCTAGATATTTAGAAGCA
Source organism: Acanthochlamys bracteata (assembly GCA_019914995.1). NCBI lineage: Eukaryota > Viridiplantae > Streptophyta > Magnoliopsida > Pandanales > Velloziaceae > Acanthochlamys > Acanthochlamys bracteata. The sequence goes on along the minus strand of CM034143.1, from coordinate 4,014,914 downwards.
ACCTTGAAATATAGGTTTACAGTCTAGACGCTAGGTTTTGTTACTGTGGGGACCCTGGTATGGGATGCTCCAAATTACGTCAAGTTTGAATGACAATCTAGCTCCGTGATTATCATTTTATTTCATTTAATGAATCTTCATTTTATTATAACCATGGCAGATATCATTGTATAAAATTGAAAAGAGCTTCTAAGGTTGCCGTACAACTGAGAAAAAAAGCACAAAATTTTGGATCGGAAATGACCACTTTGAAGAAAGGTATTTTTTCTATTTCTGAAATAATGGTTAGGATATATTCGCCTTTATTTGATACAGTGTACTAGTAGGACATTTACTTCCTATTTGATACAAAGCTAGTAGCCCTCATGGATATTATTTTCGATTGTTAATGTAAAAATGTGAAAGTCATGTGCGAATCGTGAACGAGGAAAGTCCTCCTCGAAATGTGTGTCTGCCTCGTTAGTCTGAAAAGTTCTAAAGCTAAATTCTGCTTGTCTAAAACCTGAACCCAGTAAGGTGCTTTTCCTATCCAGGCAGGTTTAACTTAGCTAACAAGTTGCTTGGATGAAGCTGCCTGCCACTTGGGTGAAGTCGAACTTTCTGGATGTGATGCATTGCTCAAGTTGCGATGCATAGAACTCCAAGATCAATCTAGCGTCCTTAGTCTTAATTTCTCTTCTTTTCTTGGTTTCCTTTATCTACTCCTTATGGTTGTGTATCTTTGAAGGCTATAGAAGTTTTAATGTATATGGCTTTCTTTCAGGTGATTCAGATATTGCATGCAAGGGCTTGTGCAAGGTATTATGGAGTATTGAAGCAGATATGGTAGATAGCTGCCTTTTGTTTATAACAGGGGATCCTGTTAGCTTAGGATGCTGGGAACCTGAAATGGCAGTTCACTTGTCTCGTTCAAAAGAATCTACGAAAGTTTGGAGGGCTGAGATTAAGGTAATAGGAGGTACAAATGAGCATGGAGTCTGAGTATCATTCATTCAAGATTCATACTTCGCAGAATTTCATGATTTTGTTTGTAGACATAACTGGACATCATTTAGTCTTCTATTTTCTTTCCACCTATGATCATCTTTCTCATAATCATGAGCATCGTCTTATACTAAATTGCTTAATGTTTAAGATGATGCCTTCTACCACTAAATTGTGACATCTTTTTTGTAGGACATGATGAAATTAGTTATTTAATGTAACTGAATGGTTAATTTAGTATTAAGTGAACCAAAATTTCCCTATCTAAGCGTAGCTAGTGCCAGTCTTTTCATAAATCGCTATGACATAAACCTATAGATTAGCAAAATTTTCATTTTTTAATTTTGGGTCGGTGATTGAGTAGTGCTGCATTTGCCTTGGTAAGTGAGGAGAAGAAGGTCCGCGGAGATTATTGTTATTATGCTTATTGTACTTATAAGATTAATGCAGATTGAGCTACTCTTTCTTATAATTGATATAAAAGAAAGGAAACTTGTGAAGGGGATATGACCTAACTTTTTGTCTCACTCTTGGCGTAGAATGGATTTAAACTAGCACAAAGTTCGCAAAAAATTGTACAATATAGTGCATTTCCTTAGTAATGCATGACATGTGAAATAGGACTTGCATACAATAAGCAGGAAACTTTGATGTACAAATTGTATGCTTGCACAGAAAATTATCTTGGAGTAATTTAGTGTTTGGAACCAGTATGGTACATGAATTTTGCCTAGGGGTGGCAAATTCGGATTCATGGGTCAGTTTTGAATCAACTCATATAATAACCGGATCAAAATTGTTCTACCTTAATCCGATCATTTATTTATATAGGTCAAAATTATTTAATCCTAGCTCAACCTATTTAATAACCGAATCAAATTCGGATCAATCCATTTAATAATTAAAATTATTTAAAAATATAAATTATAAAATTTAATTTCTAACAATAATATATATTTAAAAAGAAAAATAATTAATTTTGATAAAATTTATAAATTAAGTAAAAATTAGTTAAATTAGGATAAATTAAGAAATATATATTTAATTTAACATCAAATTTTATATTATTATTATAAATATTTTCTAATTATTAAGTAATATATATATAAATAATTATATGGGTTAAACAGATCAATTTCGGTTCAATCTGAATCCGATCCGAACTTAATTAAGTTTTTAGGTCAATTTCGCGTCGACCCGAATCCGGCTAAGATCTGATTCGAACCCGACATTTTCGGATTGATTTCAGGTTGGATTTGCGGGTCGGGTAAAAAATTGCCACCCTTAATTTTGCTAGAAACACTGATTGTGTTGAGAATAATAAGTAATAGAGGATTGTAAACATATCTTATCTCCTACGGTGATGATGGATGATTGTCTAATTATGTACATTGCTTGTCGAGCTATTGCATGATCATAAAACCAAGGCGAATTTATTTCTTAAGTTTGAACTTGTATCCACATATATTGCGATGGTTAATTTGGCCTCTTCCTCCATGGCAAGCATGATGCTAGGACATGATAAGATTTATGCTCCTTCCCTGTCAGCATGAGGTGTTAATCTATGTCCTTTCCTGCCTGCATGTGGTCTTATCCTAAAGCCCTAATACCAGCCTCTGTGCCTCTTTTGAAATTTGCTTGTAGGAAGTCCCCATATGCTTTTATTTTCCAGCAGTCTTCTAGAATCCTGGTTTTGTAGAGAAAATTCTGCAGCCATTCAAAACCAAGATTTTGTCAAATATCTCACATTTGATGGTTCTGAAATAATATGATTGAAGCTTCTTTTACTTGTACTTTGGTATTAATTGCAATGAGAACTATATATTGGATCTGAATTCGTACTATATGGTGGCAACTTCTAGTTGAAGTTATGCTAATAAGAAATAGCAATAAACTAGTGAAATTTCTTGTATGTACAAATTTTCTGGCCTTACTGTTTGAAGTTCCTTGCAGCTTCATTTATTTTTCGTGCTGAACTTTTATATTCACTTCTTCGTGGATATGGATTGAGAATAGAGACTATGTAACCAAATTCTAACCTTATTGTTTCTATCCACAATCTGTTTGTCCATTAGTTTGGATTATTTCTGTGTATATATGTAGAAAAACCATATTATTCCAATAAAGACTATCTTTCTTATCTGACAAGTTTTTGCACAATTCCAGGTGCCTTGCGGCATAAATTTCAAGTATAATTACTTCATGAAAGACAATAGACAGCTTTCTGCTGACCTTATTTGGAGGGCTGGACCTGAATTTTCTCTTTCGGTACCTATTAATTGCCAAGAAAATGAAGTTTTACTGGTGAGAGATTCCTGGTTGAGGTGTAAGACCGAGAGCTGGCCACTTCCATCATGGGGTTCATGGATGTTGGATATGAATCTTTCTACAAGTTATCTTGATCATGAAGTCTGGAGAGCTTCAAGTTTAGGTAAACTGGATTCTATTCTTCTTAGGACAGTTATGCCTGCCATTTCATGGTGCTGAACACTTAAATGCTTCCAGTGGATCAACAGGTAAGCATGAGATGCTAAAAAGTCAAAATGGTGGACCTTCTCAAGGGGGAGAATTGCCAAGTAACTCTATGGAAAAAGAAGCTTTGAGATGTACTGAGAATATCATGGTGGATGCAAATTGTTCTGGGCGGGAAATATCTGAAAGAGATCAACCTGTCGAAGAACCCTGGCTACTTCAATCTCTTGTCTCGTTGATGGATTCATATGAATTTTTTGAAACATCAGAGCAGGGTAAAGTGCAGAATGCTGATAATTTAGGACAGTTTCAAGATACCAAAGAGAAAGTACCCGTTGGAGATGATAGGAAATTAACTCCTGGTGTTGAACCTACTTCGACAGTTATCCTTATTAACTCTTCTGTATGTACGATGCAAAGAATTGCTGTATTGGAAGAAGGAAAGCTTGTCGAACTGCTGTTGGAACCAGTTAAGAATAATGTACAGTGTGACAGTGTTTACTTAGGTGTTGTTACAAAGCTGGTTCCACATATGGGTGGTGCATTTGTAGATATTGGGATTTCCCGGCCTTCATTAATGGACATAAAGCCAAACAGGGAACCTTTTGTATATCCACCTTTCAGTAATCAGGTAAGAGAAGTTGCTGTTACTGGTTGTGTACAAGTTGATTCAAAAGAGATACTTGGCATACATGCAGAGGTTGCAGATGGACCTTCTTATGATGACGATGATATTATAGATGATTTTTCAGAGATTGATCACCAAGATGAGTCAATGGAGCCCTTGCAAGAAAATTTTGAAGATGATGAAGTAGAAGACGAAATGGTTGTCTCTAATGCTTTGAAGATAACTGAGAATGGTTCTGTTGTTACTGGTGAAGCAGATTTTCAGGAACTTCTTCAAGAAAATGATCAATATTCAGAAGAAGAATCTCTTGAAGATCACTTAGAACAGGAAAACCTGGTTGACTCTGATCTAGCACAGTTGTTACAAGAGGACTTGCAAGATTATGACGGCAAGAGCAATACTGGAAACAAATGGACTCATGTTCTCAAAGGCACTAAAGTTATTGTGCAAGTTGTTAAGGAAGGGTTGGGAACAAAAGGTCCTGCTCTAAGTGCATATCCTAGTCTAAGAAGTAGATTTTGGGTATGATCTGCTCTTATCTACTTTTAATATTTATACATAATTGTGGATGCTATACTTCTTATTTAGTTTTGTATAGAGAGCTACTGATAGGATCATAGGAGAAAATCAACCTTCTTCGGTTTGACTAGCTCGTGAAAGTCCAAAGAATTTAGCTGGCCCAAGCCTATCCCAGTTGGCCATTTTTATCGCTAGTTGTATGTCTATTACTAATCTGGCAATTCACAAAGCATATAATTTGGTCTAGTGACACGAAGAGACCAATATCCCTCTCTTGCCAAAAAAGGGAAATGAAATCCTTCAATCACATATGCCAAAATAATCACAGCATTGTTATGCAAATGTTGCTGTTTTTCATGAGTCTATATTTTATGATCCTAATTAACTCACAATTACCTGAAAGTTCAAATTTAATAGAGAATAGATCATTGTACTCAGGCCCATCAACTGGTCAAAGGTTATCTTAGCCTTCACACGCTACATTTGTGATGCTAGTATTGCATTAAGATGCCAGTTGGTTTGACATAGTTTGCATGTGATTTTGAGATAATTTCTGTTTGATTTGTTGATTAAATGTTGAAATTTTAAGACTGCTTGAACAACTAAATTTGGTCCAAATTGGACCATGGAGACCAAGTTGGCCATTTCGTTCAACTTGATAATTGTGCACGTATAATGTAATATGCATCACTTCTTATGTAAGATTTGGCCCCTCCTGAATTGTTTCACAGGATTAGGCCTTCGCTATCCATAAATTTACTGAGGTGCCACCTTGTACAGACACTAGCCAGTTTATTGTATCTAAGACCTGCATATAGCTTGAAAAGCATGCTAACGCCTGGCCTGATTTTCCTAGGACAAACTGAGGGTCCCAATCTTGAAATTCAAACATTTTGCTTATTTTCAAGAATTGTCAAACTGTCTTAACCTTGATTTTAAATTAGTAATTTTGTTGCTATACAGATATTAGCAACCAGATGTGATAGAATTGGGGTCTCAAAGAAGATCACAGGGCCTGAGAGGTCACGCCTAAGAGCCATAGCGAAGTCACTGCAGCCCCCAGGTTTTGGTTTAACTGTGCGAACTGTTGCTTCTGGTCATTCCTTGGAGGAATTACACAAGGATCTGGAGCGTTTAGTTTCAACATGGAAAGGCATAGTCGAAAATGCAAAATCTGCAGCACTTGCTGCTGATGAGGGTGTAGATGGTGCAGTTCCTGTACTGCTACATAGGGCAATGGGTCAGACCCTCTCTGTTGTGCAAGATTACTTTAACGAAAAGGTATTTATTTCTGATGCATGCCAAACTGTTGATTTAACTACTCCCCAAAATTTTATTTTTAACCAAAATATCATGGTTGGTATTGTTCCTTCAGGTTCAGAAGATGGTTGTTGATTCCCTTCGAACTTATCATGAGGTATGAGAGGGGAGCATTGTGATGCTACAATTGTAATACTATAGGTAACTTAAAGTTGATTCTTATTGTTTTACTGTCTTTATCTTCAGGTCACTAGCTATCTTCAGGAGATTGCACCCGATCTTTGTGAGCGTGTCGAATTACATGATAAACGAATTCCAATATTTGATGAGTATGGGATTGAGGAAGAGATAGATCACATACTTAGCAAAAGGTAAAACCTAAAGCTATTTATTTCTCAGTCTATTCTTTTGCAGAAATGTTTTGTTGTTGATTTTAGTTTGCCTTGCCTTGTGTATCATTTCAGAAAATATTACTGTTGCATTCTCTAAACATTGTACATTAGATGATTCTGAGAAACCAAAAAATGTAAGTTTTGCTTGCTTTTTTATTTATTTAGAAGTCATACTAGCTGACTAGAACTTCTATGCTTTCCTTTCTTTTTATTTATAAGTGGTGGATGTAACGTGTAGCAGTTTTCACAATGTTCGGGGTGTATAACTACTCTCACGATAGTTGTATTCCCTATATTCCATACATGTACTCTCAACCAAGGAGCAATATCTTTTTAAATCTTTGAAATTTCTTCGATGAAGAGAAAAATTTAGCACTGCTGATTTATTGGTTTACCCGATAAAATAGATGAAGCTTGGAGGTTTTCGGATTTTATGCTTTATCGTCCTTTAAGATCTGTAATAGGTGGAGAATGAATGATAGATTTTTTTTTTTGGCGTATGATGCTTAAAGTGGCCCATTATAGCTCTATTGCAATTGTGGGGGATTGAGGTTCTTGAGCTTGAAAGTCGATGTATATTTTGTTTTGACTCAGCTTTACCTTTATGTAATTGCTTCAAATAGTCAAAATTTTTGGAAACGATCTTTTAGCTCGACAGTTGTTTACGCGGCAGCCAACCAATAGGTCTGGATCCTTTCCGTTACTAGAAAATCAGTGAAGGTTCCATTGATGTCAACCTATGGCTATCATTTATTTGCATAGCACCACTCCATCTAATGGCTCCTTTTTTCCCAACTTTAGATGATTTTACATATTAACCCTTTTGCTCTTTCTTTATTTGAAAATCCCTAGCAATCATCTTCTTGGTCATCTTTTTCTTCGCATTCGCTATTCATTGTTTGAACTTTGGATATGGATAAGAAGAAAGGCCAAGGACTGCTCGTCTTCTGGATGTTAAGTGCTATATGAATCTTCGGTTAGAGATACTTGCATATTTCCTAGAGATGGAGTGAAAAGCCACTGGATTCCTTGATCTTTGTATTGTAACAAGTTGCTATGTACCATGGCTCGTTGAAATAGTTGTGAGAAAACTTTAAATTCATTCCCAAGGCAGGATCTTGGGTAAAAGTTGCACTTTAATCAATCACAGGAAGCTCTATGGGTGCTTTCTCTTTGATATCAACATGGATAGCTCGTCAATTTTCTTGACTTCATGATGGACAGATATATGATGGAAGAGAGGCAAACTTGATCTAGTTTCTAAAGATACAAATCTAAGTAGCCTGCGACTGTTATTTCATAACAAGTTTCTGTTCCATTTAGCAAATATCTTGGCTCATTAAAGTAGGAATTTCTTTTGGTAACTCTTGTCACAGGAAAAGACTGCATAATGGTAAGTAAGTTAAACTCGTTCCTCAAGCACATCTTTCATTGTAGTACTCAACAACCTGCAGAAGCTCTGGAAGAACGAAAATGATGCACTTTTATGGATCAATCAAGCTACACTACCCTCTAGGGGTACTTTTTCTTTGATATCGACCATGAGTAGCTGGTCGAATTTGTCATCTATGATGATGGATGGTGATATGACAAAAGAGAGGGACATGATTGATATATCAATGAATGATTGAGCCTTAAATCTCTTAAAAAATCATGAACATAATAAATTCATCTGATCCTCCAAGGTGTCCACGGTGAGTAGATTATAAAGACCTCATATGTAATGTCGCTTTCAAGAAATGGGCAAAAAGGAGCCTTTTGATGAACAAATGTTATGCAGTAAGTCATAATTGTAAATTAAATGTAATGGAACCATCCACTACTTTTCTGGTAATAGAGAGGACCCCAATCTGTCAACACTATGGAGCTATTTCTTCCCTCCAAATTCAATTTAAACCTGAACTCTAGAACAAATGAGGGCCAAAGGGATACTATCCCTGCAATACAGTATAAATCCCAAAAAACTTTAAATCTGGCATTCTGATTTAACATTGGGACCGTTAAGCAGTGCATTTGGAGAGCATTCCATTCCGACTTTTCATTTTGTTTTATCAATAAACTTTCTACAACATTCTACATAATTTATTTAAAAATTTTAAAATACAGAAAAATTGTATGTCGTAAGATTTTGTTATTGCTTATTATTATTATTATTTTGTGGTAAAGAAAGTAGAGTTCATTTCTTGAAAGATCCTCAAAATATTTTTCATTCCAGAAAATCTCCATTCATAATCACTTCCAAACGTCCCCATTGTGTACTCGAAGCATGGAACCTACTGAATTCGTATTGAATCTATTGATTACCTTTGAAGGTAGAGGTTTCTAGTTAAAGATACTTGCTCCAATCTCCGTTCTCTGATTGTCATACATTGATTCATCTTTTCCCATTAAATAGACTGTTTGAATGTGTTTGTGATTACGGTGCATATAATCTTGTGGGCATTGTTTAAACCTCTCTAATCACCAGCTGGTTTATCTTGTAGGGTTCCGCTCTCCAATGGTGGTTCTCTAGTCATTGAGCAGACAGAGGCTTTAGTTTCTATAGATGTTAATGGGGGTCATGGTATGCTTGCCCAAAGCACATCACAAGAGAGAGCTGTTCTGGATGTCAATCTTGCAGCTGCTAAACAAGTACGTGATGATTTTAATTAATTCATAAAATTAATCGTGCTATTCTCACACAATAAAGAGCCAGAATGAACTGAAGACAATTCAGTCTAGGACTCTGTATTTCCTGCGAATGTCTTTGAATGTTGTGGATTAATATTAAATAAGTTAGTTAAATATGTTATCCAAGGTTCTGGTTGTTTATTACTATAAAGTATTCAGAAGTTACAAGTCTTCTATCTGTATTCATTTAGAAGATCTTTACCAGTTTTTGGACCTTCTTGGTAAGGTTGTGTCTTAAGTCTATGTTTGAGGTTACTCATCACTGGAGAATATAGTGAAGCTTGGAGTGCATATTTATTGAACAGTACTCTTGTTCTACATCTGTGATGAGAAGTTCATCTTTCGGTTTTTGTTTTTTGTTTTTTTTTTTTTTTTGGTTTTTGTTTTTTTCCCTCTCCTTCCCATCTTGAAACTCTAAATGATAAGATGTTCTCAATGTAGCTAGGTGAGACATCAAATCTTAACATTTGAGTGTTCATTGTTTGATGTAATTGGTATTCAGAATTTGTAGGCAGCTAGCTGTGACATCAAATCTTCACCCTTGGGTATTCATTGTTTTATGTAACTGGTATTCGGAAATTGTATGTTGTATATATTTTGTTAAGTTCATGTGTTTTATTTAATAGAATGTATCAATTGATGAAATGTTATGACTTTTTCTGTATCCCATGTTAAACTGTTTGTTATATGTATCGCTCTCTGAATCTCTGCTCTTTAGATTGGCTTTCACTAGTGGATCGTTTAAGGTTTTAATTTTACTAGTACCGCCTTTATGAAGCATAAACATTGTAAAAAATTGATAACAAAATCGGAAACACTGAAATAGGAACATCATACTAAAAGCATGGGTATATAGCTAGTGAACGTTTGGAAGTTCCTTACCTCTCTCGAATTTAGCATATGCCTTATAAAGCAGTCATAAAATTCGCCTACGAAAACATTATACAGATGATTTGTGCTAATTTCAGATTGCCAGGGAATTACGTCTGAGAGATGTTGGTGGCATCATTGTGGTGGACTTTATTGACATGGTCGATGAATGTAAGTGAATATCATCTTGAATAGGTCGTTGTGAAACTTCGAATTGCCTTTTGGATGTTTCATTCTAAGTTAAATTTGATGATCTGCATCAGTAAGTTTGCTGTTTCTACTTTCCATTTCGGACAAACTCTTGCTGAAAATTACGATTAGACTGTAATGCTTAAATCCATTATGCGTTCCCTGGTGGAAATTTCTTTTCTCTGCCCCTTCTTAAAACCTGGAGTAAGAAGATTTGCTGCTTTTCTAATAGCAAGCAGAGAAATCTGTTTGATGAAAGATTGAGAATGAACTCCTCGTCCACATCATTGCTTGCATTAAGATTTGAGCAAGTTCATAATGGAATTTAGTTGGCTTCTGTCTGAAACTTGTAAGACTTGAATGTAGTATTCATGTTGATACCGGTTACGGAATTCTGTAGTTTCCATAAGCTTGTGATTCAGGATAATTTTGATTCACCTTTTGGTTATTTTCTACTTTGAAAAGTCTACCACACTTGTAAATATCTGTTTTGTTTAATATATTCATACACTTGTAAGATCATCTGCTTGCTATGAATTTACCATTTTAGATATAATTGGTGCTTTCCTTGTGATTTGGTGGCTGTAACACGTACATATGTAAATTCTATTCCAGCTAACAGAAGGTTGGTGTACGAAGAAATGAGGAAGGCAGTTGAGAGGGATAATTCTATGGTGAAAGTTTCCGAATTATCCAAGCATGGGCTAATGGAAATAACTAGAAAAAGAGTACGCATTTGTCCTTTGCTCTATACAATTTTTTCTTCTGTATAAAGTATAAACTAACAATAAGTGAGTATTTTTATCATGTATCTGCTATGGGAACATTTGATGACAATTCTAAATTGCTATTCATCACTTCGCTAAAGCTGATAACTTTTGCTGATTTTGTTGTCTCAATGACTAGATGCATGTTTTCAATCTCATCATTATCAGTTAGATATGGTTAGCCACGTTTTTCTTGTGGGTTGGATGTAAGCATTTACTTAATGTAAAATTTGAGTAAACAATATCATGTTGCATGTTCGGTTAAGAGGTTAACTACTCATGTGTTTCCTATGTACTAATACTTCATTAGAAGTACTGACTTTTTCCCAGTTAAAAGATGATATGTTATTTAAAAGTTCTATGGCCTTGTTGCAGTTTTATGTTTGTTTTGACATTATCTACATACTAAAATGAAAACTCCTGTTCATGTAAAATCAATTGAATTATCAGGCCATTTAAGAAAGTATTTATAACATTGGACAATGAGGTGAATTTTAGGCCTAACTTTGCAAAATATAGGGCCTAATGTCGAATCCCACAACAAAACTCAAATTTTGTAATATTAGAACCCACATTCTGCAAGCTTTACAAATTAGACCATCGAACAGTGGCTTGGCAAAATCGTGCCACTTTATAAGGTATCAGCAGAAATGGGCTACTAAGCATTTTTAAAAAGGACTGTAATATTCTTATTTGCAAAATCAGTTAACTAAGATTAGGTTTTGCCAAAACATTCCAGGAAATACTAAAATAGCAGAATAATATTTGTTTGCAAACTTTGAATAATCCACTTTTTAATTTTACAAATTGGTCCATTTAATTTTAATTTGTAAAATCAAGTTCAAAATATGTATCTACTACTTGACTTGTATTCATCAACATCTAAGAAATTGAAATTATATGATTATTCTTTTCTACTATTATGTAATTAATTAATATTAAAACAAATAAGGTAGTGGCAACATGCAGCCATTCAAACATGTGTTCCAAATTGGTCATTTAATGCTAATTTTCAAGTTCAAAATTATGTATCTACAGCTAATTGTACTTGTATTCATTGACATGTAATGAATTAAAATATGATATTCTATTGTGTCCTATTATAAAAATTTAAATATATACTTAAGTTCACCCATTAATTTACTAATATTAAAAAGCTCTAACATTTGCCTTTTCTAATTAGTACCACTGAAATTTTACTAAATATAAGTATGTTATAATAAATTAGTATTTAAAACAATGGCTCGGCAACGCATGACCCTTCAAGCTTGTGTTCTATATTGGGATTTTAATTTGCAAATTCTGATTGTTCTTTTGCTTTTCAATTGTTTTGTAGGTTCGACCCAGTGTTACATTTATGATCAGTGAACCTTGCACTTGTTGTCATGCAACAGGACGGGTAGAAGCCTTGGAAACATCTTTCTCTAAAATTGAGCATGAAATATGCCGGTTGCTTGTAAGCATTGGAAACACCTTTCTCAAAAAAGCTTTTACTTACTTTTTTGAATGGGATGTCATTATTTCCCTGTAGCCCTTTGTCTTAGTACATAGCTTTGCAGAATATTGTATAGGTTGTGATTTGGAGTTTGGTAATTAACAAAACGCTCATCTATGTAGAAGTTTGTTTTCCCTTGTGTCTTCTTGTTTGGGTATGTTTATTGTAGTGTTTGCTCCTTTGGGCAAAGACCACCTGCCAATGCAAAATCTGAAATTGGTGCCAATCTCATTGTCAAATTTGATTTGCGGTCTAATGTCGACCAGTGCCTTTACCAGACATTTGTCTGTACTTTATCGACAATAATACGTGTCTTCTCTATTCATTACTTTAAACATTTTAACATCTTTATTTACCTAATTTCAACTTTATGCAGTTGGATTAAATGATTATAGACTTTCATTGTACTATCATGAATTGAAAAGCATCCATTTGTTTGCTGAAGATTGACATATTTACTTCAGTGTAACTGAAAATGATCAATACTTTCAGGCAGCATTTGATCAGAAACCAGATCCTGGGAATGCAAAATCATGGCCGCGGTTTGTATTAAAGGTAGACCGTTACATGTGCAACTACTTAACGTCAGGGAGGCGAACTAAGCTGGCTATTTTGAGTAGTACTCTCAAAGTTTGGATTCTTCTGAAGGTATCAGTTTTGAGTCTCCTTAAGCAAATATTGCTTAGCCATTCACTATGTCCTATCTTCAATTTTTCTGATCCTGTAGTTATCTACAGGTAGCCAGAGGATTTTCTAGAGGACAATTCGAGGTTAAGCCTTTTGCATATGGGAAGTTAATTGATAGTAAGCAAGTTGCTCTAACAAGGTTGCAGACTACAGAGGCAAGAACGTACTTTCCCAATTCTAAATTAACAGTGTTCCCGATTAAGAAATGGAAAAGCCGAGGGAAATAAGACAACTTTTACCAACAAAAAACAACGAAGGAATGAGGTGGGCTTACGAGTTGCACATTGCTTATATATCAACGGAAGTCGGAACTATTTCTTCGTACAGTTTCTTGTGTAGCACCACTCTTCAGGCTGTCCCATGCCTTTTGTAAAGTATTACAATTTTTGTAGCAATTTTTTGACATTTATTATTATCGTTTTTCCCCTCATCCTTAATGTAGTCTAGTTAGCAGATAACATGAAGGTGGGCATTTCCTGTGAGGAGTCCCCAATCTGCTTTTCATTTTTCTATAAGAACGGGTTTTCTTCTAGGAATCTTTATCATACATTAGAAGATTAGGGGTGGTAATCGATTATTTCTTTGTATTTGATGGTGACAATTTTATGAATTTAAGGTGTTCATTTAAGACTTGCAAGACATGTAGCTTATTTGTATTAGTACTTTTGCCACCGTAGGAGTTCTACACAGGGAGTTGTTGCTGGTAATAGATCTGTTCTACGATCTGTTCATGCTAGATGATCTGGCTCTTCATTTTTTCTCTTTTCCTTTTGGTTTTCAATTTTTCATCATCTGCAGCGTTCAACTTGCGTCTGGCCCTTTACAGGCTCTGCAGAACCTGCTACTACTAGTTTGTTAAACTTTGTTCAACACTCATAATATATATGTAGTATTTCATTCTCGAAAGCTGACAACACATTTCGTACGTGTTTGTTTGAGTTTCCAAAAAGTGAGTAAAAGTGAATTATTAAAAAGAAAAATTATGAAATTATAGTTGTAAAATAAATATAAAAAATTATTGGAAGTGAATTTTTTGTAATATAAAAAATCACTTCTAAAATAGTAAACAAGCCTCTAGTGATGCAGGCATAATACTGTTAAGAAGTTGCGCTAAATTAGTAATTTAATTCTAAGAATTCTCAAGACTTGTGTCTCCTTCATAGATGCTATAACCAATGACTACATGCACTTCCATTTCAGCGCAAGTGATTTTGATTGAAGAACATTGATCAAATAAATAAAAAGCAAGAAATAAAGTTACAAATGATGGATAAGATCAACATAACAAGAAGATAAAAATCTTGTGTTTGCCATAAGATTAACAGGACATTGAAAAAATCAATACTAGGATTAGCAAGATTATTGAGATCAACGTTATAAGCAAACTCGTTCGCTCCAACAACTAATAATAATGCTTTGAATGTCAAGTGCATGGAGTAAACCCTTTTGAAACTACACCGATCCATGTCGAAGAGGACGACGTAGGAAGAGACACAGAAGTGTTGACGCTCAAATATTTTACATGAGTCGACTGCTAAGGAAGATAGAAATTGTTGTGTTGTTTTAGCTGTTGTTGGTATGCCTAGGATTGGCAAGACAACTCTTGCTCGTAAAGTGTATAATAACAAATGACCACTTCCCGTCGGAGTCATCAAGAATATGTCTATCTGTCACAAAAATTATAGTGTCAAACATTTACTAAAGGCCACCTTGTGTTATGTGGCATCATGATTTTACAAATACCTACATTTAAGGGAGTTTAAATTAGACAAGATATGTATTATAGTCTACTAAAAAATATTAATACTATTTCTATCTTGACTTACATCAGCATTCTCTCTCAAATTTATGCATACATATTGGTAATGTTCAACTTATCAAATGAGTCATAAAATTTTGATTTTGACACGGTATAGGTCACAATGTCTACAAGTTGTTCAAAGAGGATACAAAAAACATATCAATCTATTTATATTCTAACTTCTCCTTAATAAAATGGTGATCTCTCAACATTTTAAACCGATCGTGTTGCACCGAATTATTAAATACTTGCTATTACCGTAAAGTTTTGTAGAAGTTTCATGCCTAATTTCAAGTTCAGCAAGTAACCATGTCAACTATAATATTTCATAAATTCCATTGACATTTATGTCATACTCAAACTCGTTAGTAAATTGAGATACAACCGAGATACAATATTTTGTTTGTTACCCCCCCCCCCAAAAGACAAAATAACATGATGTTGAACGTCTGTTTTTAATATTTCCTACATAATCTCCATCAGTGTAGCCTTTTACATCCAAATGACAGTGATTTTTAACCATACCACTCCCAGGAGCAGTCTTCAAATAGTTCAAAATTCTTATCATACCAGCCATATTATCCTCATTAGGTTGAATATATAAACTGACTAACTATAGTTATGATAAATAATATTAGTATGTGTAAGTGATAAATAGATCATGTTTTTCAACCAATGTTTGACATATCTCCCTATTAGATAAAACCTATTCAGATAGACCTCAGAGCTATGGTTTTGCACAGTCTTTGTCTTTGCCGGCTTACAATCAAACATCCCAACATTTGCTATTAGATTCATGACATTTTTTCTAGAAGAAATAAGCCATACTAAGAGTGAGCAACTTCAGCTCTCAGAAAATATTTCAGATGTCCATATTATTCATCTCAAACTCCAAGGCTAAACACTTAGTAGTCTCTCAATCTCTTCAGTATCATCACTGGTTACAATTATATCATCAATATAAATAATAAATAAAGTCACATTATCAATGTGCTCAACAAGGTGTTATATATACCGAAAGAGAGATTCAAACATGCAACATGATCCGGGCATTGCTTACGTCAATAGAAAGTGCAACTGGTTCTGGTTTGTCACAAACTAAACCACGGTCACACAATATGGTGCATCTCCTAGTTGAAAAAAGCAGGAAAAAAGTAACGACTAAATCTGCGACACCATCTCATAATGTGTTGTCTCTTATAAGCAGCTAATCTTTGAATAATGCCAACTTAGACAAATATGTAGAGGCTACAACGGTAGCTAGCTAGAAATGACTCTAATACTTGATGATGCTTCTTGTAGGACTCAGTTTCAGCACCTATGCCTTTCTCTGGAAGGAAGAACTCTAGCATCCGAGTGGCTTTCCCAAATATCATCACTTTTGTCCATTTCCAACAAACTAATTGCACAGATCATATGAACAAGAAATAAAAAGAAAAAACGGAACACTACTACATTAAACAGCTTCACCGACTGACATAAATAGTTGGAAAAGCATCAACTTCAGTTGGCAAAGCTAAATACCGACTGAAAAATATACAGTCGGTAAGCATTCGGTAAACTATTTGCCGACTAACTCGAGTAGTTACAAAAAACAAACAAAGATGCTAATCTTTTTATATAGCGCTAGAAAGTGTATAATTCTCACTGTGCAAAATTCAACCATCAAACAGTGCGGTTACCCTCAAAGAAACTTATCAAACTTTGAGCTTGCAAGAACATTAAAGCTTATGGTAGTAGAGATTTCTCCCCATCAAATAAAATATATATGCACACATCTAAATACTTAATAGCAGTAACACTAATATCTTGACACGTTCCAGATATTAAAAAAAACAGTGTCCTCAAAATGTTAAATAAAGATCTTCAAATTGTTAAATAAAGAATATCTGAAACAACAACAACAATCTAACTCTTTATCCCACTTAAGTGGATTAGAATGAATTCTTTTTTTTTCATTATGTTCAATTATAAACTAAATTCAATGAAAGATTTAATTCTACTAAATCTTTCGCCACCACCATAGACCAAATTAATTTTGGTGTATTCTTTTTTCTCCTGGAGTGTTCTAATAGAATCGCATTTATATTTAGGTCTGCACAAGACATGCCTGAACCACTTAAAGTCTACATTTGCTTAATTTATCCTCGACTGGCACAACAACTGATTGTTCGTATATATTCTCATATTATAGTTTGTCTATTTTAGTATACGTACATATACATCCATATAACACTTTTTATTTTTACTACGTTTATGTTATGGACATCTTAATATTTGATGTTGCGACACTCATTACCATATAATATTACAGACCAAAGTACTATTCTATAAACTGACATCTTATCCTTAAAGAGGTTTCTATCACACAAAACTTCGATAACACCTCGCTACTTCACCCTACTTTAAGTATACACATAAAATTTTCTTTAATTTTTCTTTCTTATGAATAATCGAGGCTAAGTATTTACAACTATCAGCTTGTAGTATAGTACAATTCTCTGTGGTAATAACATTATTATCATCATTGCTATTTACTAAAATGGCAATATATGTATTATGTTTTGATCCTACTTAATTTAAGTCACTTAGATTCTAAGGTACTCATCCAACGTTTCAATTTACAGTTAAGTTTCTCCTTTGTCTTGTTAACTAAAATTATGTTGGCAACTAACATCACCACGATACTCTAAATATGTCGAGTGAGTTCATCTATTATTAAGATAAATAGGAAGGAATTTAAAGCTGAACCTTAATGTATATCTATAGCAATAGAATATTCTCTATTACTATCACCATTAAAATGTATTCGAGTGACTACTGTATGGTACATATCCTTAATGATTTTATATAGATATTATCTGTAAATTTCTAACACTCATCATAACACTTTTTAGGTACCCTTTTGTAAGCTTTTTTCAAATGTATAAATGCTATATGCAAGTCTTACACATTTTCTCTACATTGTTCCATCAATTTCCTAAGTAGATAAATCGCGTCAAAGTAGATCTTCCTAAAACAAAATCAAACTAATTTTTTGAAATGTTAGAATTTAATCTTAATCATGTTCAATAATGCTCTCACAATTTTATTGTATGGTTCATGAGATTGATTTCTTTATAATTCCTATGATCTTTAATGTCTCCTTTATATCTATAAAAAGATACTAGAGCACTTTTTCTTCATTAATGTAGCATCTTTTCACTCTTTAAAATAACATACATAATTTTGCTAGTCAAATTTTTAATGCCAACATGACATAAATGTCTCTATACTTCAATTGGGATTTCATCTTACCAACGGCTTTTCTTATGTTCACCCTTTTTAGAGCTTTCATAATTTCTTATGTTAGATTCATCTAATATGACTAACATTCTTACCTACATCAACATCTATCAAAGGGGTTGTATACACTACGTGTCTTTCATTAATTAATTATCCTCATCTATCTAATATGTTTGTGTTATTACTATAACAAAATAATATTAAATTATCCTCATCTTTAATGCATCTAATTTATTTTATATCTTTATTTTATTTTCTTTCTGACATGCAATTGTCTAGATTGTATTGCTCCCTCCTTAGTACCAGATATTTATATAATTTTTATATTCTGTCATACGAGATTCACTAATCATTTTTTTGAATTTTTTTTGCTATCTTATATTTTTCAAAAGTTTCCTTTTTTCTTTTTTTGATAGTTTTCTTTAACATTTCCTTTAACTGTAATTTTATATTTTTATTCCACAACCCAAAATTCTTTATTTGGAGTATTTTCACCATTTGATTATCTTAAGAGTTCTCTAGCAAAGTTGTTAATATTATTAGCCATTTCTTATATCATGTTACTATTTCTATTTACATCCCAATTTTTCTCTTTGAAAGTTTGACTTATAGCTACTCCTTATCTATTTTATACAAATTCTACCATCTCGTCCTATGTAGTTCATTAGATTTGCAATATCTTTTCTTTTTTTTATACAATTTCCTATGTACTATGTAGCTTAGTTGAACTCTCTCTAAAGATTACCTTAAAATCCTTATAGGTATCTACCCTCATAGTGAGAATATAATATATTTTGGCTATGTTTGCATTTTCTAATATTATAATGTGAGTATCTCATTTTTCAAAAATATGTAGTCATTAACAAAATTATAAGTCAAAGTAAATTCCAAGATAGTGTTACCTTCTTCATTACAATTATAATTAAAATTTTGTAAGACTCTTTCATACCATGTATTATCTTTCGTACGTGAGCCATTCAAATCACTTCCAATTAATTTTATTATGTTTAGAAATTGTCTGAATTAACATATCCATGTCATCACAAAATTGTTTATTTTATGACCATATTTAATCTTATCTAAAGAGCAAATTTTCTAATAATACTAACCTACTCTGCTCTTTAAACAGTCTAATCAATATAATCCTATCTTCAAACCGTTTCACCACAACCTTATTTTTAAGACCTGGTATAATGATTATTCTTACATCATTCCTATTCTTCACTTTACTTATATACTAAAACTTATAATTTGTGTTTTCTAGTTTTCTTACAATCTCACTCACCCACTTAACTTCTTATATGTAAGCAACTGTTAACTTTTCTTATACGCATTAACTTAACCAATTTTAAATTTTGGGCCATACTAAAAAGGTCAGCCCTCGGCTTGGTCAAGCGGCTCGGGACACGGCAGACCGATACGTGAAGAGTGATAGTACCGAGCCACTCGATCTGATCCAATTCGTCATACCGTATAGGACCGATATTGGTCCGTCCGTCAGATTACTGTACATATTAATCGCTCAATATTAACTGTTGATTTGGTTAAACTAGAACATCGACCTGATCAAGATAGTATAAAAAAATTTTAATTTTAATTTTTATTCTTTATTTATTATATTAAAAACTTTTTTATAAAATAAAAATATTTATATATGCAAACAGACAGAGCCGAAGTAAAGGACCAAGTCGACCCTATTCGGCTCACTCAAAAGGCCGAGGTTAGCCTGACCCGATTTGCTCATCTAGCCTGACCGACCCGAGTCGGCACGAACTCGTCTATTTTCGCATCTCTACTTGTTAACCTTCCGGTATTCCAAATTTGTATGCTGACTCTAATACTATGTACTAATTTCTTTAGCATATTCCGTCCACTAGATCACGATAACCTTATTTATGGACACCTATGTAAGTTGGGATGTCGTGTGCCTTTCAATGCATGTCCTACCAAACTCTTACTCATTTCTCATTATCTCTAGCCTTAGCCTCCGGTGCAGCGCATCGATTGTAGCGTACGCCCAACTAAATTTGAATTAAATGAGTTCATATTATTAGAGACGGGTCGAATATCTAAAATAAAAAAATATGTTCGTCTCGAAATCAATATCTAAAATCTGACCTGCAGCTTCTACATATATAAATCACCACAAGTACACTTGCAGAATGTTTTACAGGTATAGTGAAAAAATACATCATCTCCCTTTTGCATTTACTGCTGTCCTGCACGTACTAGATCACTACATTACTGCATCAGAGACGCCTTCGAAATTCCATGTAAGAAATCTGCAGAACCTTTTCCACAAAATAATAAGTCATGCCTTTCTCATCTACAAGTTATTACATTCTTCATATCATCTGGTAACAAGGGAATCAGGTACGGCATGGCACCAAGAGCAAAACCATTTAACATACTTGAAAATCATGAACAGAAAACATTTGTACAAGGAGAATCCAACTGCTTTATATTACCTTTATATCTCACAAGTGGAAGGGAGGAACAAATAAACGGCTATTACTCCTCCCACAAGAAAAACATGTCGAAAAGGAAAAAGAGAATGGAGAAAAAGAACAAACCACCTAATTTCCCTCATTTTATCTTTTTCCATTGATAACCTGAATTCCTTCTAGTAATGCTAAATTACATTCCTTATGAAACATGCCACCCATGCATGAGTAGCAATTAGATACAAGATAAATTAAAGAATAAACTTTTGTCGGGTCAAAATTCATCTATAAACCTTCCTCCATGTTAGGGCTCATAGCTGTTAGCGTCAACTGAGAATCAGATAAGTAACTACTTGATCAACATGGAGAACAAGCAGGTGAAAGAATTTTTCAGGTCAAGTTTCCTCAGTACCTCATCATCAGCTTCGTGTCTCCTAAGCGGCAGTAGGCATCATTCATGCCCTCGGGTGCTTCTTCCATCAATCCAATTTCTTCTGCTGTGTTTAGCGAAGGCAGCCTTCTCCTGTGCCTCCAGATGTGAAAGGGTATCCTAGCTGTACAAATAAATCACTAAGCATTCCCTGCAACTTCTGCAGCTCGTTGTCTCATCATCTCCATGACAGCAGCCCTACGCCTCGACTCGGACTGCTGCTGCATTCTTTTCAGATGTTCTCTCAAATCCCTGAAAAGAAAGCACATCATTGTTTGCCAAACATTAACAATCTATATGAATGAAGCAGCATTGAGAGAACGCACTTGCAACGGGGTACAAAACATCCTGGATTCTTGCAAGCACGCGCATGAAGCTGGAGAAGATACCACATCTTCTTGCACAAAACACACCCTCCTGAGGCACGTACCTTGCACTGAAAACCATGACGGAATAGTCCCTTAACTTTTCTACAATTGGGATATTGGCATTGTGGAGAGCGGCACTGAGATGCATGCACGAGAAGATCAAGCATTTTGCGTAGCTGGAAGTCAACGGAAAAGATTAAATGAGAAAAGACAACCAAGATGAGAGATCCATTGATCAACAATCTCACAAACTAAATCACAAAGACATGAAGACAGGTGAACCCCAATAATAAGTCTGTACAAGCATTGAGCTGGTCCATGAGAACATAGAATAAAATTAGCTAGTATACATACTGAATGTTGGCCGTCCTTGCCTGGAACATGTGTATAAAAACTGATACAATAAACATTTAGAAGTTCATTCTTGTAGTAAATGGTGCTTTAGAGCAAAAAAAGAAAACCTACTATGCTGGTTCTTTAAAACTTCATCTTTCCATATCATAACTAATTAAGACTAGTGTTGGCATGATGGAGAAAAAAGTTAGCAGCAAAGTGTTAAGCATCCTAACTTGCTCAAAGTCCTCTTAAGATTGTTATCAACTGGAAATGTAGCTAACATATCAACCAATACCAAAATAGAAAAAAAAAAAATGAACCATCTAAGAGTTAAAACAGAAGACATCAAATTCTCACACTGCAAGTGTGGTTGTGTATTTAAATAAAATGTTTAAGTTTAGATATGACAGAGTGAGAAAATTTAGCCGAGTAACAGTAAATTCACCTGCAGAACACGTTGTTGCCGAGCTTCTTTATTTTGTGCATCACGCTCAGCAATAGATGGGTGATTAGTTAACTTGTGAGGATGGTTCACAGCACCGTTCTGATAGCAGGCATTGCACACATCATAATCTGGACACACTTCACAACGCCATCCTTGACCGGTTTCGATATCATGCTGACACACATTGCACGTAGTCACAAATGCAGGTGCAGTTGGATTGTGAAGATGATACAAAACCATCATTGAAGAATGTTTAGCCCGTCGTAGGGTATCATACTGATAATGATTTCCCTGACAAAGGCTAAGGAAGGCCTGCCTGGTATCAAAAAATTCACTTTCTAGGATCTCATCTTTATCCTTGGTGTCTGCTGGTACATCAGTGATTTCAATCTGAACATGGTTCCAAATTTTCAGTGATCGCAGGGAATATAGACACAAGTTCCTTAATTCCAGAGTTCATTAGACTCACCGGATAAAGCACATGTTTATCTCTGCTGTTAGTAGGGTGCCTATCTCTTTCTTCAACTCTTTGTTCTACATCATGGCATCTGCAAAGAAAATTCAGATACAAAGATTATAAGCTCATACATGGTATTGACCATGAAAATCGGTAACTGAAGCGAGTACCCTTGTCAGAGTTTAGCACAATATGAGCAAAACTTCATGCAATAAGATCTGTAAAATGCTCGAAATATCTTTTAAACATGCGTTCAGCTAGAACTCTACAAGGAATATCAGAAAACCTGCAGCCTTGGAACACAAGGTAACAGTTTACCGTATTTGTTGCAGAAACTGCCTAAAATGCTACTATATTTCACACCAGACCATCATATTTATTTTTCAGAGGTATAACACTGAGTAATTCAGATGTTCAATGACTTAAGTTCTGCAAATACAAGCGGACAGAAAGTACACTTGTGAACCTAAAGATTGCACAAGATAATACAGAATAAGTAATTTCTGAACAGCTTGAACTGGACCAAACATTCTGGTACTGTATAGTCCACCACACTGCTTTTGACGACCTTGTAAAAAGTGCAGCAAGATCTATATGAGGTTTAGCATCTATTAGAGCAAGCCTAAACCCCTATAAGCATATGAATTAAGGAAGTAAGAAGACTAATCGTTACTTTAGAGAGTAAGATCCCTTATTTGCAGAATCACATAGTCATGAAGTTTATGGAATGTGAATTATATTGGCCCCACAAATTTGCAATAGGCAAAGCACTTTCGTAAAAATATAGACAATCTGGGTACACACAATTTATATTTACTCTTCCACTTGCATAACTTTAACGTTGCGTTCTTTAAGGTTAAGCTGGGAAGTCCATTTGGAAGCATGGATGAGCTATTAATTAACGGCAGACCACCTTTGAAACAATTTAGGGAAGAATGACCTTCCTACGAGCATTTGTTCCCAAAAGAACATTAATCATAAAACGGCTAGCTGATACTTATAATAAACATCTTTGAGGCAAACCATAGAAACAGACGTTAAATCCCACAAGGAGGAAGATGTAGTTTTTTAACAAAACAGGTATAAAAACACGAATAACAAGGTTTAAGCTCCTAGAAAATCAAGATAAAAATCAACAACTTGGTTTATCCCTATGCATCATGCACAACTCATTTGTCAGGCCAATATTAGACTAACATGCATGTTACAGCACATCTTCAACAAAACTAAGATGCGACATAACCTGCCGTTCGATGACTCTATCTCCACAAAGTGCTTTTCTCAGCTTTGAAGAATTATTGTGCCAACATAAACCTTAGTGAAAAATAGAAGGGTGTTGAATAAACTTGCCTGTCACATAGTTGAAAATTTTTGCACTGCTTGCAAACCCATCTTATACCAGATACCGTAAGTAAACAGCAATGCGTGCAGGCATGCTGCAAATGCACCATAATGAAATCTTCCTTCATGGGATAGATAGTTTCACCGAGCTGCACCAAGAATCAATTTCCAATAAGAAAACATCGAGAGACCAAAAAACCAATCAAATGTAGAAACTAATGAAGAAAAGAATGGACATACGAATCGCAATACATAAGAACACTGAATGCCAAATGGCATAGTGACAGGAGGCATTGAACTTGCAAAACTTAAATCAACAACAACAAACTAATCATTTTACTTCAAAAAATGCTAAATTGCCATCAATATCAAATAATAACCACCTAAGCAGATGATGATAATGATGATGATGATGACTATAAGATCGTGTGTTGTTAGATAACCTTTTGCATTAGAAGAGCATCCTTGGAAGCATTGCCAGAAAGATCAGTATGACCAGCAGCTTTGAGGGCCCTTTTTGTTAGAATCTTTTTTGTTTTCCCTTTCTTTAGCTGTTTTTTTCCATCCTCTTCTTGTTGAAGCTGATTGATCATATCCTCAGCTGCGCCAGGCCAATAATCACCATCGAAATAAGGTAACCGAGCTGCAGTCACCTTGGCTTTGCACTCGCCCGTAGTCACAAAGAAATGGTCATACAAGTTTGTCAAATTTATGACAATGTTCTCATTGCTAGCTTTACGAAGCATTGACAAGTACCTAAAGAAAACAATAGGTAATATACAAATTAGCTGATTAAAAAACAAACCATAAATTAGGAAATTTACACTTTCAAGCATGTGAAAACTCACCACTCTCGGAGCTTATCAGATTTAGGAGTTTTCTGTATTTCCGGATGACAATACAAAATGTAGTCTTCACCCTTCAGAGGAGGGCAAGCCCAAATATAGCAACTAGTAAAACCACGTTTCTTGCAATAATCCAGATAACCAATCTGATAAGAGTTAGCAGGCATAGGAAATAACCATTAGTCTGATACAAATTTTTAATATATATTTCAGTATAATAAAGTGCGTCTTCCCAGCAAACGTAACAACCAAATCAACAAGCACTTATGGCTTACCAAAATTTCATGGTAAACGAAGGTGCGGAGAGCTTCTCCTGTAACAGTTCTTATTTCAGGCCTGAAGTACTTGACAGAGTCCAAATACGACAGATAAACTCGACGTTGGTTTGGGAATTGACATTCTGAACCGAACTCTTGGACATACATGCCAAATAGGCATACTTCTACACCCTCAATCTTTTGAAAGAGCAATATAACCTGTCGATGTAGGTAGGATAACATCAGATTTGCACTTTATGTTATCGGATTTAGCAGAACTTATTTAGTTGCAGGAGGTCACCATCCTAGTGTTTAAATGTGATTATATACGAGTATATAACAGAGAGGTATAGGCTACAAACTTTTTCATACCTTTGATTTGTATGGAAATTCTGTAGGGTAATTCTGCTCCTGAAAAATCTCCAAAAACCTCGGCTTTACTTCCAGTTTTTTGTCAACAGAAGAAACCACTCTCACAACGAGACCCTCAGCACCAGGTACCTGATTTTTCAAAGAACACCATTCCTTAATATGAAACTCCAACAAGGAACATCTACAAATTCTTGTAAACAATAGAACTTAAAAGCCACCATAAGTCGAAAAGATCCTATGAAAACTTGAAAAAGGATCTTTCGACTTGCAAAGTACTAAGGGATATAAAGTTCAATGATTTGGGTTTTAATAGAAACAGAAATTAATCAAAAAATTATACAAAAGAGGAGAATTGCTACTACAAGTAAATTCAACAAATCACAACCTCAATAAATGAAAGGATATGAATAAAAACAAAGGACTACACAATGAAGTTTGATGGCAGATGCGACGGAAAAACCCAAAGCAATTCTTAGTGCATCCAATATAGTCCCCGAACAACTGTGAAAATTACTATAAAACTATTCTGTGAGCAGTTAGATCAAACCTGCTATCTCCCAAAGCAAATAGGTATAAGCCAAGCAGCTAAATGGCTCCTTGATATATCCATTTGATCTGTTTTTATCTTTAAACTATAGCAAAAACCTTAAATTTGTGCTATTCTAAACTACATAAACCAGTCCAGAAACAAAAGCAAATAGAGCATATTCTTTTGTAGGACCTTACGGGTTGGGACACCTAGATACTTACAACATCACGGTTTACAATGAACATACTAGGGAAGTCTAGTTTCAATGTGATTTACGCAACTTTATCTTGTAAGAGTTCTTTTCTTGTTAAATTGTTTTTAAAATGTTAACAAGAAACACCAATAAAAAGAGTTGCTTTGTTTTTTAGATGGCAACAAACACACGACATAACAAGAAACACCAATAACAAGAGTCGCCTTGCTTTTAGATTGCAACAAACACCTACATAATATAATTCAAGAAAGTTTTGCAAGAAAAAGAATTACCTCATCAACTGTTTTTCCTAAATTCTTTGCTCTATCTTCTTTCTCTCGCTTTAACCTTTTAAAGAGCCGTTCTTCTATGTGATCGCTAAGTATGGTTCTAGGCAAATCTTTTGCACCAAGAACAGCAGACTGAGGGAGCGGTGCACGCTCTCCTCTTTCTACTTCTTTTATGTAGCAGTTTGGACAAGTATACTCCGCCTGTCCTCCATCATTTCTCCGTAGATTAAAAAGAGCACATATCTGATGTTGCCACGCTTCACATTTATCACATTGAACCCACTGGGAAAGTAGAGACAAAATCAAATACGACAATCATAGAGGAAAAAGTCATCTCATGCATTGCAGATAACAGTATGCATTAAAGTATAATATAAACGGAAAGATAAATAGATTACCCCTTCTCCAGTTTCTTTGACATTTTTCATTTTCTCAAGCCTTGCTTTTGCGTAGGCAGTACCATCTACTTCTATTGTGTCACCACGTGCTTCGTTATAGCATGGGATGCAGAAGTAATGCCGAGTATCACCACTCCCTATGGTGTAATAAGAGGCATTGCGCTTGATACGAGCACCACATGGGGAGCAATAGATTGGAGGTGGGTCAAATGTAAGATTCTCAACAGCACATAATTGGCAGGAATTCTCATTCATTGCGCGCTCCATAGCTTGGTTCTTTTCAGCCTTGGCTCTACTCTGCAAAAATTGAAGAAACAGCAAAATACAAGTTATCAATTATAATAGCTACCAGAATCAATGCATGCATGAAATCTCAACAAGACAGAAAGGCTGAAATTATCACAATAATACCCTCAAATGACATTGTCTGATCAATTGCATGCATGAGAATCTCAACAAGATGACAAGGCTAATATAGTCACAACAATACCCTCAAATGACATCGTTTGATACCATTGACATGCATGAAACCTCAACAAGACAGGAATGCAGATATAATCGCAACAGTACTCTTGAATGACGTTGTCCCATATCATTATTATACTTACATTAAGTAGGTTACAACCAGTGCAACACATTAATATTCCACAGAAGTTGGTAAGAAAACTAGCACTTCATGCAGGAGCTCAATGTGCAATCTATTACGCCTGAATTTGTAGGCCAAGTTACTATTGATTATTTGGTCCCAACGGCAGTCTTTGACCCCGTATCTTGCAACTATTAAGTGAGGATATACTTCCTTACCAAAGCCTGGTTTCTAACCATCCCCTCATGGCTTGAGTTTTAGCCCAAACACCATAACCACAAAATTTTGAGCTGGCAATACCATGATGAGCAGGTAAGTTCACCCCTATCTCCTAAAATACTTGCTGATCCACAGAGACGGGGAAGAGTGAAAAATCTTAAAACATTAAAACTTGAACATATGCATCTAAGAAGAGTAAAAACATGTAAGAAGAAACATCCTATCATATAGCAGTTAAAACTTGAAGAATTAACAAAAGAACATATTGATACTTTTGGAGGTAAAAATATTTAAGCAATCAGTAATTACCTGCCCAACCCATTGTCTGAGGCCCATGATGTGCTCTCTAACTTGCTCTGGTGTGAAGAGTTCAGTCAGCGATACGCCCTTAATCTTTGGCTTGCCTGACTTATTTCCTGCAGAAGGATCAGTATGTGAAGTACTATTATCTTCCTGTTTGCTGTCCGACTTAGGCAGATTGGTTTCCTTTGTCAGAAAGTATTCTTGCTTTGCATAAAGCCCAGCTTCATTTTGTGGGGGTGTATTCATGAAAGGCAGCATACCATGAATACTTCCCAAATTATCATTAACTCTATCACCAGCAACAAGTGTGGTACCATCATCAGAGGTTACAGATGTATCAGCTTTCATTTCGGCAATCTCTCGCTTGGCAAGAGTCGCCACAACAGTTGCTTCCAGGTTTTGCTGCTGAGGGTCCTCGTTAGAATCTAAATTGTTGGTAACTGGCGCAAAAACTTGTGAAGGTTCAGGCTTGGGAGCAAAAGAAGCTGAAGTGTGCTGCAATTTCATTC
The DNA here is from genome assembly GCA_019914995.1 of Acanthochlamys bracteata. Classification (NCBI taxonomy): domain Eukaryota; kingdom Viridiplantae; phylum Streptophyta; class Magnoliopsida; order Pandanales; family Velloziaceae; genus Acanthochlamys; species Acanthochlamys bracteata. The sequence continues at coordinate 3,986,573 of CM034143.1, read as the reverse complement.
GCTTTGTAGAGGATTGAGAATCACTGTGAGATTCAGTGAATGAAGTGCCTGCACTTGATTGTTTTTCTACATTCTCAGCGTAATTGGTCATCTCTGAACAGCTTATAAAATTAGAGGCACCAACATTAGACATCCGCCGAGTCTCTTCATCAAGGGCTATAGTCTTATGAACAGCTGAGCAAACAGGGCAAGTTGCGTCTTTGCAACTTCTATAATGACAGAACAACCTCTTCGATGGACGACACCGAGGAAAACTACAATTGCTCACACTACACCGTATCATATGTGTACACAATTCTTGGACTTTTGTGCAGTAAGCATATGAGCATGAACTTTTTGGAGAAGCACAACCACGAGCATGAAGCAACACTAGGATCCACCTAATTTGCATCTCAATTTTCTGCTGCTTCATGGAGTCCACGGTTCCAGCTGAGACACCATTAATAGATTGCCCAGCAGCAGAAGCAGGTATACATTCTTCTGATGGAAGGTGTTGATCTAAAGCTTCATCTTTTACAGTTACTTTTTGGCGAAATCCATCTAGAAAGTTCTGCTGATACTGTAACACACTTGAGTCAGTTCTCTGTATTTGCTGACGCCATTGACCCTGCATGAGCTTGTCAGGCTGGGATCCATTTGCAAAGCTAGTGTTACTAATTTTTGATCCAGATAAGAGCTGGTGAGAATGCTGTGAAAATGAAGGGTATAATTCCTGAAAACCAGATGTATGACCAAGCAGTCGATTTCCTTTCAGATATTCGTTCGTGGAAGTTCTCTGAAGGGAACGATTTTGTATTTCAGTATGGTTAGTCTGATCTACTTCATTTTGCGTTTGGATGCAATTATCTGGTATCAGCTCACCCCCAAAATCAGAAGCTGATGAAGTCTGCCTGGATATACTGGATGCACGTTCAAATTGTTGTTGCTGTCGCTGCTCTGGAACAAACTGTGAATAAGTCTGAATTGGCTGTTGCTGTAATTTCTGGTGTTGAAATTTCTGTACTTGATGTTGTGTTCTCATGATGTGTTCATGATTTGGCGGTGCACCTTGCAAATTCATACTATGGGAGATATCAGATATTTGTGAAAGCATATTTGGAATCTGCTGCATAGAGTGCAATCTAGAGTATTGGTTGGGCAATGCCGAGTTACTTTTGGTCCCAGATAACATGTTTGCACGGTTCATATTATGATTGCTCATTGCAGACGTACCAGATGATGCAAGGTCATATAAACTTTCATTATCTGCAAGATAAACATGGATATGGACATTAACATCATATCCCCCAATAGACAAGTTTAAAAACCAGATATAGATGGAGCTACAAACAGAAATAGATAGATTTAATCCTTCATGTTTCATGAGTCATCAAAAGCTTTTGTTTCCAATTTGAAGAATTAACAAAAGAAGAATATGCACAGGTGAGCAGGTACACGTATGTGTGTGAAGACAGATGAAACTTACTAGGTACAGTCTGTTGGTGCTGTTGATCGATAGATTGCAAAGGATTGTGGGAGTTACCAAAAGAGTTTGTACATTGGTACCCATCCAATGCCATTGGCGCACTGACAAACTGAATGTTATTCCCATATGAACCAGAGCCACCATTGACTCCACCTGTAAGCCCATAAGATGAGCCCTTGTGCTGCATATTTGACCTCATTCTAGCTGCTAGAATATCTCCAGCATTTTGTAGCAGATGGTTGTTCTGGCCACCAGTATAATGCTTTGCTTGTTGTTGCAGCGGAACCAGGGCAGATGTTGAACCAAAAAACCCAGACCCACTATCAGGATTCACAGACACATGCTGTGTATTACTCAAACCAGGTGTTGGAATCATTTGACTCGATTCTCGCTGCATACCTGTTGACGCAACAATATTGCCAACACCAGTACCGAAGGCAATATTAGAAGGCAGATGCTGGTAACTATTGTGAACTGGACCTACAAAATACAGTACTTCAAAACTTTGCTTATAGATAAGAGAACCCAAAATGAGCATTAGAGAAATGTACACCAGGAAGTGTTTACCATCAAATGCATCAAATGATGCTTTGTAATCCAAATTGGCTAATCCGTCTGGCCTTAAATTCCCCATGCTTGTCGGTGCCACAGAAGCGGCAGTATTGGCAGATATCATCACATTGTCCACAGAATAAGAAGCTAACGAGTTGGCATTACCACTATGCGGCATGCCAGGTGCAGGAATCATCATACTGATTGAAGTGGTAGCTACTGTGTGAGGGAACAATTGGCTACTGTCTTTATGATCACCATTCAGTAAGTCCTGCAGATGCTGTTCCAAAGTCTCCATTGCCATATTGATTCAGACTTCCTGATTGCAAATTGAAAAAAATATATATTTAGACTGAGATGCTGCATACTGCATGAACAAAATTTAAAGTAACTTTAATTAGCCTAAGAGATAATTAACTACATAGATTATATTCACACACCTGTAATTAATACAAGTTAAACATTGTGTAACCACATGCTGTAATTTTATATAAGTGCCTGCTTAATTTCTGCCAGTGCATTACATAGTAAAAGAAGGATACCTCATTAGGAGCACTTTTACATCCACATATGTATGACGTGAGGGATTCTTGAAACTCTAAGCCTGTATTGTATATGAAAGTAAATAGCCTCCGCTCAACAGCACTGCAATACTTCAAAGAGTCAGACCGATCTTCTGTAAGAAACAAACAAGCTTCTCTATAAATTTAAATGGAAGTGCATAGAGATTAAAGATCAAAGCAGTTAGATTAGTGTTGTTAAAAAAGGCAATAATACTGAGTCGACCATTACAAGGGTGAATTGCTGAAGGCCAGACCCCGTACCAAATGGATTTTTTACTTCTCTCATTCAAATAAAAGATTCAAATTATTAGATACATTATACAACATAAAAACTATCTGGAAGCCAAGTATGATATTTTTCTTGCCTAGTCTTCCATGCAAACCAGTAAATATGATACATATTTGTACAGTCCAGTAAACAAACATATCCATATGAAAGTGAAGTCAAGATCATTTCAAAATTAAGTTTCATGAAGTATGCTGGAACTTGGAAATAACTTCCTTTAACAATTCTTACAATTATAGGGTACTCAGTAAGATTGAGATCCCATAAAATCTTAGAAGTGTAAAGGGCATAGTAGGAAATAGTTTTAATACAAAAAATCAGAAAACTAAATACATATTTTATTTCCTTTTCATATCCTGTAATCTACAGAGACTACTTGCAATGGAACAATAGCAAAGTCTCCAACAGTCGAAACCACGAGTTTGATAAAAATATAATTATGCTTGTTCGATCTACAACTCAAGCATCTAGAATTACTTTCATGTCATAAAGAGCAAAAGAATACATGAGCAATAAAGAAGGAATACTATGATTTCATTTAACATTAGCACATACTTATCTTGGGAAAAAGCTATTATATTGAACAAAATACCTTCAAAGCATAGGCACGAGTAAGAAGAATTGTTCTTTCATCAACAGAAATGAAATATTTCAATAAAAATAATACTTTAGAGAGGTCAAATGAAATACTATGCATCTCAATATTTTAACTAATTTTACAAGTTGCACAATTAACACATTATGCATAATAGATTGGAGGTCTTAGTAGAAGTATCGCTGATAAAAGCTAAAAACCTCCTGAACAAGAAGCTAAAATAAGCTCCAGTTGAACATGACACAATAGATCCAACACAGAAATCGATGGCAGCTTCGCATTTGGGCATTAGTCAGCAAATGAATTGATCTTAAAAATTTTGAAAAGATAACAACAATTAAATACAAAAACAACAAATTAGCAAAAGCAAACGCCAGTTTACTTCACAATTCAAGATATATTCATTATGTTTGATCAGGTTCAGCAAGCATCAACACAAGAAGCAGAGCTCGTTCAAATATATATGATTTATAAGAGGACCGATGACTCGTATATAAAGAACAATACCTTTAATAGATTCAACACTTGCAATAACGGAGAACTACGATCGGACACGGAAGATTTCCAACTTCCGATTTGAAGGAAGGCAAATCACGCGGCAGCAAGTCCCCCGGCAAAATTCCGGTCGATCGAGCACAGTGCAGATTGGAGACAGATCTAGGGATCAAACTTAGAGGTGAAAAGATTAAATTAGCTCGAATTGTTCTAATTGGGGGAAATTTTTTAGAGATTTCCTCGAATCAACAGTCTAGGGATTTCGGAAACAAAGAGTTTCGATTCGAATCGAACACAAAGAGAGGAGAGAGAACAGAGAAAGAAGGTCAAATTAGGAATTTAGGTCCTTAATCGGTGCATTGTTTGGAGTCTTTGGACCCAATGAAGAGTGAAAAATAGAATTACTAAAAAACTTGAATCGGTGCAATTGTGAGGGAAGGAAAGCTCCGGGTTTAAAATTGTTCGTTTTCCTTCCACTATGCATTCGCTGAATTTTAGCCGACTCACTAAAGACTTGAAGCCCATTATCGGCCCAATTAGGTTTATTGGAAAGTTCAAAATTCAATCAATCACCTTAATTAAATAAATATTTTAAACTTTCCAAAATATTCTCTCCTTGTTTTTGAGCTTTGCTGCGGTTTCCTAACCAACTTGCCCATAAAATTCCCTTCTTAAATTTCAATATAATAATAAGTTTTTGTAATGAATCCAACCTTTTCTATTATAATCTAACATCTAGATTAAAAAATTGAACCATTTCCACAACTACATAATATATTTTTTAATCAATAAATAAACAGTAAAAAAGTAAATAAATTTAAATATATATCTAATATTAAAATAGGTTAGTTTTTATTTTATGATTAAAATGATATTTTGATCACTATCTAAATTTTAGAGTTTCAAAAAAAAATTATTAACAAACGAAACATTAGGGGTGGCAATATGAGTTCATAGGTCGGTTCCGGATCGACCCATATAATAATTAAATTATTAAATAAAAATTATAAATATTAATTTTTAATAATAATATATCAAAATTATTAATTATGATGTATTTAAAAAGGAAAAATATTAATTTTGATAAATTTATAAATTAAATAAAAATTAGTTAAAATTAAGATAAATTAAAAATATATATATATACAAATTAAATTCAAATTTTTTGTGATTTTTTTCTAATTTTTAAGTAATATATACTATATAAATAGTTAAACGGGTCGGAAGGCTTGAATAAAATGAGCCCAAAATCGATCCAAACCCGTCTAAGGCTTGACCCGAATCCGACCTTTTCGGATCGGATTTTCGGGTCGGGTTCATTTTTGCCACCCCTACGAAACATCAATATGTGCTGACTTGGGCTCATTTGGCAAAGCATTTTGAAAACCAACTTTTTAAATTTTTATGTAATATTTTTTAATAATTTTTTTATAAGAATTAATAAAATTTATTTAAAATTTTAAAAAATATAAAAAAATTTATATCAAAATAGAATAATAATATATTTTATTTAAATATTTTTTAAAAATACTTTCATACGCACTTTTATAAAAAGGAGTGCTTCACAAAAATTGCAACATCCTTGCATGTAGCGTTATGTGGTGATCTCGTCGAACAATCATTATTAAGGGCTCAAAATTTCATACATGTTGTAGAAGATCATCATCCATACATAAAGGGAATATTTTGCAGTTTTAGAATTGAAGAAGATTTAAACCCTCGACCTGTTTCAAAGCCCATTTATATCGTTAGCTGAATAAGAAATTATTTGACAGTACTTAAAGCACTATTTTTTATTTTAAAAAAGTTTTTACAATTACCAATAATTTTTTAATTATTTATCATATAATTTTATCTGTATAATTTTTTTATTATTTTTAAAATTACAAAATCAAACTTATTTTGAAAAAACTCTAAAATAAATTTTATTTTAAATTTTTTTAATCTTAAGCACTTCGAAAAACTCTTAAATTCACCAAAGCAAATTTCTACAACATACTATCGTTCCAAAAGGTTAGCTTTATTTACAATACGGGAACTTAAGGTGTTGTTTGGCATTGTTTATAAATAATTTTTATTCTAATATTTTAATTTAAATTTCACAATAAATATTTTATAACATTCTACATAAGTTTTTTGAATAATTAGAAATTATAAAAAAATTCTACGTTATGAAATTTTATTATTATTTATTATTATTATTTTCTTGAAATAAAAAGAGTTTATTTTAAAAAAATTCTAAAATATTTTTAGTTTTAAAAAATTTCATTTTCAAATATTCCTTCGACAGTGATCTTTGTCCACCATTTAGAGGAGCTATTTGGCAACGTGTTAAAAAAAATTAGTTTTCAATTTTTTAGTTCAAATTTCTCAATAAATTTTTATAATATTCTATAAAATTTATTTATAATTTTAAAAAATATATATAAATTTTATATTAGGATATTATTATTACTTATTTTATTTTTTAGCTAAAAAAGTTGAACTTATTTTTTAAAATATGATAAAAATATCTTTCATTTTAAAAAAATATTTTTTAAAAGTACTTTCAAACACCACTACTCAAAATATGATCAATCGATGATGGCTAGTAAGTTGAGAAAAACACTCAAATATCCTTTCTCACAAAAATTACACATAAATCATACATTCAAACACCTAAAATCACTGTTTAAAATTTTGTTAATTTATAAGTTAAAAAAAGTTTATCTAAACAGCACTTGTAGTAAGGCTAATATATCTAAGAAGTAACGCAAAGCTATAAAATCGAGATGTTTAAAAGTAGAAAGCTATGAGATCATAAACCTGATTGGACACGTACAATATTCACCATATCAGATCCGAATTGTCATCCTAATTTTGTAACCAGTCATCTTCCCTAAAAGAATATTTAATATGTTTATTATTGAATCAATATGTTAAAAGGAAAACCTTAGATTAGAGCATTGCTAATTTATGTAAAATATAACTCTTTCTAGCTATATAATTCACCTATTAATTCAATAATCCAAATATACTCTTATGTAATATTTATGTGGTTAAAAAAAATCATATTAGAAAACAGTGATCTTGATTCGAGAATCCTTTCAAAGTTGGGATTCTAGCTATTCAATGTGTGTAGCTGATTTTGAACCGTAAAGAAACCAATTCTTGATCTTCTTCTATATATCGATCAAATTAGCCATGGAATTAATATTCAGATTGGCGACAATGCAGAAGCGAACCCGGAGGCTTGTAAATCTCCTCGTCGCCGTTGCGTTCCTGTCTTGTGTAGTTTACGCATGCTTCATACTTGTCTACCGCTTCAACGACGAATTCCGTGAGGAACTTAATTAACTCATCTGCTGATGCTTAAGTTCATGATAATTTTGCCGCTGCTGCCTGCGTCCCTTGCGTACGGTTCCCTACCGATCGAGTACTACTGCCTAATAAAGTTGAAGCCCGTCGACTGCTTGAAGTTCTACCAGATCAGGCCAAGTACCTCTACGTACATGTTCCAGAGTGATTGCTAGATATGTACACGAACAAGAACTGCAGGCAAGCAATTTTTTTTCATGGATTGCACGATGCAAGCTTCTTTCTTGTGATGTTTAATTAATTAGTTCCTACTGTTGAGGAGGGAACTATTTAAACTTATTTATGAAATAATTTTTTTAAAATAAAAAATATTTTAAAGTTTTCAAAAATAAATTTAAAATTTTTAACTAAATACTCCATCTCTTATATAGATGTATATATATATATTTTTTAATTATTTTAAATTTTAATATATTATAAATTTATAAAATAATATAAAATATTTTTTTGAATGATAATTATTTCAAACGTAAATGGTAAACGTCCCATTAGTTACGTACGTCCCTCAGTTTATCTAATGTGCGTTGGACGTAAGTCGCTGAACTTTGTTTAATGATAATTATTAAAACTTACATTTTTCTTCACCAATTAATGTAACTCTAATTTACGATCATACATGTTAATGTATTTGGCACTAATCTTTTATGTATTGACTTGCATGTGTTCTTCAAAAAATTTGTATGCCGAGAATTTCGTTAATTGATCAAATCAAACTCAATTGGAACTTCTAACTGGTGATAGAGGATGCGTTTTAGACACCGTTTGGTGATTCGTTTCAACAATTTTTTATTTTAATATATTTTTTAATAAATTTTTTATAATATAATTTATTTTAAAGAAAAAATAAATTTATTTAATAAAATTATTTATTATTTATATTATTATTTTTAAAAATAAATTAAATGTAATTCTTTTTAAAACCTTTAAAATATATTTTATTTTTAAAAACCTTTTTACAAAGATATTATAACTTTGTGTTATAACTATTTCGTGCATCTTATGTGTGCGAATTTTATGGAAACTGACCGAGATCTTCCATCTCCTAACTCTACTCCAAAATACCCAATGAAAATATTTTATTACTATCCTTTTATTACGCTTCACAAATATCACTGTCATGTATCTCAAGCAAAGAAAAAATGAATGAAATTTTCTTACAAGTCGTTGCATCTTCGTATTCTCTCTGCTATCCAGTGCCATGCCTTACTGTATACCTCCTTCCCGGCTAAATCTTTTTCTTTATTAGACTCTACTATCGAACTATATATGAGACAAATTTATTATATGTATTTTATAAATATTTATACGTATAAATTTTAGTGATAATTATTCATTATACTCAATTTTATTATTATTTTTTTATTAATTATTTTATGATATCGAGCCAAATTCATTTTGAAAATTTTTTTACACATAATTGATTCTTTTTTTTTAATTTTTCATCTTCATCAATTTCATTAAAAAAAATTTTCTACACATAAAAATTTTTTTTCCCTCTTTACCAGCAATCAATCAAGAAAAAAAAAAAAAAAAAAGAAACCCTAACGCGCCGCCCCGAATTCGCCGTCGTTTTCCTCTCCTGCATTGCCACTACAATTTTCGTCGCCGCTGTGCTTGTCTTCGTCTCTCCGTTACCGCCGACTCCTCTATTGGTCCGTCGCCTCTGCTGATTTTATCGATTTTCGCTGCCGTCTTGATCGTCGCCGCTGCCAATTTCATCAAATTTCAGGAAACCACATGTTCCGTTTTGCTTCCCGCCGTACGCTCCGTTCTTTGCTTCTCGCCGTCGCCGCTAGTCGATGCTGCCGCAGCTGCTCACCACTATCGCGGCCAGCCGACCCGAATCCGTCGGGCTAGCCCAATCCGATCCAGTCGGGCCAGCCTAACCCTAACACTTGCCGGCCCGGCCGACAACTGTAGGCCCGACCCGTTTCTAAAAAAAAAAACTATTTTGATGATGTCTTCATTTGAGTTCTTTCGGTACTTTCTACCGACATCCACAGACTTTCCCTTGAGTACAGCTGATGATTAGGCTGAATGAGCTGCTTCAATTAGAACTATTCTTCGTGGACGTCGTCCTCTTGGTCATCTTGATGGTTCTATTCAGCGTCCTCTCACCACCAGATGATGCATTTATTGAGGTAAAGAATTACATTCGTATTGCGCAGGACATTTGGGATGATCATGATGAACGAATTCTTGCATTTATTATTGCATATGTTGATCGATCTCTTCGACCACATCTTGAACACATCCCGACTGCTGCATTATTATGGAAGACTTTGACTACTCAGTTTGCTCAATCAAGTGGTGCTAGAGAGTATCAAATTCTCATCGAGGCTTGGACCGTCAGACAGGGTGCTCGCACTATCCAGGAGTTCGCTACATTGATGCGAGGTTACTGGCGCGAGCTCTTAAAGCTTGAAGGTAATGGTTGTGCCTGCCATGAACGTCGTATCTATCGTGAACGATGTCAACTTTATCAGTTTCTTATGTCTTTGCGTCCAGAGTTTTAAGCAGTGAGTGGTCGTATCATACAAAATAACACTAGTTTAGATACTGCTATTTCTGAACTCATTGCCGAGGAGACTCGCTTACGGTCTCTTTCGATGATGGTACCCATCTTGACTCCTAATTCAGCTATAGTATTTGTTGCATCTTGACGCACTTCACCTTCCACTTCGGGAGACACTGGTGCTCATTCTCGCAGAAATTTTTTCCATTCTCGTCAGCAATCATTTTGTACTCATTGCAAGAAATCGGGTAATACTGTGGATGATTGTTTTCAGCTTCACCCACATTTACTTACTCAGTATCGGGAGCGGAAGAAGGCGAAAGATTCTTCCACTACTCACCCTCTAGTTGCACAGGCGAATGTTGTTGATGTTGTTCCTATCTCTCAGTCTATCACCAATGACTCAACGGATATTCACCATCATCTTGCTCAGATAGAACTTCAGCTTCAGCGACAATCCATTTGTGCTGGTTCATCTGCCTCTACTTCTTCCGCCGCTCCTGATATGTCTTCCTCTTGGATTTTAGATTCTGATGCATCTCATCATACAACTTCTGATCTCTCATTATTATCTGACACGACATCTTTACCACCAAACTTTTCATCTTTATATGCTGCTGATGGCTCTTAACTAATCATCACTCAATCTGCATCCGTTATTTCTAACTCTATCAGTCTACCCTTTGCTTTACATGTTCCTCATCTCACCCTACACCTAATCTCAGTCAGTTCTCTTTGTAAAAGTGGGCTTATTGTTGTCTTTGATTTCCTTACCTGTTCTGTACAGGATCTTCATACCGGCCAGATGATTGATCGTGCTCGTAAAAAGGGCCGACTATATCACTTATAATATCTCCATCTTCTTTTTTCAACTACTTCAAATCTTAGTTGTGCTGCTGTTATTGCGTCTGCTGCTGATTTGTGGCACAGACATTTAGGTCATATTTCTAAATCTCGTCTAAAGATTCTCATCGATAGTGGAGCTCTTGGGCGAGTTTCTTTTTCTCCTTTATCTTCATGTACTAGCTGTAAGTTGGAAAAACATTCAGCTTTACCTTTTCATCAAAGTTTATCTAAAACTTCTCATGCTTTTGATCTAGTTCATTATGATATTTAGGGACCAGCTCCAATTCCATCTATGACTGATTTTGTTTACTATGTGAGTTCCATTGATGACTATACTCGTTACACTTAGATTTATCTTATCCGTCATCGTTCTGAAGTTTCTACTATATATAACACTTTCAGTACTATGGTCCATACTCAATTTAATATTCGAATTAAGATTTTTCGTTACGATGGTGCTCGTGAATATACATCTTCTATTATGAGATCCATCTTACAGTCTTATGGCACCCTTTTTCAACAATCTTATCCTTATACACCTTAATAGAATAGAGTAGCGAAATGTAAGCATCGTCATATTCTTGAAACTGCTCGCTCTCTCTTGCTCTTCTCTTCAATTCCTCAAATCTTTTAGGCAGAAGCTATTCTTACCTCCGTTAATTTTATCAATATTACCCTGTCATCTGTTTTGTCTGGCAAGACACCTCATGAGAGTTTATTTTTCTCTCCTGCAGATTCTAGTATGATCCGCACTTTTGGGTGCACTTATTTTGTTCTATTTTTTCCGACTGAGCGGACAAAATTGACTGCTCGATCAGTCAAGTGTGTCCTGTTTGGCATTAGTTCGGAACATAAGGGGTATCGATGTTATGATCCCACGGTACGCCGATTTCGCATTTCTCGTCACGTCATTTTTCTTGAGGACTCTCCTTATTTTTCCACTTCACTTCATGATGTTCAATTTCTAACACCATCACATTCTCTTTCATCCAGTTCATCTGACTCTTCTCATATGTCTATAGATCCTACTCCATTATTTCCCTCTATTGATACCGCCCATTCTTTGACGACACAAACGCTGGCTAACGAGGATCCTCCCCATTCTTCTCCAATTTTACCAATATCCAGTTTATCTATATTTTCACCACCACTTGTTCGTCAGTCACAACGTCCTCCTACTTGTTTTATACCAGATTGTTCAGGCTCGCTTGATAAGTTTGGTTTTGCCACCCTCACCTCCTACTCTCCACAGTTTCATTCATTTTTTACTGCTATTCATATTACTCGTGAACCTAATTCTTACCAAGAGGCAATTCAGTACCATGAGTGGCGAGAGGCAATGGCAGAGGAGTTTCGCACATTTCAGCAGACAGGTAGTTGGGATGTAGTTCCATTACCGAAGAGAGTACAGCATATCAGTTGTAAATGGATTTTTAAGGTTAAATATCAACCTGATGGCTCCATTGAGAGGCATAAGACTCGTCTTGTTGCCAGAGGTTTTACTCAGGAGCATGGGATTGATTATGATGAGACATTTGCTCCTGTTGCTCAGATGACTACTGTTCGCACTCTATTAGCAGTCGTTGCTATACGTCAATGGCCTATTTATCAGATGAATGTGAATAATATTTTTTTATGGTACATTATCGGAGGTTGTTTATATGCAGCCACCTCCAAATCTTTCTACTCCTCCGGGTTATGTATGTCGTCTTCATCGTGCTATTTATGAATTCAAACAGACTCCTAGAGCTTGGTTTGAGTGTTTTCGGCGAGCTATTATAGAGGCAGAATTTTAGTAGAGTTCTCAAGATCACTCTTTATTTATACGGTCCTCACCGCAAGGGCGGGTACTCCTGTTATTATATATAGATGATATGATTTTAACAGGGGATGATATTGCAGATATTGCAGTCATGAAAAAGCACCTATATCAATAGTTTCAGATGAAGGACCTTGGATATCTACGCTATTTTCTTGGATTGGAGATTGCGCAAAGTACTAGAAAAATTCTTATTTCTTAGCAAAAATATACTTCTGACATTATTAAATCTGCAGGCTTATCTGATAGTCGGACGGTTGATACCCTTTTAGAGGTTCATGTGAAACTTCGTCCTACAGATGGTAAGCCTCTCACAGATCCTACTCGGTACAGACGGCTTGTCGGTCAGCTTGTTTATCTTTGTATGACTATGCCAGATATTTTTCATGCAGTAAATGTCGTCAGTCAATTTGTTTCTGTACCGCGATCAGCACATTATAGTGCTGTACTCAGGATTTTCAGATATCTTCAAGGCACTATTACTCGCTCTTTGTTTATGTCTTCCACATCTACTTTTGGAGCTTCGAGCTTTTACTGATGCAGATTGGATTGGTGATCCAACCACTAGACGTTCTACTATAGGTTTCTGCTTATTCATTGGTGATTCATTGATTTCGTGGCGCAGTAAGAAATAGAATGTCGTTGCTTGTTCTTCAACAGAAGTCGAGTATCGAGTTATGACTGCTACCACAAGAAAAATTATTAATGTGCGGAGATTACTTACTGATATGGGGATTATATTTACAAGAGCTATTCCTCTACTGTGACAATCGGAGTGCTATTCAGATTGCAATCAATTCAGTTTTTCATGAACGAACGAAATAGATTCAGATTGACTGTCACTTCGTTCGTGAGCATTTTCTGTCAGGTACTATCTCTTTATCACATATTATCTCTACTGATCAATTGGTAGATTTTTTTATAAAATCACATCCGACACTGAAATTTCAAAATATTATTGAACAAACTAATATTGTTTGACCCATCATGAATTTGAGGGAGAATATTGAGCTGTATTATCGAATTATATATGAGATAAGTCTATTATATGTACTATATAAATATTCATACGTATAAACTCTAATGATGATTATTTATTATACTTAATTCTATTATTATTTTTTTATCAATTGTTTCACTCTTCTTCACCTCTTCTAGCACAAGTGTCGAGCTTCTTCTTCTCACTACCATGCCTTCTATGCTTACATCTACAAGCTGCTCGATGTGGCGTCAGTCGTTGCCGCCGCGTCCCCTCTCCGCCTCGCTACTTCTTTTTCTCCTCCCGTGTTGCTCTCCTTCCTCTCTAGTGTGAAACTGCAGTGCCGTTGCTACTACTTTCTTTTCCGCGATGGATCTATAGATGTGAAAAGAAGCATGGCAGAAAGAACTATTTGGTTAGTTGATTGTTTCAGATTGACAAAAAATTAATCCAAATTCGAATAAAATTAATTTTAAATCTGAATTAAATAGATTAGTTAAATTTTTGATTTGTCTATCGTTATGGAGGATGACTAGCATTATATATTAGTTAAAGCCAGAAACCAATGAATATAGAAATGGATGTTGCATGTACAACTAGCATTATAGCTAATAGTGATTCTGTAATAGTAAAACAATGAAGAACACATTCTCCTATAAAAAGTACAATCTACTTAACCAAGCAGACTTGGAGAGAACACCGGACATGACCTTTCATAACAGTTTTATTTCAAGTGTCAAAAGCACGTGCAGTTTCAGTATGAGGCTTCAATATCGTATCTACTTTTTAATAGCTGCTAAATAAATAGACACCTCCCAGCTCACAGGTTTCATTTCTAGCAAAAGCACTGAAACAAATAAGTCTTGGTATATTCACGAGTTAAAGGCTGCACTTTCTCCACAGGTGAAAGAAGTATTTTACTGTCATAATAATCACAACAAACCTATCCTCGTAGAAAACAGTTTTCTATTAGAGTATTAAAAACCCTCCCATTTTAGCTTATTAAATGTACTGCACCAACTTCCCCATATCGTTCGTGGACAATAATGATTATACAAACTCCTTATATGTAATTGTTATTGCTCAGAGCTTCTAAATATTGTTAACAGGATTCAACATTGTCAGCAGCATTGTCAAAGACGGGAGCAAAAATGAAAAGAATGAAGTATAACTCGCTAAAATGAGGTTTTGAAATATGAGACGAAAACAAGCATTTTTGGAAATACACAAAGCGCAAATATGGTTTTACACCACGTAGAAACTAGATGTAAATAAAAATTAGACTAGAAACATAAGCATAAAAGTCTCCTGTTGCTACAAGATTTGAAATATATTTGATCAGGTTGTGAAAGACAGAGGTTATATCAAAAGATCATTAAGACAAAAAACATGTTTTGAATTAAAGCCATAGGGCAACTCTCTCATAAGTGAAACATGCAGTCAACATAAATAGATGAGAACCAGGTGAGGAGCAAGTGATATAGTCAAAAAACGGTAACCACACATCTTGTCTGGAGTCAAACGAATCACAGCATATGGAGGCACTTGCTCAGTTTTGGCTTCCTGGTTCAATCTGCTCAACCACAGACAATATTAGAATCATAATTGTAGTTATCATTCTAAAGGCAAAGTTATACCAGTACTGCTGCTTGATGAAACATAACAATCAGATGGTCAACTGATTGGCAGTTATTGCCCCTGGACTAAGAGCATGACATAACAGTACCTGCCTTGGTGCAGGTCTTGAAGGCTGAAGGAATGCGGACCATCATAGATGTCAGCTCGAGGATTCTTTTATCATGAAAGACATTCTTATCTGAAGCATTCTTTTCAGCCAGAGCTGAAGCCTCATTCCATAGCAGGGACCAAGATTAGTAACAAGAATAAAATGGCCTCTGCCTCCAGACTCCTGAATATAAAGCAAATGTGTAAACCTATAATAGTATATATGGAAACCAAAAAGTCCTACACAATAATGAACTAAACCTTAGCAAGAAGCTTCAGATATTCTTCAACAAACAGATATAAAAAAACATCCACTGCACCTACTATAAGTGGCAGAAGAAGAAAAGATAAGCTGAGGGCAAAAATGGTCAATGCAGAACAAATTTTATAAAAGAAAGGATGTCCAAACAACAGCTAGCAATTCCAAACTAAGTAGGACATAAAAAATTTTGAATACCAATTCCTTTACGTCCAATCAGCGCCACCTCTCATCCATAGATAGAACCATAACAGAATTGACCTGTATGTAGAGATCTTTCTCCAGTCCAGTATCTTCACAGTAAACAGATTACGGACAAGAAGACATACCTTGTGCTTTAGATCCTGCAAATAGCACGAATTATTTCAGCAAGTTGCAGTACAGATTGTAAAATGGTTGATCATCACCTAGAGAATTATTCTTTTCATTAGCAATGTGTACATACAATTAAACCTATCTTTGCTATAGTCTCAATTTTGTTTTTGTTAAGGGAGTATCAAAGACCAAAAAATCAAATTAATCTCAAGCCTTGTATACATAAACTAAAGTAAAGATCTAATGTGCAGGACCATGTGGCTAGACTTGGCAACACTAGAGGAAAATGATAGATGTTTAAACTTTTCATTCATCTCATGTGCAACGCCCCTTTGTCAAAGGTAAAAATGGTAAACAAAATAGCACAGTATCATGGGTCTATTCGGAGGTAAAGAAGGTTATGCAACATACACATTGACAAATTTAAACAGATTCATTAAACTGTAAGGAAAAAGTAATCCTGTCAGATACAAATTCCTACAGACCATGATCTAGCAACACTGCTAAACACAGACCATTCCTACAGTCCTACAGCAGAAGATGATGAATTGTCAATGTTATAGATATGATAGCCTTATGCATGCAGCAAAGAAATTGTTGCTAAACCCAGTTGGCCATTTTTATCTCAACTATCCGGCTATCCCTATTGTTAGCCAATTAAGAAATTGCTTACATTTAAAGAGATGAAAATTCTAATATCATTTTCTCCTTACCAATTAATGGAACATTATAAAGATGGTAAGTTGATAACTCCAGTCCCACTCAATAAATGTCAACTATAATGTTATGGCGCTTGCCACATTCTGGATTGTTTCGCTATATGGTAACTAAGAATTTCTACAACCTAAGCGCATTTTAAACTTTCCTAGAACCTAAGATTCTCTAAGATGGAAGCTCTTGAATAAATAACAGTATAGACGTAGTCATGAAAATCTTTCAAAGCTGAAATTTTCAGACATGAGGTACTCCAAAATTTCAGGAGATCAAACATAACAGGTTTCCCTATTAAGAGCCACATCAAAAAGCTGCATGCAAGTTAGCCCTATACATGAGGTAGTACATGTATTACTTCATCCCCTAAAACCTAAACATAATCCAGGTCAATACCTTTCAAAATGTCAACATCAGTTCAGGTGCAGCTACGATTTTCTCATTTAGCATTAAGCATGAGAACAAATGTGACAACTAGGTAATATTTAAGACTATTAAGTGAATAAGAATCCAATCCCTAAAAAAGATATGCCTACAAGAAGAAGTATATAAACATCTGATAAAAAATATAAAAAGAAAATGTTGTGAAGAGGTTACCTAAAGAATACATATCTATATGAAGATAACATTAAACCAAGGGAGCCTTATCTCATAAAGTGGGGTCAGCTATATGAAGGCATTGACAGCAATTTGGTAATTCAGACTCCAAGCATACAAATGACCTCCACGCTTAGAGAAGCTAAAATGTCCAAATAACATGGAAGAGAACCTCTATCTTTACATTCGCAATTTGCATGTCAGACCAATCTACAAACTCATATATATGATAGTTGAAAGTTCAGAAAAACTGTCAATTAACAAGAGTGGACTTTTCATGACAAATGAACAAATTAAGGCAAAAGGGTTTAACATAATGCAAATTCTTGAGATGAGCAAAACCGATAACAGTAGAAGAGTAGATTTAACTAGAACTAAAGATGGGCAATGTTAGGTGAATTAAAGTACAAGAAAATACAAACCGTACGTATTAATGTTAGGTGAATTAAAGTACAAGAAAATACAAATACCGTACGTACTACATCATGCAAACCTTTACAAGCATGTTCTGAAGGTTCTAAAGGTTGAACGTGATTCGTCAAGGTAAAGCTATGAGGTAACCCTCTTTGAAGCATTTTGGCGAAGACAAGAAGCCTTCTGGGTTCACTTGAAAATGGCTGGTTTCAGATTGACAAGTTAGAAGAGTATGTGAAACATGCAAGATGCATGGTCTTATGAAATATCTCATAATCACACATCTCCCTCTTCACATGAATTAAATTATTCTGATACCTGTATAACAAGTTGATTGCACCACACAATAGACTGATGGTCCATTGAAAGCCAAACGGCTTTCCTGCCTGTGCTACCAAACATGAAACCATGGGTTGAAGGAATATGCCATCCAAGGATGCTAACTTCGACCGAACCTAGGTAAATAAATCCACTATAGATATAATTTTCTATTAAGATATGAAAAGAAGACAGACTCACAAATTGCTTTCAGTAAAACCAACGTCAATGATAAAAAAAATCTTTAAAAAAATTAAATTACGAGAGAAAAGAAGTAGAGATTTGCATCGCCTATTTTAGATGAACTTTGCATTGTCAATATTACCCAAGGTTTGTAGAGTGAAAATCAGATCCATTAGCATACTTGGATGATTAATGAGAAATCAAGGCACTGACATTAGCAAAATGCTGATAACTCATGAAATAAATAGTAGAAAGCATGACAGTAATGAGTTGTACCTGGTCATCATAAACTCCACCAGACATAGAAACAACTATAACACGAGATAGTGGTGGATTGGGAAGGAGAAAGCCTGAATGGTTAATCATTCCCTCACAACCTTTCCTCTATTTCTCATTTACTTGAGCATAATAATGGCCCCATGATGGCTGCAAAGCAACAGGAGGCGTCCTGGATAAGTAGCTCAATCTCATCACAAAATTAAGAAATAGGGGGCAACAGATAAGAACTGCGAAATCTCTAATTAGGATCATTGTCTTACTGATGAGGGGTCAAGAAGATGGTTTCAACAGTAGACATCCTCAGGTGTGGGCCCACTAGAGCTGCTCTTGCCACAAATCCACCCATGGAATGCCCAACTAATATCACACTAGCTGGCAAGTTCTGAGAGGCTTTAACTTTCCATGGCCGCGCTTCATAGAATTCTCGATACTGGTCCAAGATCTACAATAAAAACGACAAAACAGGTTAGTAAATACTCTTGATCAACTAGAAAATGACACTTTCTTCTTAAAATACCTGTTAGGGAATACCAGATTATAACGTATAGCTACTGTATTTTATTTATTTATTTATTTATACATAGATGAAATGTGTGTTCTTTCTACAAACACGATAACAGCTCTTACACACAGCTCCTACACCACAATATCAGCCATATGAAAACTTCCTGCTTCATTGGTATATAGTTTTCCCAAAATTTGGTACTACATAAAAAACACAGATAAGGTCAAGCTCAAGGAAGACGGTTGAGATGCTTAGTGCTTCGGACATGTGAAACAGAACCATATAGAATCCGGAAGAAGCCATCATCAACAATAATCTCCCTAAAGGATTCCTTGAGACTTGATACTTAATGTTATAATTTTGAAACCATATAACATGATAGAGACAACAGAGAGCAACTAAAGAAAAAGGTATTACAGTTATTTATTACGTAGTGAACAAAAAGCATCTTTAAAAGCGACATAAGTCTAACCACATATATTAGAGATCTGAATATCTATTTTGCATCAAGAAAAAAATTTTAGCCAATTTGCAATTACTCCAATATGAAAATGTAAGAAAAACCTATGCCCCGTGAATGACATACACAACATATTCGGTATGCTCTGAGTATTCTACCATCCATTGCTGAATGCTAACCTTCATGATCCACAGCAAACCAATTGAGCTTGTGGTTATACTGGTTGGGAAGTGAAAATTCATCTGCATCTTGGAACGATGATTTTTGATAATAAGTCAGCTCAAGTGGTCCTCCTTCATACCTCTAGAAGATTCTGCTGCCAATGAGCACACCTGCAAGAAAATATGAAGAAACAAGGAAGAACCAACAAAAGTATGTTCTAAATACACCTTCTAACAATTAGTTAATGCGGAACATTAATGAGATGAAGTACAAGCAGATAGAAGAAAATCAATCATTTCCTCTAGCTAATGCAAAATAGCTAAAAAGGACTAGAGAAGCTCAGAAGGACAGAAACTAACTGCAGCACACCAACAGGTTAAACGGAAGGAGGCAATATATGATTGCATCTCGCTGCAAGAAGAACTTACTGCATACATCATGCATAGAAGTGGCTGATAGATTTACCCATAAGGGTAGGAGATAAGAAAGAGCAGAAACTATTACATTTCCACTACTTGCATCTTGCACTCAGACACCACATGAAGCTTCCCGATAAAAGTTGTCCATATTAAAAACAGTATCAATTTTTCTTCAAACAGTGGCCCCTTTTAATCATCTTCTAGTTGTTACTGTATTTTGGATTAGAAAAACAAGTTGGACACTGTTAGCTGCCCTATATGCATGATTAGTATTTCAAGCATACATAATGGTAGTCCACCTTTGAAAAGATAAAGGGAAAGCATTATGCAAAGGAAAATTCTTAGTAATTTTTTCACAAAAGGAAAGCATACAAAATTAAAGAGCTACACGTGCAGTTGAGTTCGAACAAAACTGGATTTCTAACAACATATTGCAGGTTTCAATGATTTGATAGTAAATTCTCACATGTTTTCTAGTTCTTGGAAAAGGCACCGAAATTGTTGGCATGTTGCCATCCCAGCTCTTAGGTATATGTCATTATTATGTTTTTCAGTTCTTCGCCAAGACACGGTAAATTTTAATGTTATCTCAATAGTGGCATGAGGTCTGCAACATGGTACATAGCCTATTTCAGTATGAAATATAAGGAATAGAGCCAATTAGATCTGAAGGAGAGGAGAAAAAAGAAAGAAAAAATAAATAAAGGAAAACAGGAAAAACATATTCTCCTTGTATTATAATCCTAGCATAAAAGCATATTTCTTCTTGTTTTATAAAACGTTATCGTTCTGGTGCAGCCAAGTGCTGCAACAACCAAACTAGCATCTAAGGTCTTATCAGCCAACCAAACGAATTCTTCCAAACAACCTGAATTTGCCAAGAGAAGGACATTACAGTCATAGTATGGATTTTCTGTTTTATTCGAAACTTCATCCCTTCTACGCAAAAAACTGCTTTCATAACCTACACAAGATTTAGAGAATTCTAAGATCCTCCAGGACTAACTCCTTCAAGAAAAAGAAATTGCTGAGGTTCAAAAAATTCAAGTACAACCCAAGTCCCGAAGTTCAACTTTGGCCATGCACTTTAGAAACAACCAAATCAAACTTTAGCCATGCTTGCAAATTTAGATACTGAAACTTGCGTATGAACTCAAACTGGAGAAAAACAAGCTTTATTGCCCACCATTACCCAGAATGCAAGTGTGCATACAGCAAGCTTACCTGCTTAGAGCTACCTCCGTTCCCCGGAAAGAAGAGCATGGGCACTCCATCAAGATTCTTGATGTGCTTTGCAAAGTAAATCTGCTTCCCCCTTCATGGTAGAGATACAACATTTACTTGTCCGATGAGAAATTCAAAGGCGCTGCAATCGGAATGTAAGTTGGATACGTGTACATCATGATACAGCCACCAGGCACCGGCTTCAGCAACCCAAACAATGCTCCGATCCCAACCATCACCACCGCCAACACGAATCCTGCTATCTTTGTCTTCTCCCTCATTCTCTCAGTGAGAAATTTTCTTTTCTTTATTTTTTTGTTTTCTTTTGGGTGAATCACTCAACCCCATTTTAATTTCCATCCGAAACCCAAGATTTGTTAGAAATTCTAGAGTCTCTAACTAGGATTCAGTTCAGCATTGATTTCAGAAGAGAGAATAAAACAAAACTAAAGCTGAGAACTGGAATTGAACACCAGAATCGACCAAGATTCATCCAAGAAGGAACAACTGAAATCAAGATAATTCTAACAACCACACTAAAATTATTCATCTCGACACTTTCAATCCTTTCCTAATTTTTTCTGTATAATAATTTTTTAAAAAAAGTTAATAATAATAATTTATAAATATTAAATTATATTATATTTATAATTATTTATTTATTTTCATATTTTATTAAAATAATATAAAATAAAATAAAAATTATCGAAAGTATTATTATATAAATATATTTTTTAATGATGCATTTGAATTTTATAGAAAATATTTTATCAAAATTTCGTGTACTAGTTATGTTTATCAAAATTTTGTGGAAAGTATTATTATGTTTCAGCTGTCATGATATAATTTTAAAATAAAATAAAATTTTTTTGAAATATTCTAAGAATTAATAAAAATACTAACGAAAATACATATTTACGAATATTCACTATATTTTTTCACAAAATATATCGTGCATATTCATTCAAATTAATTTTATACTTTTACTCAAATTTAAAAATATAGAATTAAATATTAAAAATTTTAATTATTAATCAGTCGATCCGAATTTGATCCGATTATTAAATAGATTAGATTATGATTAATAATTTAACTCGTATAAATTTATAAATTGGGTTATAGTTGAACGATGTTATTCCGATTATCAAATTACCAATTTAAATTGCCATCCTAATTTTCTCCCAATTTATTTGTTATTCATATGGGTCTCACTGTACTCTCAAACGGTAGTTCTTAATAATCTTTACTTAAATTGATTGAATTGTACACCAAGTAATTTATTAATAATCTATTTAATCACTTTGGAGCATAATTGACAAATGCACTAGACTCAATTCCTATTAGATTCTGAGTAGTCCCCTTAGCCAATTAAAACTTTGTCCAAACACATATTAATAGATGTTATTAATTCCACGTCGGTTCATCACCAAAATGTAAAATCGCCTAGGGATATGTAAGGGCATTGTTGTAATTATTTGAACTATAGTGACTAATCATACCAAACTCAGAACTATAGGGCCAATTTTACAAAAATATGGGCGTGTTTATCAATATTTCAAACTTATTTTTTTTAAATTCACTTTCAATATAAAATATATATAAAAATTAAAAATAAAATATTTTTATTAATAAAAAAATTTTAAAAATTTATTTTTAAAACTTATTATAAATATTATATTAATATATAATTTTATTTTTTATTAAATATTTTTAATTTTTAATTTGATTTTTTTAATTGAATTTCAAAAAATTTACTTTATTCATTTTTTTATCAAAGTAAACACGTCCATAATGTTTAGAATTTATTTTTCTGTTCAATAAGAAGGATACTTCAAGAACAAATTTAGGTCTTAAGTTGTAAAGATACAAGTATGTGTTATTACGTTGCAAAAAGAAAGGTTTTTAAGTCGTGGAAACATGAAAGAGATCGGAGGGTTGATTATGCAGTTTACCAATGTTCATTTCTTTCTGTGTTATCTCGTTTGCTGTAGGATTCGCCAGCGACGTTGATGCCATGGGATAAGAGAGATGGAAAGGTCACCCGAAAGAGAAACACGGGGATGATAATGAATCCAAACAAGCTTGAAAACAGCGGTGACATTATTATAGCACGGTGTTGTTACGCTAAACTTTTTAACTTTTATTTACTTAAATTTTTATTTTATTTTTTAATAAAACTTTTATAATATTTTATAAAATTTAGAAAATATAAAAAGTTTTATTTAGTAAAATTTTATTATTAGTTATTATTACTTTTCTTAGTGAAAATATAAATACTTTTTAAAATTTTTTAAAATATTTTTTACTTTAAAAAAGTTTTTCAAAAAGAATTTCTAAATATCTCCTAAGAATTAAATAAGAATAAGAAAGCATGTAAAATAAGACAGTTTCAGCTGGAGCGAAAGGCGAAGGTTTAAATTTTGGTATCGTAGAAGGTGCCCACCGGCGACAAACCTACCAGTTCAAAGGGAGTAATAAATGGTTTCTAGATCTAGAGTTGTTGAATATAGAAATAAATAATGTTCAATTGATGAATGTAACCAGTGAAGTTAGAGAATAAGGGTATATTTCAAATGTCTGTAACTGAGTTTCGTGAAAATGAAAAGTAGGAAGTAGAGTTTTTTAAAAAATAAAGTAAAAGTGGAGTTCAGTATTTGTATTTCAATAGATTTTGAAAGTGTGTTGAAAATTAAAAAATATAATTGTATTAGGAAGTGTGTAAATAAAAATGTTAGAACTGAAATTCCTCATATGAAAGTGGAGTTCTGAGTTCTTTGTGTAATTAAAATATAGAAACTATACGGAACTCAAAATCTGGCGAAAGAAAGTGAAGTTACGGATATTTGAAATACGCCATAATATGGAGAGAGTCGTGGAAGTAGGAGAAGAAGGTGCAAAGACAGCGGCAGGTGTGATTGGACGATGTTAGTTGATATTATTTGAGATAAAGTATTTACATGAATTATATAGTGTTGTTAGTTTAACAATAAACTCTAAGAAAGCAAAATCTTAGGATAAGAGAAAGAATAAAAATTTTGCAAAAATCACATTACAAAACTTTTTCATACACAACTCCTACACCACAATATCAGCCATGTGAAACTTTTCTACTTCATAGGTATATAATTTTTCAGATATTTGGTACTACATAAAACACAAATAAGGTCAAACTCAAAGGAGAGAAAGTAAAATATGGTATCGCTAAGCGGTACCATGCCGCGCAGAATGACTCTCTCCCTATTATATTAGCAGAGAAAGTTTTCTACACCACTTAAATTTCTCGTTTTGTTTTATCTATATCTCATTTTGTTCTGTTTATTTTTTCTCTTATTCTGTCTATTTTTTTAATCTTTTTATATCTATTTCTTATTTTTTTCTGTCTATTTTTTTATCTTATCCTGTCTATATTCTGTCTTATTCTATCTACTTCTCGTAATGTTCTGTTAATAATTCGTCTTATTTTTTGATTATTTTGTATAATTTGTATCATATCAAAACCGATTCTATAAAGAATCGAGCTTTTATTTGCTGCCATCTAAATACAATTTATTAATATTTGTATTAATCAACCGCTAATTAAAACCGCATCTAGAAGACTTCTCAATTTACATCGGTCATCTTGCCATACTTATTACTATTCTCCAAGTACTTAGTTTTTATGATTTGACATATTTTAATTTTTTGAGACACCTACTATTATCAATCTTGAGTATAAGGTTGATTAAGGAGATATTGATGTTACAATACAATATAAGACTCAATTTAGTTAGAGTTTAAAATTGTATTAGAAAGTTTTTATTTTATTTGAAAACTATAGTTTCTTTTTTTATTTGGATTAGGTGTCTCAGTTAGGTTAAAATTCTAACCGAAGATGAATTGTATTAAATTTAAAGCACTACTCAAAAGATACAAGTTTTTAACTATAAATAAGAGATTTAATACCTCATATGATAAATAAAAAAATATCAGCTTATTTTTTTAGATATAAATAAAAAATTTAATATCTTATATGATAAATAAAAATGTATATCAATTTTGTTTCTATTTATTTTTATCTTATTCTATCTATTTATCATCTTGTTCGTCTATTTTTGTTATTTCGCTTGCTATTCGTGTTGTTCTATCTATATCTCGTATCATTCTGTCTCGTTCCGTCTATACCTCGTCTTACTCTATTTATTTTGTCTATTCTATCTAAATTTCATTTTATTTTGTCAATTTCTCGTATTGTTTCTTTATTATTTTGCAACAAACTAATAACATTAATATTATTTGGTTTTTAAACCTTTTGAAATGTGTTAGTGATTAGAACTGCATAACTTTGGATGATAAGAACTTAGTGTTAGTTCTTTTGAACTTTTTGCCAAAAGATCTATAGAAAAAATTGAATTGGCACCTTTTGGAAATAAATGGAAGAAGAGAAATTGATAACCAACTATTTCATTTAATTAGAAAACAGTACAGCAACCGAGGACCAAACAACCATATTAGGGGACCGATTTTACAAAATACGTTAATATTTTGCAAATACGTTAGCATACGAGCCAATGTATAGTATTTATTTGTACAATGCTCTGCAACGGTTGGAAAATTCATTAATTAAAGTTTCAACCGAACTCCATTCTCTTTATTTAAAAGAAGCCAGCCCATCCCTTTCTCTGGTCCCTCTCTTTCTCTTCTGTGTTCTAAAGACTAGCAGAAACCAAAGAAACAGAAAATTTCAATTCGGAGGAAAAAGATTTCAGCTGTTTCTTTTTGTTCTTTTGATTTACTTTCTACGTCTTCTCTTCATTAGTTCATTTATCAGTTTTTAATTTCGTGATTGGATTTTTTTTTAAATGACAACTGACAGAAAATTGGAGTACGGAATTGTTTTCGAAATTCAGTAATTGGTGAACACCGAGAGCCTTTTCGGATGGTATAAGATTTCTCTCTAGTTCCATCTAATTTTTTTCTCGACGAATTCTTTTTAAAAATTTTGCTTAGTGTTCAGTTTAGGGTTTTTGCGTTTTTTGGTGTTTTATAGGTGTTTCTCTCTTTTTTGTTGTTGTTGTTGTTTACTTGATTCTGATTAATCGATTATGCAATGCGAATCGGTTCCTTTCTCTCTCTTTCTTTGTCTAGGAAACCCAAATGAAAAACTCTTCATATTTTATCTGTTGAATAATTATATTTCAAGAAATTTCTTGTTAAATAGTTTCATCTCTTTGCGTTTTTTAAATATCTGAAAGATTTTCTTCTTTTTCTGTTTTGTTGTTTATTCAAAATCTTCTTTGGTTAGATCGTTGGTTTATTCAGAAAATTCTTTTACGGTAATTCTTTTGTTGTTTTCTCATTTTCATTCTTTTCAACATTTTGTTTTACAATATTTGGTGTTTATGGATTTGATTTCTGTGTTTATTTTTGGGGTTTATAGTTGGAGTTTCTTCGCTTTTACACACTTTTCAAGATTATTTCACCAATAATGATCATGGACTAGAAGATGCTTACTTGTAGCTTCTTCTAATTTTATGTTTCCAAGATGTATTGCTAGAGTCCGTTTCTAGCTAGTAGTCATAATACTATAAATTTGTGTGTTTCTCTTTTATTAATAAAATTAAACTAAACAACCACTTTTGCTGACATATTAAACCATAGTGCAGTTTATCACTTTATCTGTACCATGATAATAAGGACTCTTCTGACAAATTCTAAGAGTTGCATTAATGTATGATCTTTCATTTTTGATATTTTCTTGAAAATTCTTGTTTAATTTCAGTGTCATTCTTTACTGTTTGATTTGTTTTCTAGGTCCTGCTCTTGGTATGTTCAAGTTGAATTATGGAAACCCATTCGTTGTACAAGGTGCAATTTTTATTTGGATTTGCAATTGTTTGTCATTGATAAAGCTCCTATATATTTCAATTTTTAAGACTTTTTTAGGACTGTATCTTTCTTTGGGTTCTGTTATATTTTACTTTTTATATGGGCAAAGTCATAGTATTGACCAGAATCATAGCATTTAAATCTCCTGTAGGTCGGCATGAAATTCGACAGTGAGAAATTCCCTAAAATTCGCTATGTATTATGTCTTTGTTGATTGCATTTGAGCCTTATCCTCTAATACTTTTTAGGATGATGAGCTATGTAATTATGCCAAATTTTAAAGGGTATATAATTGCAGTTAAGCAAGGTAGACATCCGCACGATGTATTATTGTAGTTCATGTCAGTATAGTATCATAGTTTTATAAATTCGATTATATCACTAATTAGATCTAATTATTGATCCAATTAAATAAAAGGAACTACTTTTGTTGACATATAAATCACACTGCAGTTTGTAACTTCATCTCTATCATGATATGAGGGACTTTTCTTATAGTTTTAAGAGTTTTGATTAATATGTGATCTATTATTTTTGGTACTTCCTTGAGAATTCTTCTTATAGATTCAATGTCATCTTATGCTAATTTTTTGTTTGCTTGGTCCTCCTTGACATACAAATGTTTTGGTACATTCGTGTTGAATTCCGGAAAGCCATTTGGTCTACAAGGTGCAGTTTTATTTCGATTTACAGTTGCTTGTCATTGATAATGCTCCAAGCATAGAATGTGTACTTATGATGTTTTACTTCCTTTCTCCTAACTAGGTTGAAGCCTGATGGAGTAATTTCAATCGGAAATGGAGACTATTTCCAAGGTTAAATAATTTAGTAACGTGTGTTCATTTATTTTACTAAGTGCATGCTGCATATATGCTTTGAAATTTGAAATAATTTTGCTTTCTTGCTGGACTTCTGTTTTGTAAGATTTCTGATGAGCTGCGTAAATTTTTTTTTTGTTGGCAACATATCTTTCATGATATACTTGAATGTTAAGACCTTTTACAGCACCACATCTTTTTTTGAGTTCTGTTTTCTTTGTTTAGATTGGCAAGTAATAGCATTAACAAGAATAATAGCATTTAAAATATATTCTTTTAGTCCATTGTAAAAGTTGCATTAGCATCAAAGGCCGGCATGAAATTCAAAAAGTCAAAAGTTCCCCCAAAATTTACTATGTATAATTTCTTCTTTGATTACATTTGAGCCCTTATTTTTTGAATATATTGTAGGATGTTTCTATGTCATTATGCCAAAAGGAATAGACTTGCTGTAGTCCATTTCTAGTTTAATAAGCATATTTTATAAATTCATCTGTATCACTAATTAGATCTAATTATTGATACAATTAAGTCAAGGAACCACTTCCGGGACATATTAAACCTTAGTGCATCTATAACTTCGTCTATATCATGGTACTATGTATATTTTTAAGAGTTGAATAATATAAATTTTCATTTTTGGTATTTCTTGAGAATTTTTTTATCGATTCAATGTCATCTTCTGTTGTTTGATTTGTTTGATTCTTTGGTACGTTCGAGTTGATTCTGGAAAAACATTTGCTATACAAGGTGCAGTGTATTTCAATTTACAATTGTTTGTCATTGATAAGGGTCCAAGCATAGATTGTCTACTAAGGATGTCTTGTTTCCTTTCTCCTATGTAGGTTGAAGCACTTGCGGAGCAATTTCGAAGTACTATTTTGAAGGTTAAATATATTTAGTAACACGTGTTTCATTTATTATACCAAATAGATAGGTTGATTATGCATATATGCTTTGAAAATTGAAATAATTTTGCTTGTCTTTTTGGACTTCTGTTTTGTAGGATTGTAGGTGAGCTACGTAGATTCTTTATGGGCACCATATCTATCATGATATACTTAAATGCAAGACTTTTTTCCTGCATAACCTCCTTTTTTACTTCTATTTTCTTTTGTTTACACGTGCAAGTCATAGCATTGACAATAATAATAGCATTTAAATCTTCTTTTTGACCATTATGAATGTAGTAATATCATGAAAAGGTTGGCATGAAATTCGACAAGTTAAAATCCCCCTGAAAATCATTATGTACAAGTTCTTCTTGATTGCATTTGAGCTTACCTTCTGAAATTTTCTTGGATGATGAGCTATGTCATTATACTAAAAGGTAATAGAATTGCAGTTCAGCAAGTTAGAGATCCACAGGATGTATCGCTGTAGTCCATATCTTGTCCACTAATCATAGCATTATGACCTCTAATTAGATCTAATATTTGATAAAATTTATTAAGGAACCACTTTTGCTGACATATTCAACTATAGTTTAGTTTATAACTTCTTCTGTACCACGATAGCAGGGACCTTTCTGACAAAATTTTAAAAGATGGATTAATATGTGATCTTTCATTTTTATATTTTCTTGAGATTCTTCTAGTAGTTTCATTGTCATCTTTTGCTATTTCATTTGTTTTCTGGTTCCTGCTTAACATATAAATCTTTGGATGATCGAGTTGAATTATAGAAAGCCATGTGCTCTACAAGGTGCGGATTTATATGGATTTGCAACAGTTTGTTATTGATAAAGCTCCTATGTATTTCAATGTTAAGACTTTTTCAGCACCGTATCTTTTTTTGGGTTCTGTTTTCTTTTCTAACATGGGCAAGTCACAGCACTGGCGAGAATAATAGCATTTCAATTTCCTTTCTAGGCCATCATGAATGCAACAGTAGAATGGAAAGGTAAGGATGAAGTTCAACAAGTTAAAAATTCCCCTGAAATTCGTTACGTATAAGTTCTTCTGTGATTGCATTTGAGCCCTTATTTTCTGAATATTTGTTAGGATGATGAGCTATCTTATTATGCCAAAAGGGAAGAGAACTGCACTTGAGCTAGGTAGATATCCACACAATGTGTCGTGTCCATGTCTTTGTCTACTAACCACAGTATTATAAATTCGTCCATATCTCTAATTGGATTTAATTATTGATACGATCAAATTAATGAACCACTATTGCTGACATATTCAACTAGTGCAGTTTATAACTTCGTCTATATCAACTGGCAATCTTCTTATATATTTTAGCAGTAGGATTAATGTCCGATCTTTCATTTTTTAGTATTTTCTTAAAAATATTTCTTGTAGGTACAATGTTATCTTCTGCTGCTGTTCGATTTGTTTGCTAGGTCTACCTTGACATCCAAATCTTTTGGTATGCTTGAGTTGAATTCTGGAAAACCATTACGAGGTGCAGTATTATTCGATTTGTAGTTGTTTGTCATTGATAAAGCTCCAAGCATAAATTGTCTACTTTTGATGTTTTATTTCCTTTCTCCTATCTAGGTTGAAGTACTTCTTAAGCAATTTTGATAGGAAATGGAGTACAATTTCCAAGGTTAGATATATCTTAGTAACATGTGTTTCATTTATTATACCAATGCGTAAGCTGATTAGGCATATATGCTCTGAAATTTGAAATAACTTTGCTTGTCTTTCTGGACTTCGGTTTTGTGGGATTGCAAATGAGCTATGTTTATTTTTGTGGACCACCATATCTATCACGATGTACTTGAATATTAAGACTTTTTCCTGCATCATATCTTTTTTTTTTTCTTTTTTTTGCTTTTATTTTGTCTTCAAATATTAGTTTGTGTTATACATAGATTACGAGTCATATGCAACTTGTATGCTGATTGAATTTCTTCTCGCTCTCTTCGTTTCAGGTTAAAAGAAAAAAAACGTTCCCTTCCCTGTACAAGAATTTAGTGTTAGGGACTCAAAGCATGCACGCATGGTAGAGCATTAAGACAAATGGAATAACTCTTAGTTACTGAGTATAGGTTGAAGTTTAAGCATTAGGAGTACTTTGCGTATCAGTATTTTTATTGTTCCATATTAGGCTAAAGACTTCTGTATTACTGGGGTCGCTTTTGTCATCCAAATTTGACTGTGTTCTAATGTAACATGTAATACTTGTTTATTGTTCCCCTCGAACTTGGATCACATTAATATTGTTGTAAAATCACAGTAAGAAGTTTGTTGATTAATTGAGATCCTTTCGCTGTCTTTCATGTTCTTATCTGCATGTCCCTATAAGAGTACGCAATTTTCAAGTGCAAGATTTTATCCGGTTTACATTGGTTCGGCTGGATCTCTGTATAGGGTCATTCAGGTTTGAGTTGTAACTGTTCTGAATTTTTTATCCATCTCTTAGAGGGATGAGGCAGGATGGAATCTCTTTATCTTCAGACGAGAACGAAGGTATCCTACAGAACTTTTCAAAGCACTTGCGCTCACAAGCAAGAATTTTCTCAATACATCATTGTAACTTATGCAAGTACTATATATTATGTAAGGCTTAATACTAGTCTGGTTAAGGGACGTACATACACAGGCAAATGGCACCAAAGGCATGACTTAAGACCAACATGTTACTCAGGTAGGAAACCGAACAACAAACCTAAAATACATTGAGCTTATGGAAGAGTCTGTTTTCGAGCTTACGCGGAGGAAAAGAGTTAGGATATTATGCAGTAGTTCTGCGTTTCCGAATAATATTAAGTGGGTTTCTTCTCAGTATGTACTATGAGAAAATCAACCATAAACTATATTCTGCTTTCAGCTGCACGTAATCAACCCAATCTTGATCCCTTTATGCAATAACACAAGAGGGTATGACAATCGTGAGCAGACAGCTAACTGCACATAGCTAACTGACCAGATATAACATCTCCTTGTGGCAACCAGGACAATTAGAAAAGGTGTTAATTGCCCATGTCTAAGATGCAATAACAGATGTTCATCGGAACGGTTCCTGTACATATCCTGCAATTATAAACCATGGAGAACCTAGCAGTGAGCCTGTAACAACAAGAGCTTTCTAGTACAAATACAGATTTATGATTGAAAACTAGTCACTTACACACAAACCCTCAGAAGTCATCACTTTCATCAGCACTACAACAACCACCACAAACTACAACTACATTAGGTCCATCCATCACACGGCAAATAGATTCTTTTTTTTTGCATTTTAGATTTCTGAACGATAGAAAACATACTCCAGGTTGTGTACACCAAAGCAGAGCCACGGAGCTGTTGTATTCTATGAGCGACTGTATGCAACTTTCTGGGAAGTATAAAATGTTTTGAACAAAACTTGGAAGCACTTTCCACAGTCAACACAGGATAATCCACTGTTTCAGCCAACAGCATACATTGACCATCTGTACTTTTTATATGACAGACTTCCTTCTGTTAACCAGAATCCGTTGAGCAGTTCCAAACGTCCCCACTGTTTCTCTATCAACAACACTTTGATTAGCAGCACTTGAAAATTCTGATAGCATTGAGCGTTGCCGCTGAGCTGGTGAACCAATAAGAACTCCCTTTTTCATACTAAATCCCCTTGGGTGCACCTGAGAATTCCGGCCTGAACTGGTAGGGCTAGAAACAAATCGAAGCCTCTGCCTCGCCGAAGCTAAGCTAGGGATCTTGGATTTCCATGCTGCCTGCCACTGAGTCGGGCTGGCATATTTGTTGCTACTTCCAGCATTGCCGAAACTTATCTTAGTTTGAGGAGTGGCGATTGATAATGGTGTTCCCCTTCCAAGTAATGGAGTATATCCCACAACAGAGTTTCTCCTTGGTATCCTCGATCGAAAGAACTGCGTATTTACCTCATTCCTATGTTCAGGGTCTGCTGATTGTGTTTGAGTTGGCAAAACAGCAATTGAAGCCCTCCTCTTCTGCTGCACTAGATTATGGTTCGCAGAAGGAGCTACCAGAATTCTTTGCGCTTTCATAGGTGGTATTGGCATGTTGTTGACTATCTTTTTAGACATAATAGCGTTCTCTTTATTTACTGACATCTGCATATTTACTGCACTATTTCTGTGAGGTGCTGGAGGTGGCAAGCAGTTTGTGATTCTTCTCAGAGCTGGTCTCTGTTTGACAGGAGCAAATGGTGGTTTGTGATAACTGGAAGTGTTTCTCCCCTCCCCTGATCCAGAGTTCTTCTGAGATAGTTGGTTTTCAAGTTCTCTGATCTGTAGTTAATGGAACGTCGGAAAGAAGTAAACATGAGTATAGCCTTAATCATACCTAATGTGCTAAAGCCCATATTATTTCCTCAGACTATACCTTCTGTTGGTAATTTTTGCATGCCTGGTCAGCCTCTCTGATCTGCATTTCAGTAATAAAAATTACCAATTATAGTAAAAAGATAATGATAAGGTTAACAATGAAATAATAAAGCCAGAAGACGAGTAAATAGGTTTCAAATAGATCTCATAGTTGGGCCCATTACAGGAAATACAGTTGTGTACCAGAGTGTTTGGTACTAGTACAAATATCAGCATTCATATTTATACATAGCATGCTATTTGTGTAGAGTTCCTACAATTTTCGAAGGTTTGTTGACCACCAAAGGGCTGGAAAGAGCATCAGCAAAGAGTTCTAGAAAGTACCTTTTCATGAAGCGATTTGAAGACGTTCTCTCTTGAGGCGTACTTCAAATGCATTCGCTGCAAGGTTTCATTTAATCTTGCAGTTTCTTTTTCCTCCTGTCTTAGTTTCTCCATCTGTAAAAGCAGGCACATTTTACATCAGGCAAAATCCTGAGAAGGAACCCTATCATTGTTTAAAAGAATAAAGTTCTGCATACCATTTGCTTAAGCTTGAAACTTTCAGCTGGATCTGACTGCTTACGGGAAGGACCACTTTCAATACCACGAACACGTGTTGCAAAATTCAAGGTGCAAAGAGTTTCCCCCAAGTCTGCTGAACTTGGACTGATTTGTGCAAACATGAGAGTCTTGCAATCGCCCCCTGTTCGACAATGGCCTCCACATTTTAGTGAATATGTAAAGAAGGCCTTAGGATGAAAGAAAAAAATGC
This sequence comes from Acanthochlamys bracteata, assembly GCA_019914995.1. NCBI lineage: Eukaryota > Viridiplantae > Streptophyta > Magnoliopsida > Pandanales > Velloziaceae > Acanthochlamys > Acanthochlamys bracteata. The sequence continues at coordinate 3,952,788 of CM034143.1, read as the reverse complement.
TTCAAGTAACTTTGGACTGATGCATAACATAGAACTCCTCAATTCACTTTCACAGTGAATCGTAGAAATCTTAAAACCTTCCTCTTCCCTGAAAACAAGATGCAGTAAACTAAAGGACACATTATAAAGAAAAAGAAAACATCTTTCCATAACCATAAATTTCTTGGTCACTTCAAGTTGTTCCATGCTGAGGGACAAGTACATGGAACAGCCTTAAATGTGTATCTGTATGTTCACAATAAACAGGAACTTCCAAATTGTACTGATGGGTATTGTAAGGTACAGCGGAACAGTTACTTGAAAAAGTACACTATTAATCTCCCAAGTCTGATAACAATGTGGAGAAAAGTAGAAAACTCCAAAAAACAAGAAGTCAAACCATTCATCTCCTAATCCTAGAGTATTTCAGAATCACTTAGACTGTGAAGTTTGTTGAGTCAATCATCTCTAAAAATGTACAACAGAACAGAGAACAAAGTAATTGATGTTGTTCTAGGAAAATGGTAGATAGCAGTCACACTTCATGAGAAGTGATAGATATAGGATTTGAAACCAATGCACTGACAGACACAACCTGCGATCATTTACACAAATGCCTCTTTGAATTCAACCTACGTTATGTATCATTAGTCATGGTCATAATTATTACAATCATTTTAGAGGCTCTAACCATTGAAATTACTATGGGCTCAAGCTTCATAGGTAATGCATTTTATGGAAGTGCATTTTTCCATGAATCTGTTTTCTCCATCAAATTTGCAATCAACAGTGTTAAATTCAAGCTCCATCTGTAAGTTTTTACCCTGAAAATGCACACTTTCTGCTAGTGTGTTTCTTGATGTGTTGCTAAAGATTGGTAAACTAGTTCACCAAAAAAAACACAAACACTGAAAGTGCATAAACACTCAAAGTCTTGCCTATAACAATGAGCTCGAGCGTTCTCCAGCTAAACATAGATGAAAATCTGAAATATATCTTCTTCATTGAATAAATATAAGGCCATGAGTTATAACAACAAGGACGAGGGTTCGATGTAAAGGATGAATGTTTTCTGTCATATTAAAAGACTAGATGGAAGTCAGATGTCATGAGATCAGAGGGCGAAAAACAGTTTTGAGAAATGCTGTCCTTTTTCTTTAAGAAATTAGGGGCTTAACAAAGTTTGCAAAAATTTTGAGAAGCAAAAGGTGAAATTTGATGTTCTGGTTGTTTGAGAGGCTCTTATACAAATAAGATGAATGTGAGCTTCCTATTTCACACATTGGTGGCACTACCTATCCTTCTCCCAACAGTTTTGAGATACAACACACTTAAGGACAGAAAAAGCGAAATTATGTATTCAGGAAATGTGGTCAGTCAATACCAAACAATTGGAGCACTTCTGTTGTATTTAGCTGTCTTATATAGCGAAGAGTTCAAAATCATAGAGCAAAAGAGCTGCCAATGTTACGATGTCATACCTAGAGAGCTCTGTAGCAAATGAGTCAGCTTTGAATTCCTGGCGTTTACGAAAGCGAGACAAGATATTAGCAATAGGAATAATACAAGATACAGATGAAGACAGCCAAGGAATTACCTGTAAGGTATATGAGAATTCTTAGAGGCAAGGGCAGATATAACATCTCCAAGTGCTGACAATGACTTATTGATAAATTGGGACTCTCTTAATCTCTCTCCCTCAACCTCAATCTTCCCCACACGTTCACTACCAGCTAAATCCACCAGCCAAAGATAGTTTCTACTCCTCTGACCATTTACCAAATCCTGAGCCTTGATGCATACTCGGACCAAGCTGCCATTACACAAACTGCATTATTAAATCTCCAAATCTATTGCAATTTTAAGGCAATAAACATTTATGCTACACTAATATTCGTAGAGAGCGAAGGAGATAATCAAAACAATAACAAAGCTCAATAAGAAATGCTTTGTCATGGACTCTGAAAGTAGCTGTAAATCCACGACAACCTAATAATCAACAGCCAGCAAAAGATCGGATATAAATGCCTACCAGTGAGATCGGCTGCTAAGCTCATTGGCATTGTTTGACCCAACTGATCTGTTTCTTGAACCTATCTTCAGCAACTCCCAAACCTCATCAGTGCTGTTAACTTGGCCTTCGACAAGCCCTGGAACATCTTGAGTTCCATCTGCCACTTGCTTTACCTCCAATCTGTAAAGGTAGAACAGAGGAGAAAATTACAAAGATTAATCTACTAAGTACCAATAAAACTAAGAATGGAACATCTTGAGTTCCGTCAGTCAACTTACTAAATGAGAGTCAACTTACTTCTTTGCATTTTCATCTGTGCTATCGGCAAGGAGATCTCTGATCTTCTCATTGTAGACCTCCAACATGCTAACAAAGAAATCATACTTTGTCACCGAGTGTCTCTCTGTAGAACTCCTGAATATTTCTTCCAAGGCACTATAGTTGACTCCCCTGTCTCCAGGAGTTCCTTCCATGGTGAAAGTCTTTCCTGTTCCAGTCTGCCCATATGCAAAAATGCAGACATTGTAACCATCCATTGCTGATCTCACAAGAGGTAATGTCTCTGCAAAGACGTTTCCTGCAGAAAAAATTATATGTAGTCATTAGCATCAAATTACTGTAAAAGACTTACCATTTAGTGAGCTGATCACTGAGGAAAAAATATCATCAATAAGGTGTAGAATTATGCTTAGAAGCAGAACCTATTTTAATATAAGAAATCTGATCTCATGATTTCCCACGGGAAGTAATCACCCATTATATGAAAAGAAAATAAAATTGTATTATATGTAAAGACTCAAACATGGATGGTAGAGTGGTAGTACCAATCAGCAGCTACTAACAATATTTTGTGCTTAGAGTGGTAGTCAACATGAGAACGACTGAAATGTTTGGGCATGGTATGAGAGCGGTTCTAACCTTGAGTGTCCATTGGGCCAAAGAATCGATCGAACTTGAATTTCCTCCTCGAAGAATCGCTACAAATTATTTGCAGCTCCATTTCCTGTGATGCATCTGAATCAAGTACAGAAGTATGTCCTCTCTCTATCTCCTCAGAGCTCAAGGGCCTACACCGGCAAAAGACCCTGATGTTGCCCTTGATCTCAATCAACTCATTGTAAAGCCGCTTTCTCTCTTCACATTCCAGCGCATAGTTTGTCTTCAAATTTTCATATTTTGGACCACACTCGGTGAGACACTTGCTTTTGAGATTTTGATATTCAGTCCCTAAAGCTTCGATCTCAGAGGTTTTCTCTTGATGTTTCTTCAACAGCTCATTGTATTGGGTACCTGAATCAAAATTTAAAAAAGAACCAAAAAATGAGGAAAGAAAATGTTTGCACCAAATTCAGAAATAATGCAAACAAAATCATTCTAAAGTAACAAAATTACCTAGAATCTGGACAGCAGATGCAAGATCAGTGGCACCAAAGAAGGTCTCCGTCGCAGAGCCTTTTAAAACGGTAGTCGGGATAGATAAATTATCCTTGAATGTCTACAAAGTTTTAAATTTTCATTAAAATTTAAAATTTTCCCACCACGAACTCTAGCAAATATTTAACGTCCGAGAAAAAAAAGAGAATCCGGATCTGACCTGAATCATTTCATCTTCAGTTAGCTCACTCGGCTCCATTGAATCGGTAGAAGAATCAGTCTCACTAGAACTGCTCGAATCAACAACCTCATTATCTGAAACACCGAAATCATCAGATAAATCGACAATTTATACAATCAGCAATCAAAACAATCAAAACGTGATTTCTGCTTCTAAGGTTTTGTTATTGGGATCGAATTTAAACCAATACCTTGACTTTCCGAGGCAGAATTATGATCTAGGGCTTCGATCCCCTGTGATTCTTCGCAGCAAGTGGAATGAAGATCTCCTTCTTCTTCAACCATTGCAAAATCGAAGTACTTAAATATATAAAGAGACAATCGAACAAAGATCTAGAAAGCGTGTAGAGAGAGGGAGCGGCGCAGCAGCAGAAGAACGAAAGAAAGAGAGAGAGAGGGGTTTGTGTTGCTTTGTTTGCAACGGTCACCAGATAAAGAGATTGACAAATTTGAATCGAACGGGTGGGTTTTACGTTTGAAATTTGAATTTCTCGAGTTTTGTTTTCAGGTTATGAGAAATGATGATTTATGACCGTTGGCCTTCGGTTGCGACTAAATTGGTTAGTCCGTGGCTCGATTCTTTTTTGGCCCAGTACTGCTCGGTAAGCTGTAGCCCAATCTACAGTCAATTTTTTGGGGTTAAAGTTGACCTTTTTTGTTTTTAATTTGAAAGTTTCTCAAAAACTGAGCTTGTGGTCTGGGCTGAAATTTTTTTTCTCTTCAATTTGCTATATCTGAAAAAGTTTGTTTTTCGTTCTTAGCTTTCATCTTGTTGAGTTTCATCGGGGATTCCGAATTTGTGCATCTGTGAGAGTTCATCTCCTTGAAATGGATTTGGTTGGTTTTATCATTTGGACATTGAACAAACGAGGACAAGAGAATGAATTAACTAAGATGTTTATTCAACTTTTAATTCTTATCATCTCCATGTTACTTCAAATTTTTGGTGAAATTGAGTAAAAGTAGTCACAAGATTTAGAGTGCGTTCTTTTGCACATTAAATTATTTTTTTATACTAAAAAATTATTTTTAATTTATTTTTTATTATAAAAAAATATAAAAAATTATTTTAATTTATTTTTAATAAAAAAAGAACACATTATTTTCAACAATATTATTTCTAATAATTTATTTTTAAAAATTTATTTTTAAAAAACTTACTTTCAAAACTAAAAGAAAGCACACTTACTTCAAACTTGTAATTCCTATCTGCCTCATATAATATCAGTACCCTCTTCTATGTAAAGAGTTTTCATGATTGTGTTGTATTTGGGTTGAACTCAAAGTGGAGGGCTTGCTTTCGAAGTTAAAAATATTTTTTGAGATTTAAACAAGCAGTTGAGTTGCTAGTCATTCCACTTAGGGATTTCAAATTAAAACACACATGGCATGTTGTGAGAGAATCTGAAGTATTCACTCCTAAGAACGTTCGAGTGCTGGTGTTAGAGCTTTTTTTTACATCATGGCTTTTTTTTTTTAATAGATGCATCTCCTTCGGAAATGAGTTTTTTATATAAAGAGAGCTTTAAAAATGAGTATTTATATATTGAATTTTTTAAAAAACGAATATAATTTTTGTTATCATAGATAAAATTTATATGACGTAAAATTATTTGTAATTTTTAAATTAAAGATACTATAAAATATTTATTCAGATTAATAAAAAATAAAATAATGAATGAAATATTTAGAAGTGTTTTTGAAAATTAGCTTTATATAACGAAAAATAATTTAAAATTTTTTAAATAGGCTTTGATTTTATTCTAATATAATAATAATAAATATTATTATATAAAATTTTTTAAATTAACAAATTATAAGATATTGTTGAAAATTTATTTAAAAATACAATAAAAATTTGAATGAAAAAGAGTTAAAAAATTTAGCCTAACATCACCAAAATGATATAAATAAATTCTGCAAACCACCTCTAAAATGCTCTTTGTCGTTCATTTCAGACAATTGCTCAAATAGTTCTTCAATTATTCTAAAATAATGTTTGGTAATAGCGCATTCTCATTCCGCGCTTCAAGGAACGGACTAGCTTTATATTTCCAATCAGTCAACGATACATCAGCCAAAAAATATTCTATTAGAAAAGATAAGTGCATATTTTAAATATTCATAATTTTAATTTTTTTCGTCAGTTCCAAATAATTTACTTTCAACTAATTTTAAAAAATAATAATAAAATTATATTACAAAGTTATTGTACTTTACTTTTAATTTACTTCAAAAAATAAAAATAAATTTCACTTTCAATCCACTTTAATAAATAATTAAAATATAAAAATTAAAATTTATTTTTAATCTATTGCTAAGAAAACTTTATTTTTTATTTTCTACTTTCTTGAAACTCACTCACGTGTGTGTATTTAAAACACGCTCATAAAAAAAAGGATAACAAAATATTCTGTTGAACTCAAAACATCTTATAGGCAGTATTGACAGGATCAACGGAGTCTTAATTCCTTGCTGCACCGACTACCCCATATCTTTCTGAGCCACTTCATTAGTGGAACTACCATCCAGATTTTAAACCAAAATAAAAAAGCAGCTAGTGAAATCTATTTACTGAAAGAACAAATAGTATGGATGTTGTGTTATACAAAATCTGATATGCATGAAAAGTAAAATATATAAATACACTGTACACAATATATAATTCCAACAAATACAAATCAAAATCCAATAAGACCTGTGCACGAATAGCATGCACTAAAGAAAGGAATTTTTTTCGTATTCTATACACAAGTTTCTCTACAAGATAGGAGCTGTATATCTTACAGTTGGGCCACTTCATTTTAAGCTTCATCATCTTCTTTGTGTAATCACCAGTACTTTGTGTGCTACAAACATATTTCCCTGTTAATCTTGTTGGTTTTGCCTCTGATTCTTGGATGTACCTATACAAGAAACATGAGCACTATTTCAGCAGAGAATATGGCATACACAGATGGTGTGACAGTTTTTACATGAGCAGATACAGAAGATCAATTTACCAAAGCATTATGTTTTAAATAACATCTCAGAAATGATTGAATCATTTTGCTGCGTGTTTTAGCATGTAGGAAGTGAGTTCAGTGGAACTGAATTCGGTGAGAATGAGTTAAAGAGGTGAGTTCTGAAGTTTGGAGAAACTGAAACACAAGAAGTGGCTCTGAACTCAAAATCTGGCCCAAAAAAACGAGTTCAGGGAAACTGACAAGCCCTTAGCATGCATGTAACTGAAGGACAACATATGTTCCAAGCGACAACAAGAGTTGAAATTGGGTTGGAATGCAAACAAAATGGATCCAGCAAGATGGGCTAGCATCCATTACAACCCAAGTTACACGGGCCCATAGGTTTTCTTTTTTGAGATAAACTAGGACTGCTGGGATTCGAACCACCAAACTCCCCTTTGGAGAGTAAATGCCTTACCAACTCCACTTATGAGTCCCCAGCGGCCCATAGGCTTTCTGCTTTGGTCAATTCAGATGTCATTGCAGGGATCGTCAAGGGCAAAGTGGTGAAGAGGAGTTAGCAATCTGCCACTAAAGATGGCGTCTAGTCAAGACTCTACTATCTTCAAAACCAATGGAAAATTAACTAGCGAGAAAATCCTGCCATGTCAATCACCTCGCGGCGTTTCTAAGAAATCATTGCTATACAAAAAGGTAAGGTAACAGTTATTTCTGATCGAGATGGCTCAGATGAATTCTGTTAATCACCTGACAAAACTTAGTAGATTGTTGCCATGCAGTAGAAAATTTATAACTCCACCAAGATGCTGTCGATAGTATTCAGCTTCTGTATCTCCTCTCCACTTGCAATGCCTTGATCAATGTAACATAGCTGTAAAGAATGTATATTCAGGCATATTTGGGTCTAAGCAAATAAGCGCTATGAGTAACAGAATTACTGTAACCTGGTACTGTGGCTTTTTCAATGTGTCAACCCCTCTTTTGACCCGCTTCTTCCATCCATTATTCCCTCTTAGACAACCTTCCAAAGCAGCTGTGTTCTGGCAGCCACGGGAACATTTTGCAAACAACAAAAGATGATTACAACAGTAACATGCAAAGACTGCTTGTTCTGTTAAAGTTTCCCCATAAAATTAACTCCATTCTCAAAATTTATAGAATCATGTCAAGTTCTGAATTGCTAATATACTAAGAACCAAAGTAACTAAAGAACCATGTAATTCTGAAATAGCTTCATTACTGAAATTTCTAATCTCTTACAATTGTATACTTCTGTTCAGAGCTATTTTACCATTATTTCTCCCGTAACTTGATTTAGTCTAGACACAAGAAAAATATAAATGCTACCTTGTAAACATTACTTTTAAAGCTAGCTCTAGGTTATGCTTATTGCTTAGGAAGTGAGGCGGAAGTCACTTTTTCCCATTAAAAACTCTACTACCTCAAGGGCACACTAACAGGCCTTAGTGTAAGTATATCATACCAGACTTGGCCTAAAGGTCACAATACTTTAAAACACTAAATGTTCGTTGATGGTCAATAAAGCAAGTAAAAAATAGTTAACCTATTAGTTGTTAGCCAAATCACTGCCATTAGCTATCTGCAACATTTGGAAGAAACCTTTGACACTTAAATGATATTATAGTGTCACAAATTCAACTTTTGAAAACGGAAGTGCCTGTCTGCTAAACAATGAGACTAATCCTTGGTTGTGTTATCAAGATTTATCTTTTGTAACATTTCCAAGGGTCAGGAGACCAAAGATTAGTTCACAAAACCAGAATCTATGTTTACCAGCAAACGATAAACAACGCCTGCAGGACTAACAGTATTTGATGCATATACTACATAGTTAGCTTGTGATTGTACCTCAGAAGGGTCTAACACCAAAAGAATGTACTGGTCTTCTAATCCATTATTTCCTTTTTGCAGCTGAATACCAACAATTGTTCTTGAATGGCCGTCATGCTGAAAGTATAAGGGCCTGTTGTGAAGATTAATTAAGTACTTTCAAATCATAACCTTTTCAATTTTCAAAACGAGCCTTGCTCCAAGAAACATATAATCGATATCATGACAACAAAACAAAAAAGTTATCAGCAGAAGACTAGATAGGAAAAGACATACGTTTTCTCACTAACACGAACTCGTTGAGTATTCTTGCTGGAACCAGCAAAGTAATGCCAAACCCAATCCATAAGGACTTGATGACCACTAGATTTATTTTTTCCATTATAGTTGGTTCCACCAAGTTTCATACACACAGAAGCATCTGCAGAAACTCTTTGGTCAAACTTACGGACATATTTATCCATTGGACCGCATACATGTACTTCATTCTTTCCACGATCTCGTAGACTATCAAAGTCAACCACCTTTGCTCGAAGGCCAAAAGAACGGAATAGCGTGGCACATTCTGTAGCCCCTATCCATTTTCTAGATCCATATATGCTACCTTTAAATGCTTCAGCGCCAGCAGTATCAAAACCCTTATCCCAAGCAATCTCAAGCCATCTCTGCAATGATGGAATGTCTGGAACATATCCTGAACCACCAAACAGGAGATTCCTTGCATCTTCTCTTTGCACCAATAGATGGGAACTCAGAATTTGAATATTACGCCACCCGCAACCCCACCCAGAATCTTCTGACTTTAAGCTCTGGTAATGATCAACATGACTTGTGATAATACTCACTAAATTTCCAGTTTCCAATTCCAGACACTGCCTCAACAAGGACATTAAGCCATTGTCAACCTTGTGCGATAAGCTTTCACTTTGTAAAGCAATTAAACAAGACATCTTCATATCAGTGGTATCTGCATCTCCATTAGAACTATCATTAGACCTTGAGGTGCTAGCTTTGGAAATCCTTCCATGAGTAGTGGGAGATAACCCTACATAATCTGCTGTCACTTTCTGCAGATAGTGAATTCAAAATAAGGTAAGATGTGAATGACATTGATATCACTAGTAAAAGATATATAGCGTGCAGTATTGTTTATGCCTTAACTGATGCACTTCAATTTTCTTATGACAAATGCAATAGATGGCAACAAATATCATGAAGTTAACAATACTTGTAAAATAATTGGAGATCTTTATTCTCAATAAAATTAGGACATGGTCTAGCTATATCAAACGACTTCAATAGTAACAGCATTCACCTTTCTAAAGAAATTATGTTTCTTCTGCTGGAGTATATCTGAGACATAAACAGAGACAAATCTCTTAGGCATTTAGTTTTATACTTTCTTTGGGCTTAACGTATTCCTAATTCTTGTGGGTTAAAGCATAAAATTAAAGCTCGAGCAATAACTAAAGATTAGATGCCACTTGAACAATAGTTCTTAAGGAGCTCCATAGTCTAGTTATATTTTGCATCATCAGAAGTAGAGTTCAGGAGCACTCAACTAAATTCAATTTGTATGCATCCAAGTGCAAAACAAACCATTAAAGAGAAAAAAGGATGACCTAATAGAACATTGACAAGAAATAAACTGCTGGAACCCACCACCAATAGATGTGTTCTCGAGAGTTGCTCTTTGCTCAGCTTATCACAAATGATTACAAGGGGTCAAACTGCTAAAAACTAGCCAATTCTTTACTCACAGCAATTTCAATAACCATGTTTGTTCATTATAAGTCTATGCAATGCATGATATTACTCCTACATCTGTCTAAAGTAAATTCTAAACTTTCTCATATTCTTTTGACATAACTTTTGGTAGATATTCTTATATAAGATGTCCTTAATATTTTTCTTTGATAGTTAACTTTCTTAATCTATGAGAGAAGTTGTTTGGAAAAAGTCTACTGCACTTTTCATTTGTTTGGTTATTTTGGCCATGGGGACTCCTATTGCAAGTAGAAGAGGTTGTTGGCTATTTGATTTTCCATTTTCATCAGGATGAAGCATCCAATGGAGTTCACTACTCCACATCTCAAAAATTTGGGTTTCAAAGTGGATTTATCTTAATGGGGATGTAATAGATGTAGTATAATTGAATGATCTCTGTTAGAGTTAATTAGAGGGTGTTTATGTCATTTCAGAAGTAAAGTTGTAGTTATTTCAGGTTACCTCTTTAATAACAAGAAAGTGAACAAAGAGGGCTTTTATATTGACTTGGTCCAGCTGACTGTCTTCTTCTGCCTCTGTTTTATTCCTTTCTGTTGTTCTTCTTTCTTTCTTTCTTTATAGACTTTCGATTTGAAATGATCACTATCTCGATGAGGCAAGGTATGCATAGGTAGACTACTAAAGATCGAATAGAAGTAACTTGGCCATTTAGCTCGCTTTTTGATATTTGCAGTTAATTTGCACAAATTATTACTATTATTTTGTCAAGTTAGTGATACAAAAGGAAAGTTTCAGCTCAATCGGATTGTCAATCCAGCATTTCCTGAGCTCTATATTTTACCAAATAAATGTGCAAGAAATAATTAATCACATAAACATATATGCTTCTTCCGTAGGATGTACCATAGATCTTGGACTTCTTGGGGAAAATGCAATTTGTGTAGCTAATAGCATGTCCCTTTCAAGCTCTTCCTCGACAAAGTGGCTGTTGGCATGCCTAAATGTTTAAATAGACCCATTAGCTATACTTAACAATTTTTGAGAAATACCAAACATTAATTATCACTAGGAGGAAGCAGCGGAACTAATTTCTATTTCAAAAGTAAAGTAGTAGCAAAAAAATTACCATTCCAGCTCAGAGGAAAGGAATTTCTCATGGCAAAATGGGCATGATGAGAGCATCTTTACTCTAAATGTCTTGTCACAGAAAAGTCAGAATATGAGATGCCGAGTATATATACTATTTAAAAGTCAACTCAGCTAGAAACCATCATTTCTAAGCAACATTTTAATAAAAATATTGATTCCTTTAAAAGTATAATAATAATTTCGAAGGCTCAAAGGCAACCTAACAAACAAAGCCACTAAAAAAATCAACATCTATAAGAAGAGTAAAGAGTTAGATAAGTCACATTTCACCTAGTAAATGTGGTAGTTGCAGTTCCAGAACATTCACATAGAACGCCACATGTACTATCCTTCATATAGTTTCTAATAAGGTTTTAAGAGCCTAGCTGAGAGCCTGCAGATTACTGGCACATCTCTAACCCGGCATTAACAACACTATTCTCACCAATCACCATATAGCAGTTGCATAATAAGATTACAACACAAAGAGAAAGCTTCCAACATAAATCTCTAGGTGCAGGAACTATGCTTGCTGGTAGGGATTGACTCAATGTATTTTCAATATGATAGCCCGCCTTCAAGACTATTCACTTGCTTTTTATCTTACAATTGAAGTATTGATTTACGTAACCGAAAAATAGAAAAGGAAATAGCACCAGTGTATAATTATCTTGATCTACAAGGAAAAGATTCAGTAACACCTTCTTGGAATGGTTATAAAACCAAGTAGAAAAACACAATCTCAACCACCTTTGATTTAACTCATTCTAAATAGAGGCAATAAAAACAAAATCCTAGAATCGAGTAACTTCACCGATACATAGATTTCTGAATCAAATCTATCTAAACATTCCAAACTACAAATATAGCAACAGTACAATCGCAAGAGAAGCACCGATCCAACTAAGCGATTTCCGTAACAGAGATACGTTTGAAACTTTTAGAATTTTTGTAATCCCTAGGGCGACACTAGACTGATATTAATTCACCCAAAAACCTTTCAATCAGAAATTAAGCAAAAAAGAATATCTAGAATCGACTGGAAATAAAGAAAAGAAGAAGAAAATCACCTTACCTGCAAGCCACGGGAACAAGAACGCGAGAAAAGAAGAAGAAGAACAAGAAAAGTTCGGAAGTTTGATTTCTGTAGCAAGCGGGTTCTGTTTGGAATTGGGTCATCTGCATAAGGATAAATTCATCTTCGGTTTACCCATCTAAACTTTAACTTCATCTTCTTGATATGTTTGAATAAAGTAATTATAAGTAAGAAAAACTAAGAGTAAAATTTAAAAAAATTATTTAAATAAAAATAAATAATAGTAATAATTTTTATTTTATTTTATTTAAATATTATTAATAAAATTATAATATAATTAATTTGATAATTAAAAATAAATAAAAAATAATTTTTATGAAAAGATAGAATATTATTATTTTTGTTTTAAGAATTGTTAGTACCGCAGAGGAGCATTCCTTGTGTTGTTGTGGAAGAGGTCCTCTAAAAATCTCTGTCCGCAGTGTTGGCCATGGCGACGGAGCTCACGAGCTCATCGGGTTCCTGTCATCTCTTTCTCCTCAAGTAACTCTCTATCCATTCAAAATCCAATCTTTTTCCTCGTTCGCACTAAGCTAAAGATTCGTTTTTTCTATCTGGTTTCTCTTGATTTTTAGATGTATCACCTGCTGAATTTTTGTGTTCGTTCAGTTGCTCCTTTATTATGTGATTGCTTTCTTACTGTTGGTCCAATTCAATTTGTTTCAAAACTAGATTTTATGTCGTTCTTCTTTTTTCTGTTCTTTATTTTAATTTCTTAAGGTTTGTTGTGTTTCTGAGTTGAATTAAGTTTGAATTCAGATAAATTTTGAACTGGCTGTTTGAATTCTAGTTGAAATTCAGAGTCGCTTGAATCATCTTAACTCTTCAGAATTTTGAAGTTGATAGTTTCTGTAGTTGGAGATATGAAGCTGTGTTTGATTTGCTATTTCGGAGTTGCAGTTAGTTCAACTTGCTCATTTTTTGTGGTTTTCTTAGTTTAAGAGCATGAGAGGTTTCAACTCTGACTATTATCTTCTGAAAAAAAAAAAAAAGATACTTTTTGGGATTTTGTTTGGGAAAATTTGGTTTCTTTGAATGGAATTTGAGACATGTGTGCTTTGAGGACCTAAAAAAAATTCAAAGTTTTGTTTAAAAGTAAACATTTATTTTTATTTGTTTGGTGACGTTCGTTTCTTCTATTTTTCTTGATATGTTGGAATCATTTATGAAACTTGATTCAAATAATTGAGAAGCACCCAAAAGCAAGGTTCAGTTTATGCAAAGCTAAAGAGTTGTGAGACTTGGTAAATTATACCATATATGAGAATTTTCGGCTTAAATGTTGCTGCTGACACTTTCATGATATTTGGAGTAATGGTTTGCATATCGTCGAGCTGTCTTGACTGATATTTCTATTGTATAGCTCTCTGGTGGTTCTTGATGGTTTGCTTATAATGGTGTTTTGATGATGCAGAATTAGTATATAATGTGAATGATTCAGTTGACTACAAGGATTTCAATAGAATCGACAAGCAGCACCATACGGTATTTTGTGGAGAAACCCAACGGGAGTGGTTTCGACTTGGTTCCAATTCTGATGCGTCTACTCACTCCGTATCTGTCAAGGGAAATCCAGCAACAAATGAATGGATCATCTACTGACCCAATAAGATAGAACACATACATTACACACGTCTCTAAGAACAGAGGTTGAGCTCTTGATCAAAATTCTAGTTCTCTTTGATCATATTGATGATACAGTTGGAAAAACACCAGCATTTCAGATTTGCCTCTGTGGACAGCAGGGTGCATATTTGAGGAAGCCGTATTAGGCTGTATGGCATTCTAGTGCAGTCTGTTTGACAAAAACACAAGTTTGGCGTATTGAATGACATTCTATAGTAGTGTATTTTTTAATTTTTCATTTGAGGTGGTGGTTATGTGATGTTGCATATTGAATGATAGTGGTATGAAATGTTTCCTTTTCAAACCTTCTACAACTTTCTGTATTCATTTACAAGTAATGTTGCATGTTAAATAAAAACCATGCATATCAAGAAATATTCAATCCTTAGCATTCAAAGAAAACTTTTGTTCATCCACATAACATATCTATTTAGGAAAGCAAGCATATCAACAAAACATTCATAATTTTGAATACATCAGTAGACTTGTATTCAAATGAATTCCTTAACTGCATACATTCTCATGACAAGGAGACTTGTATTCAAAATCATCACATCAATAGATGATACATCATCACATCAGTAGACTTGTATTCAAAATATTCACAACATTCATAAATTCCTAAATTGCATACATTCTCATAAATTGCATACATCAGTAAACTTGTAACATTGTGATGTATCTAACATAGTACTTTTCTCATACATCATTAACTACTATATTAGATACATTATAACTACATACATTCTCATACTGTTACATACATAATGTTAGATACATCATACTGAGTACTAGTGTGGTTGTTCTTTGAGGGTAATGTTCACTGCCTACGTTTACCTACTTGTACTCCTCATCTCATATAATGTAACGTTCCGATTTGCTCTGGAGAAGGAATTTGTAGAAGCAACTTTTGCTGTACTACCATTTCCTTCTTATGTGGTTTTGTTATGTTGTTCTCTCAAGTGAAGCAGAGTATCTAAAACTCTTGAAAATGCCATGTTAGTCATGTTTGTTTCCATGCCATTTTATTTACTTGCTGATGCAGTGTTAAATAGAGGTTCAAAATTCTTGAATGTAGGCAATCATTGAAGGTTGTTTTGCTTAATTAAGTTGCTTGCTTCTCTGGAACCTTTAGTTATTGTTTAACATGCTGAGTTTCCTTGCATGGTGAATTTCTTTCTGTCGTCCTTTTTGTTTTATGTTAAATAACAAGTAGTGCTGCTTGGAGGTTCAGCCTTTCTGTGACCGCTTTGAGTTTCAGTTATTTTAATTGCATGCGGATTATTTTTTGTCCGGACTCCTTGTTCAGGATAAAATTGTCTGGACTCCTTGTTTATGATAAAAGAACAGAATCCTGGTGCTAATTGGATGATCAACTTTTCAACGTGTCAGACAATGAAGCAAACAGTCATTTTCCTATTTCGTTGAGTTGCCTGCATCTCTGCATCCTTTTTACTTCCTTAAGTTGCTGAGTTTTGTTGTGCAATGATTGCCTTTGTTGTCTCCTTTTGTTTAGAATGAAATACACATTGGAGGATCAACTTTTCTAGAATTCTAGCAAATCAATCTGGCAATTGCTGCACCTTCTAATTAAGTTGCCTTGTTTCCGGACACTTTTTTTGTTGCTTCTTACCTTGTTCAGTTTGCTTGCATAGTTATTTCATTTACTGGCTCCCTTTGTATTTTAGGTCATATCCGACTGATTGCTAATTGGAGGGCCAGAATTTCTTTAATACATGTAATCAATGGACATATTTGTACTTAGTTCTCTTATCCATCTACCTTAATTAACTCTACTATTACATTCATAATAAAATAACTTATACTAGTTATTTACTGGTCATACTCTCGGTCATGAAAACCAATGGTATGCCTTTCTCATATTACAACATTATTCAGAAGCAAGTATAGTTTAATAGCTTGTTTCTTTGGGTATTGATCACAATGGAAAATTCAAGTTTGTTATGCAGTATTTGTTTGACGTCTTTTTGTTAAGTATAGATGTGTGATATCTCACAGTTTTCTTTAGAAATAAGTCACAGCTGCATTTCCAGTCAACAAGATTTCAGTCTATTAATAGGACAAAAACTATTACACAAGTAGGAAGCAACAGAAACATCAATCATATTGTAGCTCAAGATTATAAAGTTACCATATAGTTAGGTCCAGTCTTCCTAATAAGGATCAATGGTCTTACATCTTCCGGATCTTTGTTGCTTAGGTCTCTTTTGATTTGGTGAAACTCTACTTATGAATGGTCCTTACTAATAAGGAAACTTGTCTTTCAGGAAAATAAAATAATTTACTATGGTATTTACAGCCAAATAGATGATTATCATTTTCTCATTTTATTTTGTCTACTAAGTCAATTAGTGGGCTTATGGGCTAGATATTCTGGAAAAATTTGAAAGGTAGCAAATCCCTTTTTCAGTGTTAGTACTTGTAAAAGAGAGTTAGTGATTTTTGGGGGTCAACTATTCTTGAACGTGTGCAAACAATCAAGCATTTGTTTGACTGCATAGTGAATTTGTCTGCTTCCCTAAGTCCCTTCTGTTGCTTCACTTTCTTAGTTTGGTTGCACACCTTTTGTTTTCAAGTTTCCCTCTTTGTTTTAGGTTAAAAGAGCCAACAGAGGAAGTGGTTGGAGGGCCAACTTTCTTCAATGAAGCAATCGACCAAGCAGTCATTTCTTGCTTAATTATGTTGCTTGCGTCTCTGACTTCATTTGTTTCACACCACATTGCTTAGTTTGCTTGCATACTGACTGTTTCTATTAATCCTTGTCATTTTATATTAGGTTGAAAGAACCTTTGGGGTTCTAGTTGCAGGGCAATTGATCAAAGCTGTTACTTCCACGCTTGTCTGAAATTTTGCATTGCTACTTGGTTTTCTGTAGTTTGCTTTCATACTGATTATGTTTTCCATGCAGGTTTTCTAGATATTTTAAACTTACTTCATAGGACCTATCAATTTGTCTCTTCTACTTGATAGTATCTCTCGATTTGTCTCTTCTCTTGACTTCTCCACACTCAGTATCTGGTTATATGTCATTTTATCTTTGAAGATAAAATGTTGTACCTTGCAGCAGGAATTAGTTGGAGGCTCAACTTTTCTTCCATAGATGCAATCAATGAATCAGTCATTCCATCTAATTTAGTTGCCTTCTTCTCTGCATCCTTTACTTCTGCTTAACTCATTGAGGCTATCTTAATGCTGATTGTTTCCTTGTCATCCTTTTTTGTTTTAGGTTACAAGAACTAAAGAAGTGCTGCTTGGAAGGTCAAGCTAGTAATATTGCTGGCATTGATCAGCAGTCGCTTGCATATTTAGTTAAGATGCCTGCTTTCCTGAACCTTTTGTTAGTGCTCAAGTTTCATTTATTTTTGTCCATGCTAATCAATTTTCCATGCCTTTACTTAATTTTCGGATAAAAACACAATATGATCAGAGGATCTACTTTTTTTCAACTCAGATAATGAAGTATTCATTTTCCTGCTTACCTAAGTTGCCAGCTTCTCTAAACCAGTTCAGTTCCTTAACTTGCTGAGTTTGCTTTTGTAATTATTAATTTACTGTCTTCTTCTATATTTTTAGGTCAACGGAGCCAATAAAGTCCTTAATGGAGGTCAACATGTCTCGCTCGCCGTAGTAGGTTAGAATATCCTAATAAAAACAGGTTGGAGGATCAATATTCATCAATACTGGAAATAGATCAAGCAATTGGCTTCCTGTTTAGTTAAGTTCACTCCATCTTCGGACACTTTTGCTGCTCCTAAAAATCTTTGCTAGGTTGCTTGCTGATTATTATTAATATGTATGTTTTTCTTTCCCCTCATCAATTCAGGTTACAAGAACCAATGGTGGAAGGATCAACTTTATTCGATGTAGTCGTGATGTTTTTTATCTATACCTCTTTGTTTTAGGTTAAAAGAACTAAAGAATGTTGTAGGTTGGAGGGGTAACTTTCTTTGATCAAATGATGTGCCTTTCTGTATCCTTTTCTTGCTCCTTACCTTGCCTTGTTGGCTTGCATGCTAAATGTTTTTTCATACTTCGTCATTTTATGTTTAATAGAACAAACTTTCCATAGTGTCGGGCAGTTAATCAAAGTTGTTGCTTCTATGCTTGTCTGAATCGTTTTCTGGCAGCTGATACTGATAGTTTTCCTCTCTTCCACTTCATTTGCTAGTTGGAGAGAGTATAAAAAGGTGGGGTCAATCAAGTATTTACTTTCCTGCTGAGTCAAGTTGTTCACTTTTCTGATCCTTTTGTTGCTAATTAAGCTCACACTGTGTGTATACTGAATATATTGGCTCTTTTCTTCTTTTCTCCTATCCTTTCAGGTTAAAAGTTCAACTTAATAGTGGTTGGAGGTTCAACTTTTATTCGAGGTTAGCAATCAAGCAACCTTCTGTTCTTATTTTACTTGCATGCTTCTCTTCCTTTCTATGCTTTTTAAATTGCTTTACTTGCTTGCTTGCGTACTGATTGTTTTTCCTGTCTTGCTCTTCATTTTAGGTTAAAAGAACCAGGGTAATTCTGCTTGGATGACCAAGGTTTCTTCCATTGACGAAAGGTTTTCTTTTCTTCCTCTTTATGTGAAGTACCAAAGCCAACAATCTGCTGGTTGTAGAGTAAACCTTTCTTCAATGCTGTCAATCCGACAAGCATTTATTTGCTACGTAGTTAAGTAGTCTGCTTCTATGAATTCTTTGGTTGCTAATTATGGTTGTTAGTTTACTTGCATACTGATTGCTTTGCATCTCTTCCTTTCCTTTCATGTTAATAGAATGAACGGCCTCATCTTGAACTAAATCTAATGCAAGTATATTTTAGTTTGTTTCTTTTTTCTCTGGGATATTGATCGACACTGGTAGTTTTGGAGTTTGCATAATTTGAGGCATATTCCGAGTTCGTCACTGCTTAAACAAAAGACTTCTGAATATCTGAGTCTAGACAGTTTGAGTTTGAGTCCAAAAAGGAGTTAGTAAAATCATTACAAAGTTAAAATAGCTCAAGGTTATGTATTTCTAGATTCCTCGTGAAAATGCATAATTGAATGTGTGGCACAATGCTTTCAGGATTAGCTCTGTTGATACTAGATAGTTGTGGTAACTTGTGGCCATCTGCTGCTGTCAAGATCCATTGGGCAATTGCGTAGCTACACAGAAGAACAATGTGAGCTATTGTATTATTTGGAGAAACACAATTTAAGTATTACTATTTTGCAATTCTTGCTTACTACTCTCCTGTTGATAGTGCCTAACGGCCATCAATGAAGTTGGAGAGTGATGCTCTTCACAAAAAAATGAAGCCCGACTTGTACTGTACTATCTGAAATCAGCTTCCTTGTTGCAGTAGTTTAACTTTTGTTGTTTCAAAAGTGCATTGCTAACTACTCGGCTTTGTATACTGATTGTACTTTCAAAATCTGATGCCCTTTATCTCATAACACAGGTATAACGCAAAACAACTTGGAAATTTGCAAGTAGGTGGGTTCCTTGATTTAAATACCTTGGAGCTCGTGGCAGGGCTTTGAGATTGGTCCTCTGATTTAATTCACAGGCAAAACACCTTAAAAAGTTCTTGTGACTTCTATTTGATACTCTGACCAATGAATTTTTATGCCGATGCATATTTATCATTTTTCTCTAATGTTGTTTGTAGATGCTTTGTTTTTCTTATTTCTGCATACTCTCCATTTCCTCAGCTTAATTCTGCATAATTACTGTCCGAAGCCCTTCTTCAAAGGCATTACCATTTTGAAAATTTCTAAGTTTCTTTGGTATTTTCCACTTAGTTCTGTGCTTTAACTGGGTGTTATCATTGTACGTTTAATGTTGCTAATGTTAATATTAATATATTGGTAATATCTCATATCCAGCACTTCAGCAAGGCTGAGAAGTTGTCATCATCTTGTCAAACCTTATAGTGTGAGATAATGACCAATTTTTTGTACAGCCTATCTCTTTGTTAATATTTGATTTGTCCAATTCCAGCACACCATCGCAATGGAGATGAAAAGTTATTGGCTACTTTAGCGGCAGAGTTGGCTGACTTTCTAGGAGCTAGGGAATTTTGTGGTTTTGTCTAGAATCAAAACACAGCCCAATTTTTCTCTCTACAAGATTTCAGTCTATTAAAGGAGTTGAGAACCATCACAAAGCAGCAAGCAAATCAAACATTTACTTTAGTGTAACTCGAGATTATAATGTTCCCTTGTCGTGTGCAGTCTTCTTAGTAAGGATCAATCTCTTATATCAATACTCTGACTCCTTTTTTGCTTGATAAGTTGAAGTGTCTACTGATTTGGTTAAAACTCTATCCAATGGATGGTTCATGCTTATAAGTTATCCGTCAGGAAAATAAAATTAATGTACTTGGCTATTCAATTCGAAGTAGACGATTTTCAGTTTCTTGTTTTTCAGTTGTCTACTAAATCTGTTAGTGGGTTTATGAGGTAGGTTTTCGGAAGTGATCAAGTCCCAAATCTCCCTTTAGGGTTAGCATGTTATGTTCGCGCTTCTAAAAGAGCTGCAGGTACTGCTTACTGGTTCTTGGGGGTTCAACATTTCTTGAATGTACAGAAATGATGAAATTCATTTGAATGCTTGGTGAAAGCTGTCTGTTTCTCTAAATTCCTTCATTGCTGCTTAACATTCTTAATTAGGGTGTGTTTAATTTAATGTTAAATTCATTTTTTGAAAGTGAATTTATATAAATAAATTTAAAAGTATTTAATAAAATAAATGTTTATATTTATTTAGAAGGTGAGTGTTATAATTAAACTTTGAAAATAAATTTTTAACAGAAAATTTATAAAATTTATATTTGTTTTAATTTAAAGATGAGGTTTAAAAAAAAAGAGTTTGGTCGGCTGAAAAACAAACCCCTGGATTGCACACTAACAGTTTTTCTTCTGATTCCATCTTTGTAATGCCCACATTTTTCGATGCAAGCAATCATTTAAGTAGCAAGTCATTGTCTTACTTGGTGACATTGATCCCCTCTCTGAATCCTTTTTGTTTCTCATTTTAGTTACTTAATTTGCATAATGTGCTGATTGCTTGCCTCTATCTTCATTTAGGTTAAAATTAATCATTGAAATCCTGATTGGAGCATCAACTTTTCTTCAACTCGACACAATTTATGAGAGATGCTGCGTGCCTGCTTTTCTGAAACCATCTATCTGTTGCGCTTGCTTTGATACTCATGGTTTTTCCTTTCCCCCTCGTTGTTCAGGTTGAAAGGACTAAGGGAATGCTAGTTGGAGGATCAAAACAACCAATCAAGCAGTTGTTGACCTGGTAATCTTAGTTGCATGCTTCTCTAGGTCCGTTGTATGCTATTAAAGTTGCTTCTCTATTTTCTTGCATATTGATTATTTCTCATATTTTATTCTTCATTTTAGATCAAAATAACAAGAGGAGTTCTGGGTGGATGGGAGATGTGATGCAGGAAACCAATTGAGCGATTGCTATCTTAGTTAAGTTGCAACACGACTTCATTATGGCTTTTCTTCCATTTTCATTTATTTTCTTGTATAGTACCTCTCAGTCTAACACTTGCAATTTTAGTTAACATGCACATGCAGACTTCATCTTCACTTCTAAAGAATTTAATTTTGTAATGTTAATAGCGAAGGGTCCGCCTGAGATAAAAGACTGCGTCCAGCAGAGAAATAACAATATAGAAATAATAATTAAAATATGAAATTCTTTTTATTAAGAATAAAACAATAGGTAGAACTCTATATATATAAGCAGATGTTTGGATGTATATGAAATTTATAAAGAAGAAGAGTAAGATGGTAGGAAACTTAAGGAAAATTAATTTGTATAATTACGTTGAACTAACTTTTGAAGAAATTTTGTTCCCATGATTTCCGCTAAATGATAATAGTGTATATGAAGAGTAAACGCCACATGAAAGCTGGACAAAGGCATTTGGAGAAGCTGCTAAAGAAGAATTAGAGTAGTTAGGCGCTCGGACCAGTCGGGTTGAACTGCAAATCAGTGATTCAGTTGCCGTTGTGGACCGAAACACTTGCTTACCTAGTTTTTGTGGTATGGTTATTTTGGCTTTTTTTCTCATTCAAATTATTTGGGTAAAATACTTTTTACATAGGATACTTCGTATATAAGCTAAGTCTAGAATATGGTAGAATATTCTAGATACAAAATAATTAGTATAAATTTAGAGTGGGTTAGAGAATACTCAAAAAAATGAAGGTTTTTGTAAAAAATGTTATATAATAATTTTTCGGACTATGTATTCTCTACCGTCTAATAAAAAATAATCTCCACTGTCTGTTGAGGAGGTGGAGAAGCTATAAATAGGAGGGGAGGGTGAGCCCTCATTTGAGGGTATCAAGCAAATCAATCAAGAGTTGTAACAAGCCATACTAATAGAAATCTTTTTTTCCCAGAAGCTCTCTCTTCAAATGTTCCTTAATTTTCTTCTTTCCCTCAAGACCATTCAAAAATTTTAACTCTTTTTGATAGCTTATTTGGGTAAAGGCTGACTTAGCTACAAAAAAGGGTGACTAAGTGCCGCACGATTCAACGAAAAACTCTAGGCCCGTGATAAGTGATATCAGAGCCAAAATTCTGCCAAGAAACAATGGCAAACAGAAGCAATGTTACCATCTATGAGGAAAGAGCTATTAAAAGAAGAGCTCCGAAGAGCAGTCGCCAATGTAAAAAGAAGTCTAGGAATGTAATGACGGACGTGAACACAAGGCTTGATAGGGTGGAGCTTGCTATGGCTGATAAGTTGGACAGGTTCGAGGAGTCAAAAGGGCAAATGATCGAAAAGCTCGAGAACGAATAAGAAAAGCTTTGTGAGGAGATACAACGAGCATTGAACGTAGTGGCCGAATCATCCTCTCGCCAAAATAAGGCCCTTAAAGACTCTGTCTGGCGATATGGATGCTCTTAGGAGGAAAGTTGTGACTCTTAGGGAAGAGGTCGTAGGGTTGGCTAATGAGTTGAGGGATGTCCAAGGAGATTGGACACTTTGCAAGATGGCGGTTACGCAAGGAAGAGTTTCCGCCATACCCTCAACTTCAACTACTTCAAAGGTAGATGTTCCAAAACTTAAGGCGTATAAGAGTGCGCGGAACGGAGATTGACAACTTTTTTTAGAGCTTGGAGCAACGCTTTAGGAGTACTGTTACCACGGAAGATGCATGTAAGATCGATTATACCACTCTTTACCTTGAGAATACCGCAATGGTATAGTCGAGGAGTAAGTATGCTGAGATCGAGAAAGGGACCTTCACTATTGCCACCTAAATAGAGTTCAAGAGGGAACTCAAACGGCAATTCTATCTGATGAATGTCGAGGATGAAGTAAGGACAAAGCTTCATCGCTTGACCCATCGGGGCAGCATAAGGAACTATATCAAAGAATATTTGGAGTTGATCTTAGAGATTCTTGATTTTCAAGAAAAGGAGGCCCTTTTTGCTTTAATGACAAATTGCAAACATGGGTAAGGTTGGAGATCTAGTGTAGAAGACCTCGAGACATTAACTCTGTCAATGCCATAGTCGAGTCCTTTATAGAGTTCCAACGGTCCGAAAAGCATAAACCTCAAGAGAATTTCAAGGACAATGGTGGTGGAAATAACCATCAAGTTAATGTAGCAACGCTTGACCCACCAAAGAACAAGGGAGGCTCCAATAGAAGCCAAGGAAGCAATGATAACAATCGAGTGAAAGGTAAGAATTCTTTAAAATGCGTTTTTTGTGATGGACCTCATATGGCTAGAGAATGCTCAAAACAGAACAAACTCTCCCCAATAATAGAGATAATAGACGCGCCACAATAGCAACCTGAAGAAGTAAATATGGGATCATTATAACTACTTAATGATATTTAAGGCAAAGCCGAATTGCCAAAATGTAAGGTGAAGGATCGAATGTACGTGACAACTGAAGTTGGAGGACGGAATGTTCGAGCTTTGGTAGACACAGGGGCGACCCATAACTTCCTCGAGGAGAAGGAAGCAACCAGGTTAGGCGTCAAATACGAAAAGGAATAAGGATGGATTAAGGCAGTTAATTTCGAACCCAAATCCATTCTTGGTGTTAGCTGTGGGGTTATAACTTGTATAGGTGAGTGGTATGGTCTTCTGAACTTTTCTGTTGTGCCAATGGATGATTTTCCTATAGTTC
The DNA here is from genome assembly GCA_019914995.1 of Acanthochlamys bracteata. Lineage (NCBI taxonomy): Eukaryota > Viridiplantae > Streptophyta > Magnoliopsida > Pandanales > Velloziaceae > Acanthochlamys > Acanthochlamys bracteata. The sequence continues at coordinate 3,928,608 of CM034143.1, read as the reverse complement.
TTGGGATGGAGTTTATGGATCGCGTAAAGGTCGTACCTATTCTTTTTGTCAACTTTATATGGATTATGGATGAAGAAAAAATGTGCATGGTACCTTTGTTGCGAAAAGTAAATTTCCAATCCAAAACTACTTTGGCCCTACAACCTCAAGGGAGAAGAAGGAGGCATAACCAACAATCCAGACCATCTCAAAAGAACCAAATCACCTCATCGTGGAGGCAAGGGAGGATCAAAATACTGCAACGTCCTTAAGAGCTTCTGCATTTATTATGATGACATCCGAACGGGATGTGGAAGAAATTCTGATGCATCGATTCATCCCAAAGTGTGGTAGTCATTCATGTTATTCCGAATACTTGGTCAAATGGAAGGGTCGGCCAGACGATGAGTCAAGTCGGGAACATTAAAATAACTTATGGCCATTCCACCAAAAGATCCAAGAGTTCCGTTATAGCTCCACACAACCGCAATAAAAGCATCGAGAAATAGGTGGGGGAGTATATCACGGAATGGCTATTTTGATTTTTCTCTCTATCCAAATTACCTTGGTAAAATACTTTTTACCTAGGTAGTACTTTATACATAAGCCGAATTTGGAGTATAATAGAATACTCTACATATAAGATAATTGGCATAAATCTAGAGTAAGTTAGAGAATACTCTAGAAAGGTGGAAATTATTGTAAGAAATATTATGTAAGAATTTTACGGACAATGTATTTTTCACTACCCTATCAAAATAATCTCCATCGTCCATTTAGGAGGTGGAGAAGCCATAAATAGTGTGTGTGGGGAGGGAGGGGGTGGGCCCTTATTTGGGGCATCAAGCAAATCAATCAAGAATTGTAACAAGCCATACAAATAAAAAGCTTTCCTTCCAAAAAGTTTTATCTTCAATTGTTACTTACTTTCTTTCTTTTTCTCAAGACCATTCAAGTTTCTTAACTCTCTTTGATAGCTTATTTGGATAAAGGATGACTTAGCCACAAATGAACGTGACTAAGTGCCGCATGATCCAAAAAAAAACTCTAGGCCCGTGATAGTAGTCATTGGTACTCAATCCCAAGCCGCTCAAACATACGTAGTAGCAGCTGCTGCAGACGCTTTTCGTGTTTCTGCAGTATGCTCTTTTCTGTCAAGGATAACGACGTTCACTCTCTCAAGCTTGCCCGTGGTTGGAGCTCTTTGATTGATCTGCTTTGTCCTGGCCAAAATCTTTTAGTAAAGCCCTTGCTCGTGCTCCTAAGAATATTCCCTACTTCTGCCAGAACTACTCTGTCGTTCTAGCCAATGCTCTCACTACGTCTTTGTTAACTAACCCTATTACCCTTGTTGCTCTCACTTGCTTCTTGCGGCCAGTCTTTTCTTTACCTTCTCCGTCCTCCTAATCAGCCCCTGGTGTTGTTCAATCACCAGTTTTCGGACCGTGAAACTTTAATTGGTCTCCCGTTGTTATCCGTTTTAATGTTTTCTTACCTCTGTTGGATGTGTTATTGGTTTGAACTTTCGGGATGGCGTATGACTTATTTGAAGAGGTCGTCGGCAAGGGACGGTGATTAATATCTGAAGCCAGACCGATCGCTACTGGCAGGCGCTGCTTACTTTGGATTCAGGTTATGTTCCTAAGACCCTCTCGATGAAAACCGATCGCTGCTGGCAAAATTTGGGTCAACCGGATGATCCGGTAGGTTTTCTAGGTTAACACCGACGTTGGGTCTGACTTCTATGGATGGAATGAGAGCAAATCAGCAATGCTCAACACATAACAAATCTAAGCAAATATGGAAAAGAATATTGTGGCACACTATACGTCTCATCCGACATCCTACCTTACCTGTGAGAATTATTTATGAAATATTTTATATTAAATTTGACCTATTTTGTTAATTTTGCTGGGAGGTGGGATCTATAGTATAGTAGTGTATTGAAAATTATTAGTTTAGCATGGTATGCAGATCGATGAATCAAGCAAATTGGATTCTAACTTTCTGCTGCAATAGACACTCGAGGATATATTGCAAAGTCACTTTCGCGTAGGGCTTATTTACTTATACTTCAAACTTATTTTTTTAAATTATTTTGAATTTTTAATTGATTTTTAAAATAAAGTAGATACAATATATAAACTAAATTTTTTTGGCTAAAAACTCACTTTCAAAATTCAAAATTTAAATTAAAAATTTTATTTTAAACACTTTTAATATAAAATAAATATAAATTTTATTTTTATCAAATTTATTTTTAACACAAATTTTATTTTTTACAAACTTATTTTAAAAAAGTGAGTTTTATACCAAGTAAATACCTCTACTTTCGCTTAATTCCGATATCATTCGAGGCTTAGTTAATCAGATACAAATAACTTGTAACTTATATATGGGTCAACAAATTAAAATGCTCGTGATATATTCCTGTGATGCATACTATTAGTATAGATGAACAATTCGCAGAATAATAACATGCTTGTACAGAAAGGAAATGTTGGGTGTAATCCGACTTACGGCGCTCCGTGCGAAGTGTTTTGCTCCACATTAGATTGAACACCTTCTGATCCTTAGTGATTTCTTCGCTTGCAAAGAAACAACCGGCAGTTGAATGTTCAGAGAGCATGCATCAAGACTAGGCATTTCGTCGAACACCTTTAGGCTATTGTTAATTGCCTCATAGAAATTGCAATTCAGCGGTTTCAGAGATGGTGGCAAATCATAAACAACATTGCTGGCAAAATATCAAGGCAATAGTAAAGCACCGGTATTTGTTAGCTGTTTTGCAGACAAAAAGTACCTACAGCTTCGATAAAGTCGAACTATCTGCTGGCAATATTGACTGCCGAAAGGATTACCGACGTCTCTCTCTCTTGAACAAACGACTCGAACCACTAGTTCTACAAAAGAGAGAAGATTAACCAGGGTGTTATTGAGACGGGATTAACCATGTTATCTTCGCTTTCATCAAAAAGTGATTATCTAGCACTATCGTTAACATCTTTTGTTTTACTATATTAATATATTTTTTAGTGAATTTTATATTTTGATATCGGATAAGTATGATAATCTTAATCTTCATCAAATACGTAGTTGTATATGAGAATAACTTTATAGATATCCTAAACTCGAAAAATTAAAACAATTTGCATTCAGTATTCTTTTTTAACTTACTAATTTAGTGTTATTATTATTATTTATTCATTTATTCGGTCTTGAGTGTACACAAATTTAAGTTCATATGAATTTGTATTCAATGAATAATGACATCAATGTTTTTCGAGATGAAATGATAAAATTTGTTAAAAAGTACAGGAAATAGCACAACAATTAAGGCGTTAATGAGAACGCTTTAGGATTTTTGTGAGCATATCTTTAGGATTCTAAAGGCAATGATGAATGCTAAGGTAACTACTCCAAAGGAGTAACATGCTAATTAAGATTGAACATTTTGAATGAAACAAAGTCCAATTGCACAACAGAAAAAGCGCCGCAAGAAAATTTATTTACAAGCAACGGCTTCGAGTTAATTCTGTTAACCAAAACAAGAAGTTCATTCTTCTTGTAGTTATGAGTTACTTAGATCAGTTGAGCAACATCACAAGATGAGACCACTTGGAATGAAGAACCACCTATGCGCCGCATCTACTTGTCGCCTTTGCGGCAATTTCAACAAGCAGAGCACTTGTTGCAATCCATAGTTCCCACTTTTCAGTTTTAACTGCTCGGTAAAAAGATTCCTGTACTTCTGGTGATTCTATACAACCAAAAAACTATCCTTCCTTCTTTTACTGGGGTTGCTGTTGAGGTTCTTGGAGGAATTCGTGCGGACAAGGAATGAGACTTCGGTGAGGGAAACAACAGTTGCATTTTGTCTGGCACCGCTGTGGCAACAACCACGGATCAATTGAAGACGAACATTCAGCATGCTCGGGCCGTCCCTTGACAGCAGCTTCTTGAAGTGGACCCCAACACTCCACCCTGTGGAATTGAGGGTTGTTGGATTCAAAATAGACGTACACCGGGGCCTCTGCTAACTCCGGATAGTTCATGAACAGGTTTGAGTCGCCGTGCATGAACGCGTTCAAAACCTGCATCAATTGACACACACACGAGGCGTCCTTTAATTAGTGTCTGCCGATTACTAACTAGTTTGTTTTGAAGAAATGTTTAATGATCTTGCGCAAAGACATACCACTGGTAGCTCCTTGGAGAAGATGTAGTACCGGAGGTTTGCGATGAAATCAAGGAGGAAATGGCCGCCGCTTATGTGGCAGTGGACGTGGAGAGACATCTTGCCCTTCACCTTCTTCCACTCAGCTATCACCTCGTCACGTTGCAATTTACTATACCATCCGCTGAACTGTTGCATCAATCCACACACAAAACAAAACTCAGCAATCACAACAGAGCAAATAATTAACAAATTACTCTAGCTGCTGTGATTTAGACTCGTAGTGCGTACCTGTGCATGGTTAGCAGTATTGGAGACAGCGAGCGTGAGCTTCGCAGTGACATCACTATGGGTGAGCGTATAGGTCCTCGGTATGCTGCCTGGATGTTGTCTCTCATCCACGCTTAAACGCAACACTTTCAGCTTCGACGCCTCGAAGATGGCCGGACCAATCAACCTCGCCACCTATTCATATAAAAAGGAAAAGCTCATTGTCAGTAAGTAAGAAATCTTCCAACTCGCATATCCCGGCGATTTAACAGTACATACGGGTCCGGTAGAACACTTTCGGTTAGACAACCGGTTTGGAGAGACTAGGAGCCCTAAACTCTTCTTGAGCTGGTTGCAGCTTCTGTTTGAGCTAAGTTGTGTTGGAAGCAACTGGTACGAAGGGGGTGTAGCTGAAGAAGAAGCCATTTTCGAAGTTGTTTAAAGAGAATTGCTTTATATGAAACAACAGACCAAGGTTTACGGGCACGCAAAGAATAACAAGAAACAGAGGAGTGTGGGAATGGAGATTAGTTCTGTTCAATAGCTGTCGAGTCCTGACTCAAAATGAATACCAAACTTTATTATATACAGCATGATAAAAGATAATAAGAATCCTACAAAATTCAGCGAAAATACGTGTTTGGAAGTACAGCCTAACACGAAAACATGGGCAGAGTGTCTCACTAGCGCAAATATACCACGTAAACGCGGACTGGGTGCAGCTTCTAACTTGGTTGGAAGGCATTGCTGGTTGGCCTGGCTCTACGCTAACTAGTTGATCTGTACAAGGGCTCAAGAAGACTAAACCAGAGACGATCGTAGTGGCTATGTATGACTTTGGGAAAATTTTTCACTTCAAAGTTATTTTTTTAAATATCTTAGGAAAGATAAAAAAAGCAAGATTTAATATCATCAAATCTCTCTCTATTGTTGAAGATGAGTAGATAGATTATCTGTGCTAGGGTGTTCCTCCTGCAACTCACTTATCCTATTCTCGGTATTGGTCTTTATATGACGTGAACTTTTGAGTCTCTGTTGCTCTCGGTTGCTGCGTCGTTGCTATTGTTTGTACACAAACTATGGAGTAAAATGTTTCAATAATTTTCGTAGAATTTGATTTAGGTGAATAGTTTCCTAAGGTCTGTTTGGATAGAAAAATAATATATAAGAGTAAATAAGATTAATATTAAATAAAAAATTTATTATGATAGAAATAACAGTAAAAATATAAATTAATTTTGTCTTATTTGAATATACTAATAAGATTACTGAAGACTATATAATTAATTTTATTTGGTAACTGAGTAGTAAGTAAAAATAATTTTTATTAAAAAATTGAAATATTCTTATATATATATATATATATATATATATATATATATATATATATATATATATATATATATGGGGAGAGATAGAAATTTTTTTGGGCACTCCTTCACGGTTTATGATCGGGGTGATTTTCAAATTTAATCTCCACCGTTAGATATGAAAAATTATGAATTAGAAACATATTCATAAAATTTCAGCTCAATCGGATCATAAATTCACGTCCATCCGATCACTTGATCAAAATTACAGAAATGATACAATATATTTTTAAATTTTCTTACTTTCTGTCATCTTAATCAAGTGACCGGATGAATGTGAATTCGTGGACCGATTTAGCTGAAATTTTATAAATATATTTCTAACTCATAGTTTTTCATATCCAACGGTGGAGATTGAATTTGGAGGTCATTCCGATCATAAATCGAAAAGAGAGTGCTCCTATTTCTTCTTTATATATATATGGTTTACCAATCAGTGCTAGTACCAAAGAGTGGCACTTCTTTCGTTGTTGTAAAAGAAACCTGAAAAATCTCTCACTACTACAAAAATAGTCTTTACCGACTGAACCTTTTCGTCGGTAAACGAATAAATTCAGTGGTAAATAATATTACCGACTAAAAAAAGCGCGATCAGCATTCGATCGAAAACGACTAGTTGGTAATGCATTTACCGACTAACATACAAATTTAATCGGCAAGTTATTATACATTACCGACTGATTTATTTTAATCGATAATTTAAATAATTTATCGCCTGAATTTTCAGTGGATAACTTCAATTTACTGACTAAAATATCAGTGGATAATTTTTAATTATTGACTAAAAATTCAGTAGATAAATTAAATTATATTTAACGACTAGATCATTTAGTGGGTAAATTTTAATTACCAACTGAATATTTCAGTAGGTAAATTCAAATTCTTACCCACTAAAATTTTCAGTAGCTAAATTTTGAATTACCGACAAGAATCTGCTGTATTCAATATTATGCAAAGATATTCATTTAAACGATAAATAACATTCAGTATATATTTATCAAAATTATACATCATCATCAAAAAAATTTATTAATAGTATATACATTCATAAACATCAATATTTGTCAAAATTTATAATGACAAATTTATTCACAATCACAAATAGAGCGATGAATCTACAAAAAATATAGCTTCTATCCTTGATCCTTAACCATGATTGCATCCTGCAAGTGAAACAATCACAACCACATTATTGTGGAAGATGATAACCTTCTTTAGTCCCACTATCTGATCACTCCCTTGAGTTGTGATTTTTTAATCAAGTCTAGTAGCTTTCTAATAGCCAGAGCTTGAATCTTCTCCTTCACCATGCTTGTCCCCGTGAAAACAATGGAAAACTATGATTCCAATTGGATAAAGATCACGAAACAAATCCAGAACCAAACTAGGAGCTTGAAATTTCACGAATTCCAGACATTCTCCTCCTCCTTTGATTCACTCTACTTAAAACAATCTTTTCAAACCTAGCACAAGCAAATAGCAAGACACATTAGCCGCTATAACTAAATAGCTTATTCGTTGTTAGTATACAAACTCAAGTGCCCATGTAAAAGCCTCATCCCATGTAGGTGTAGGTCTAGTTGACACAATCTGAAATCCCCAAATGATAATCAAATGATAACGTTAGTTGCATTATTCATGTAAATTAAACAAGTAACTTGAACTTTATTTCAATTATATATCTCAAACACTTAGACCAAAGAGACCTCAAGTATATTTTGCTCATCACATTGACGCTTTATAGGATCTAGTTAAAGTACAAAAACATATGGGAGAGCCAAGTATGCAAGAAAATTTATACTTTAGAATCAACAGAATGGAGAAATAGCTAAGATCATTAATCTATAAGCAGAACATTTAGAAAAATCAAATTTGTTACCTTTGTTTGCCTGGCTGGTGTATTGCCAAGTGTGAGCTTATTGAGTTGCCTTTGAACCATTACTACTTATTACTTTGCACTTGTTCTCACTGTTTTGTTCTTCTACAAAGTAATTATAGGAAAGACACAACACACTTTGCGTCAACTAGATCATTTTTTCTCTCCAATTTTCTATAAATTCAAATTACATGTAGAGGTTTTCAAGCTTCAAATACAAACTTATCCTTAAAGCAAACCACTAGCAAGAACATCTACTAGATAATAATAATTGACTACAAATTTATGAACAAAATCTCATCTTTACATAAAAAGTTTAAAACTTTCGTGCATTTAAAACTAAAATTCCACCCAGATCAACCAATATTCAACACTTTTTATCGAAATCCCAAATAATTCTGAAGATTTGACACCAATTTCAGAAAATCAATCAAGCAACAAAACATTAAAAAAATCCGTTGTGTGTGTTACCTAATGAAAGAGTCAGAATATTTCACCTCTGTATCATGAACCGAAGCTTCCCCAACTCTTAACACCAAGGATCTTTAAACCCATTATCATTTCCTTGTCTAGATTTCTCTTCTCTCTATTTCTTGACCAAGAATAAGAAGACAGTGAAAAAAAATGAAAAAGGGAAGAAAGTGAGAGCTGGATCTGGTCCGCTAACTCTGTTGCCGAGTTAAAGAACAATGATAAAGAGAGAAATTGATGATAGGAGAATGAATCGAAGGAGGGGGGAGAAGGGAATTTCAGATTGTAGTGGTCCAATTCGACGAAATCGACGGCGGCTCGTACATAAGCCGGTGGATTGCATCTTCAATTGCTGGCACGTCTGTGACGGAGGAAACGGTGGTCGACAAGGAGGAGACTACAAGTAGAACATACGAGAATAAATCACGCAGAGAGGAGAATTCGAAGCCGGAGTAGGAGCAAGAGAAGGAGAGATGAGCCAAGCCGCCGGTAGAGAAAGAACGAAAATAAACAAAAAATAGAAGCATCTATTTGTAATCTGTTAATCACAAAAATTACCGACTGATTACAATATTCGGTAAACATACCAACAAAATTGAATTTAGTCGGTAAAACTACCGACTAAATTTATTTTGATCGGCAAACCTACCAACTTCTAGTCGGTATATTATTTCAATTATAATTTAATTTAGGATGTATGGTATTTAACAACTAATATATATTCAATCGTTATATTTTACTGACTTATATATTTTTCAGTTGGTAAAATTATCGACTAACTTTTATGTTTGTTGATGATATAACGACTGACGTCAATGTCAGTCGATAATTTTATCGACTGATGTAGTATTAGTCGGTAATCAATATAGAATACCGACTGAATGTCATGCGAGTCGGTAAAATACCTAAATTATCGACTAGATATATTGTTAGTCAGCAATGTCATAAAATTTATCAACTAATTTTGTTTTAGTGGATATGTGTTGTCTTTACCGACTAAATTTTTTTGGTGGATAAAAATTCAGTTAGTAAAGACTATGTTTGTAGTAGTGTCTCTCATCTACAGCATTGGCCATAGGGACGAGCTCGACGAGCTCATCAAGTTCCATATAGGCATTCACAGGCACTCGCCGCCTATATTTGGTCGGCGCCAAATTCGAATTTCATCGTTGGATATTTCATCGGTGAATATGAAAAACTATATAAGTTGTATACATACTGACAAAATTTTAGTCCAATCGAAACATGAATTAATCTTCATTCGGTTACTCGACAAGATGACAAATAGTCAAAATTGACAAAATATATATCTTTTCTTTTTGGGTCATCTTGATTAAGTCGTCGAATAAAGATTGAATTGTAATTCAATTGAGCTGAAACTTTGTCAATATATTTTTTGCTCATTCTTTTTCATATCCAACAGCGAAGATTGAATTTAAGGTCATGCCTGTCAAAAATAGCCGGCGAGTGCCTGTTAATGCCCATATCCTATCAACACACACACACAGATATATATATATATATATAATCTATTATATGTATGTATATACGTATATAAAATCTATTATAGACTAAATCATCCAAACATTCTTCTCAATTTATCTTATAAATAAGCTTTTTTCAACCGAATATGAAATAAGCCGCTTAACTCCGAAACAAGCCCAATAGAGGTGGTAACATTTGACACAACCTTCAAGGTTAATATGAGAACAACCCATTTAAATCGGATTAGAATTTGATCTTACTTGTGTTCTCGTCGATTTCGGTTCAATCCGAATTGATCTCATAAATTAGATAAATTTTTGTCGAGTTCGGATTGACCAAAAACTGACAAACTTAATTCGTAAAATTCTTGGTGTAGCAAATATTGTCTAATAATTAATATTTAGAATAATAACATTAGAATTTTAATTTAATTTATATAATTTTTCTTAACTTATTATACATTAAATTATTTAATTTATAGATAATTATCTTCTTATTTTTATATATGATCACCTAAGAATTGTTACCTATTATTAGAAATTAAGTTATATAATTCTTATTTTAATGATTTCTATTATTAAATGATTCGATCCGAATTTAATTCGGCTAGTAATAATTTGGATTAGTGTTTATAATTTTGACTCATATAAATATATAGGGGTAGAGTTGAATATTTTTAATCCAATTGTTAATCCGAATCTGACTAATAATTCATATTGCCATCTCTTAAGCCCAACCTATTATAACCTGAAAGATGTTGTCACTTAGAAAGATACCCTATTTAAGTCCTTTGGGTGTGTGCTTCCATTTAGATAAAGTTGTTTATTTCTGAAGATGTAGGTAATCTAATCCTCCTTATTTATGTATGATAGACTTCAAGACATATAGTTAGGTATTGCTCCTTTGTATTTGAACTATATTTCATGTAACGTAAGTATAATTAAGTATTGGGATGGAAATGAAAAATATATGAAAGTTTGCTTTTATGTTTTAGTTTAACATATTTTGCTTAATTCTTCATCAGAATAAGAAATTAGATACTTATTTCTAATTAGATAATTACCACGTCAAAATTAGATAACAAGTTCGATTATAAACTTTAATGTTCAACTATCATCCATTCGACAATTTAAATAATTAGATAATTGGTGAACATTACCAAGTCAAAAAATTTGAAAAACTACGTCACTGCATGTATCAAAGTTTTATAATCAGATACCAATACCGGGTGCATGGGTTTGGATGGTGGCAAGTGTGGATGGTGCATGGGTTTGGGTTCGGGTGCATCTGGTTTGGAAATTCTAGCAATAGCGACCAAGTGCACCTGGTCGCTATTGTTATTAGATCAGCATCGACGACCATACAAAATAAATAGTCACTGTTTCGTTAGTAATAGCGACCAAAATTTAACATGGTCCATATTACTTTAGAAAATAAAAATTTTAAATTAAATAATAAAAATTATTTAATAGAATCGAAACTGTTGGATGTGACATATATTTTCACTATATCATGTTTCAAAGTTTGAAATTATATGGATGATGTTTAATGTTCCATCACAATAAATAATTGACAAATATATACGATTTAATAATTTATACAATTAAATCGTAGCACCAAAATACATTCAAATGTGAAAATATTTTTTGAATAATAACATTATAGTATACAAAATATTTAACGGTGTAGATGTCCATTCGATTCTTACAATTGTGTAAGTTGAATAAACGAGTTGTGAACAATATGTTAACTTAGTTAACAAATATAGTACTTATGCTCTTACCTTATACTAATTACACAAACTATGTCATTTAATATTTCAAATATAATATTTAAACCGTTAAATTTATCCTATACTATAATATTAGTGTTCATAAAAAATATATTTAAAAAATTTATCACATTTGAATGTATTTTGGTGATACGATTTAATCGTATAAATTGTTAAATCATATACATTCATTAATTATTCATTATGATGGAGTAAAAAATATCATCCAAATGATCTCAAATTTTGTCCATACGATATAGTAAAATATACATCATATCCAACGGTTTATATTTTATTAAACAAATTTTAATTAATTAATTTGAATTTTTATTAAGTAATAGGGACTAAGTATCAAATTGGTCCCTATTGCGGTCGCTATTGATTTTAAGTAATAGCTACCATACTAACGGATGTCTCTATTACTTAAAAAATCAAAAACTTCAAATTAATTAATAAAAATTTAATTAATAAAATTGAAATCATTGGATGTGATATATTTTTATTATATCATGTTTCCAAAGTTTGAGATTATTGGATGATATTTTTTACTCGATCATAATAAATAATTAATGGATTATACAATTTAGTAATTTATACAATTAAAAATACCAAAATACATTAAAATATGATAAAAAATTTTCTGGACAATAACATTGTAGTATACAAAGTAACTAACGATTTAGATGTCCATTTGGTTGTTACAGTTGTGTAAGTTGAATAAACGAGTTCTGAACAATATGTTAATAGTTAACGAGTATAGTACTTATACTCTTGCTTTATATTAATTACACAAACTATATCATTTAACATTTTAAATAGAGTATCTAAACCATTAAATATATCATATACTATAGTATTGGTATTCATAAACTATTTTATCACATTTAAATATAATTTGGTGCTACGATTTAATCGTATAAATTGTTAAATTATATACGCTCATTAATTATGTATTATGATGGAGCAAAGACATCATCCAAATGATCTAAATATTTGCCAATATGACATAGTGAAAATATAAGTCACATTTAACATTTTAAATTTTATTAAATAAATTTTTATTAATTAATTTGAATTTGTTATTTTCTTAACTAATAGGAACCAAATAGCAAACTGGTCGCTATTGGTCTAATCTAATAAGGATTGTTCCAGTAGACGGTCGCTGTTGTGGAGAAAGTTGCGACTTCGCATTAGCACCGGTCGCTATTAAATGAATTAATAGCTACCAGAATTATTTTGATCGCTATTATTTTCACCAATAGTGATCCGATCTGTGTACACGTTGGTCGCTACTGTCCCAACAATAACGATCGATTTTATGTTACGGTCGTTATTAAAATGTTAATAGCAACTTGGTACACTTTGATCGTTGTTGTTGGTCATTGGCGACCAATTTCTATTGGTCGCTAATAATATTTTTTCTTGTTGTGAATCTAGAATTAAAAAAGATATATTGTAAAAAAAAATCATGTACAAAGATATATATCATTCACAAAACAAAAGACATACAAACCTAGCAGAGTCAAAAGGACACCTATATTACTATCATTGAAATGCATAGTCTGAGAACTATACACAAAGTCAAGATAATCTAGCAAGATAGCTAGGCTAGCTAAAAAGAGCTCGATATAAGTAAATAATAACATACTACAAAGCAGTCATCCAATGCTGAAAGAAGGGAAATTTAAAACAAACTTAGGCATCCACTATCTGTCTGTCATAGCAACAAAAAAGTTTTCAGCAAAGTTATTTTTTTGTGAAATAGCTATACATTATATTTATATAGGAAGATATAATTTGCTAGAAAAATTAATGTTGAACATTGATCAAAACCCCTCATCCTACGTACTGCTTAACTATAAGCACGAAAGAATTTAAGCAACTAAGAAGTGTTGGCTTCATAAGTTCTAACAACTTCATATTACATTAATATAGACATGAAAAAAGGATGAAAATCAATCCCAGATATGTACGCTCAAACTCATTTCATATTTCCGGCACTTATTGCAAGATTACATCTAAGAATTGCACTCAATCGGATTAAAAAAAAAAAAAAAACACAAAATTCAACCAATGATTTAACTCGTCAACAACAACAAAACAAATAACAACAAACTATGAAAAATATAAGAAATAAAAACAGAGTTAAATTTCTATGTTCCAAATCTGGCAAAATTTCTCAAATCCATCGACCACACTTCGTTTCAACAGAAATCCATCCAAATCAAGAAAGATAATCAAACAAACAACAAAAGAATAAAACAATTTCTTAGATCCGCACCTAACTTTGCTTTCAAAGTTCTTCAAAAATCTTTCCTAGAAGTAGATCGCAACTTTGAACAGTAGATCTAGTGAAAAGCAAGTAGGTCCGATGACAACCGGAAGACATCTACGGAAAGCCGATGCGAAAAAAAAACAAAAAATCGATGCGGGAGAGATCTAGCGAAAGACAATGCGAAAAGATTCAGCGCAAAACCGAGCGCTGGAGAGATCTAGCAGAAGCCAACAGGGAGAAAATGTAGCAAAAGCTGACGAGGAGAAAATTGCAGAGACCTAGCGGAGAATTCAAAAAGAAAATTTTGAAATGAAAAGGAAAGTGAAGGTGGAAGTGATTGATTTTATAATATAGGAAGTGATTTTATATTGGGAATGGGTTTAAGTTTAAAAGAACAAAGGAACTTATTTGGAAGTCACTTATTTGTAGATGGTTAAAAGAACATACCCTAACTGTAGTACTCCAAGTCTTACTTTGAGGGTATATATGTCTTTTCAAAATTTGAACTAAGTCGGTTGATTGGGTTTGCTGTGGTGTAAAATTTCAAGCTCAAGGCACTCATAGACTTATCTAAAAACCCCTTAATTGAAATTTTCTACCTATCTCCCTTTCATTCTTTGTCCCTGTTTACCCAAATTCATCCTCCCGTGAGCTAGTGAGATGTGCTTGCCGCCGACCATTGATGCAAGTGCTTCTTCTTGCTTCTTCTTCCTTCTCTCTGTATTTTTGCCGCTCTTTAAGAGCTTGAGTCGCGGCACCAACGAGCATTGAGGTAAATGTGAGTTTTGCAATCGGGCCCCTAATCATCCGATATCAACTACCGAAGAACGGAATTCTAATCTCCTTCATTCTTTGTGGCTACTCTACTCTAGCCTCCAAGACCGACGCTCGTCTCGGCCATCACGTACTCGCGAGGGATCATGACCGCTGGCATTGTCTTTTCTCAACTGTAGTATACTTCCAAGCCATCTCAATTGCTTGCCCAAGACTCATTCAATTTCGTTAGGAACCCTAATTGACGAAATCCGACAAGCTTGTGGGCTCTATTATTTAGGTGAGATATTACGTGTAAATCTCATTGTCAAGATATGTTATTGAAATATTTGTTAACTCCTTTTTCTTCCAGTAGATATTTTCCTCGATCGGAAGCCAAAAGTTTGATGTCGAAACTTAAAACTGAGTAGAAGTCTAGTCGATTTATCTTCCAGTTAGGTAAGTCTTTTATCCAAGCTAGCATTACTATTAGGAAGTGACCTAAAATTTATGATTATGATAGGTGGTTGAATTCAAATGTATGCATAAATTTTGACGTACGACTATAGCCTTGTAAGTGCTTAGTATTTGATAAGGCTGATCTAATGCACATTGGTAATTGTTTGTGCATACTTGTTAGGATCGGAAAGAAGAAGTTATTGTGTTAAAGCGATTGTGGCCTTTGTGCAGCTTAGTCAATAGCGAAGAATTTTAAGGTGAGAGTTACCATGTCTTTCTTCTGCTTAGATTACCGTTAGATTTTCCGGGTACAGGTAGCATCTTTTTTGACCCTATGGCATACCTTGCCACTTCGTTACATATATGATTTATCCCTCATGATGGATGATATACTTATGTATGTTAGTTATTGAAACATGATATTATACATGGTATTTAAATTACTAGAATTTATATTGATAGTATTATACTAAGATAAGATGATTGAGGATAATTTATGATTTGTTATTATCTTGTTATTTTTGCATTGGATGACACATGATATGTGCATAACGAAATTATGAGTTAGAGCATAACAAAATTTTACAAGCTTATGGATATCTTATATATATACGTATGTGTATATGAAAGTATTTTCATTATGTATAGATGCTTGTCACTGCAATGAGGCAACTGAGTAAGTCAGAATTGAGATTATGATCCCAGTAGGTCTGAGGGTGAAGTTACCCATCTACGATCATAGTATTAGGTAAGCTTATGAGCGTGGGGACGATACCACGCCCATTGGACCGATCAATCGGATAGTGGTAAAATCGATGGGGTGTGCAGATGGAATCTGGATATCGTTGGCAAAGATATTGGATTGAAGATTAGGTTTATATATTCTGACTTCCTGACTGTTGGATTTTATTTTAGATTAGCCGTTAAATTAATTTATTAGCAAAGTATTTTGTGTTTTCAATGATATTACCACTATAATGCTATTTACTAATTAATTGATTAATTTTATTTACTTATCTTTTTAACGTATGATTTATATTTTTATTAGCAGTATGCATGAAATTATTTATTTATTATAATTTTCTTTTTGTTCACTATTTATCGTACTAAGTTTGTTCTAAGGTATATGTTTACTTTAAAGGTGTTTTATATTATTTAATTGATTATGAAGGTATACTAACTTTATTTACTAGTATTTATTCGTTATTGTATAATGCATTTCATATAACTGTATCCCTTTCTACTAATGACTGAGTCGGTATGAGACGTTTTAAGATTTAGTAAGATTGATCCGATCCAATTCTTGTATTTTTGTACATGTATAAAGGTAGAAATCAAACATTAGGTAATGCATTAGAAATTCTTAAATTTATGCATTCTGCTATTTTATCTCACTGAGATTGGGCTCAATTTTTTTTTTCTTGGCCTCTCCTAGATAGTTCGAAGGCACCCGTAAAGAGTAGCCAACATGGCAATATCCTTGGCTCCGTATAGATGGCATCTAATTAACTCCTTATTTTGCATATAGAATGCTCTGTAACGTCGATAGACCTGTACCTGACTATGTGCTTCTGATGTATAATTGATTTGGTATTGTATTAATTAACAGTGCATGTATATATTCCTTGGCGGTTTGAAATGTTTTCTTGATTTGATATTATTGTACTTAAGGTTTTTTTCTTGTGGTGCGTATAAGTTCGCCCCTGGAGTTTATATGGGAGGTTTTATCGAAATCTTAAAATTTTCACAGGTGATGATTTTTAGTTGGATTGGTCTACTATTAAGAGGCTCATTGGACTCGGCCGAGTCTGAATTTGAGTTGAGCATGGTTTAAAGTAGTGCCAGTCATGACCTTGGGTAGGGGTGCAACACTAACTATCTATTTTGTTATTGTTAGGCTCTGTGCAGAATGGGATTTCTGAATTAGCAAATAGAGATTCTTTCAAATTGATAGTAAATTTTGGAAGCAACCTTTATGAATAAAAAGAAAATGTTATATCATGTTATGAATATGCTCCAAAATTAAAAAGTCTTTTTCTTTCTTTATAAATTTGAAATTGAGAATTTGAGTGAAACTATGATGATGTCTTAGTTGACGATTTTCTATCATTGACTTTTGTCTTGACCATCGTATATGAATTGATTAGCAAATACGAATAATTTTCTTATTGCATTGGGATATTTTTTGCACTTGGCATTCAGAGTTTGTAGCAGTATTCGTTCGAAGTGTTTCATAGAATTTAGATATTATCGGATATGTTTATAGTTTTTTTTTATCTAGAAAGAAAGGATGCTGAATTTTTTGGTAAACATGATTTAAGCCTATTAAAAGGACATAACAATCATATAAAAGCCGCAAGCAACAGAAATATTCACTTTAAGTGGAGATCGACATTACAAAGTTACCTTATAGTTATGCCATGTCATCTTAGTAAAGATCAATGACTTACATCAATGTTTAGGGATCTTTGTTGCTTAGATCTCTATAATTTGGTGAAAATTCTGCTTATGTGGATGGTCCATGCCGATAAGTAAACTTATCTTTCTTGATAGTAAAATTATTCCCCTTGGTTATTCAGAATCAAAGTAGTTAATTATAATATCTTTTTCTATTTCTACTTGTCTAGTAACTTTGTTAATTGTGTTACGGGGTAGGCTTTTCTGAAAATCATGAAGTACCAAATCCTCTTTACAATTAGTTTGTTTGTCGTACTTCTAAAAGAGCATATACTAGCTTTTGCACGATCAACTTTTTGAACGTTTTCTAAACGTGCATACACAATCAAAAAGTTGTTTGATTACTTAACTAGTTAAGTTCTATGCTTCATTGAGTGCTTTTCTTGCTATTTAATTTTCTTACACATTATTAAGTCTTCTGGATCTATCACGACTCAATTTTGAGCCATGATTAGTACTGAACTAAAATGAGCTCAGATTTAGGTCCAAGGCTGGTTTAGCCCAATAAGCCCCACCTAATAAATGACTCTAACTTAACAATCAAAAGTTTTAAATTTCAGCAGAATCTTCTTCGTAATCCTTAAAAAGAACCTGTACAATTATATGATATTGATATACTGAATCACAATAATTTCAATGAAGAAATCATAAATATTAATTCGATAAGACATACACATTAGTGGCTAATCAATAATAGCTATTCACATCCACTACTAACTCCAAAACGAATTATATACTCAAGGAAATTATATATCATAAATATAGCATGATTTTCACGAGTAGTCAATAGGTCTCTTCAAGCCAAAAACCAACTTCATATAGAGGTGGCAATTTAGATTAGTGGATTAGTCTCGAGTCGACCCATTTAATAACTAGATCAAATTTGTTCAATCCTAACCGAACCTATAAATTTATACGGATCAAAATTGTGAACCCTAACTCAACCTATTTAATAAACGGATCAAACTCGAGTTGAGCCGTTTAATAATTATAATTCTATACTTTTAAATTTGAGCAAAATTATAAATTAGTTGAAATGAAGTACAATATGTTCTTGGTGAAGAGATATGGTGAGTGTCCGTTAAAATATACATTTTTTAGTATCTTCATCGATCCTTAAAATATTCAAAAAAATTTGTTTTTATTTTTTGATTATATGAGATGACAGCTTTATAATTATAAATATATATTAATAATTTCGATAAAAATTTTGATAAACATAGCTATCTTACAAAATCTTAATAATCATTTTTATACAAAATTCAAATTGGTCATACCTTCGATAATATTATAATTATCGTCTTACACTATTTTAATAAAATATAAAAATAATTAATTAATTATATGGTAAAAAAAAATAATTAATTATATATTATAATTTAACAATTTATAAATTACTATTAGTGATTTTTTTATTGCAAAAATTTTATTATATGGTAAAAAAAATTTAGAAAAGAGTTGTTCGTTCAAGATTCGGCAATTCGAATTTGTGGGTCAATTTTAAGTCGACCTGGATCGATCTATTTAATAACCGGATCAAATTCGATCATCCTAAACTCAACTCATATATTTATATAAATTAGACGTTCTAACCTTTAATCTTAATTAAATAGATCAATTTTAAATTAAAATTTCAGATCAGGTCATATATTGGCACACCTAATTACTTACAATAAATATGTTAGGAATTGACAAATACCTTGGAGCGCCCATCTGAGTGATGATACTATGTCAACTCCTCTCCTAACTGCTCCAAATTATTTAGGAGAGGCCAAACAAAAGAAAATTACAAACCTCAGTGACGTAAAATTAATAAAGTAAATTAATAAAAATTATTGATATATTTATCTGATTATATTATTCTTATACTTCTATATACAACCGAAATATATCTATAGAGCAGAGCAAGCTCTACTAAGTATCGAGTCGTTCATACGTACCCATTTCTTAGTAGAGAGGTTATGTTTAAGACGAAATGCAGCACACATCAACTAACACATTTATAATATAGTTAAGCAAATCGTGTAGTCTTATATTGACGAAGTACGCAATGAACATCTAAAAAGACGTGCATACATGAAGAACTCAATAAACAAAATAATATATAAAAAGCCAAACACTATTGAGTGATTAATTATGGAATAATAAGCAATTACATAAACTGGCCGAACGATTTAATAATAAGGTATCATTTAACAAATAACAGCCAAATGAACGATTCAATAATAATGGGTATTTAGAAGGCTGATACATATTTGTCTTGAAGATAGAACCTTGTGTGAGGTAAGGGAGCTTGGTTAAATATATAGATTACCTTATTGATTGTAGCTCTTTAAAAAATTAGTAGACTTTCACTATTTACGAAAAGTGGATGTGAACTTGAATAAAGAGGTTTGTCAAATCATGTAATTTTTATGTACTTATGGTTTGAGAGAGTTACTTAGTCTTTTATTCGTTTTAAATGGTATTAAAATTTTGATATTTTTCTTCCAAAAATGGCCTAAATATAGCCGACTATATGCTTACAATCATGTATTAAATCGTCTCTATTTATCTTTGTTAATTAGTTAGCACTATCATAATCGACTATATTACTGTCATCTGTAGAAAATAGTATAACTAAAACTTTTTAGAATTCTCTCAATATATCCTTCCACTTTTGAATTGATTGTGCAAATTTAACTAACAAATTGTTCATAACTTTGGATCTATAGTTTTGTACATTATGGCTTTGGTGAAAATGTAAAAAGGAGTTCCTCATAAGATTATAAAATTAAGGTTTCAATTGCGGTCATAACAATTTAACTTTTTAAAAGTTAGTGTGTGAAAATAATTATATAAATTGGTATCGACAAATAGCTTATTAGCTATTTATCAATAGAATATAAATAAGTAGTTATTGAAAAAAATTTATGGATAAGCTGGTTGCCAAAGATAGGTTACAGTTAAATTGATATATGAAAATAATTATTAATATGCTGAAAATAATTTTATTAATAAGTTGTTACAAACAGGGTAACTTGATGGTACTAAAGAAAGTATTGTTCCTAACTCCGAAGAAGTCCACAGTAAAAAAATATAGTGTGACCCATGAGAGCGCGTTTAGTTTAACTTTTCAAAAACTATTTTTTAATTTTTTTTATTTCATATTTTTAATATATATTTTATAAATATATAAAAATTTTATTTAAAAATTTTAAAAATATAAATAAATTTTATGTAATGAAATATTATTATTATTTTTTAAAAATAAAAAAAATAAAAATATTTTTTATTTTAAAAAAAATTTGTTTCACAGGAACTCCCAAACTACTGAATCATGAGGTCGGGTAAGAATCGCCACGACAAAAACAAACAGTGATGAGAGCCGGCTTTCTTGGGAACCCGCTTCAAAAGAAAAGATAAAACCCACGTGCTTCCACCGTGAAAGAATTCACTTAATAAATAAAACATAATATTTGCTTTTTCGGAAGAACACTACTGTTTTCTTGCTTAAAAAAATTACTTAATAATTATATTTAGAGCTCGTTTTATTAGCTCATCAAAATCTTTTATTTATTTTTAATATAAAATATATGAAAATTTAAAATAAATTATTTTTATCTAAGATTTAATTTTAAAAAATAATTAAAAATTTATTTTTAATATAAAATAAAATAAATATTTTTAAAATTAGTTTCAAAAAAATAAATTCAGTTCAAAATAAACACGTCATTAGCTTTAGAATAGGCTACTGCAACACACAAGTCGAGAACGTATGTAGGTACGTTTGATTATGAATATTTTTTATATCAACAAATAATTGCCAATGTCTTACTTATATAGGTACATCGAATCAGGTGAGCATTACCTTGGCCTAGTGTCTTCTACCGGTTGTTGCGAGCTTCTTGTAGATGTTGTTAGCCCCTTTGCCAACTTGCTGGATGCTTCCAATACTTGGTGGTAAGAACTGCTAAAGCAGCTCTACCCTAATCTGCTAGAGTCTTTTGAAGATTTTCAGCGCAACAACTTCTGATTAAGCTCCACACTGGATCATGACTTGGCCAACCTGCTTCAGCTGCCTCGCGTTGCCAAGTGCTTTGGCACTTGTGTGACTAGTAGCTGGTGTATCTACAACTACAAGTTGCAGAAGCTCCACCCAAAAAAGGTTCTAGGTCCAACAACTACAATGTAGGCCGAGCAAGCTCTTGAAATCACCTAATGGTCCACGTTATACTTGCTTCTCCTCCATGTGCTACATAATTAATGCCGATTCTTATAAAAGCTTCTACTCGCTGCCATTTAAAAGCTCCGACATAAGTTTATGCTCTAACATAAGTTGATATGAAATGCATTTTATAATTAAGTTGTTACTGAAATATATCTGATGGATATATCGTCATTAAAAAATGGCTTATAAATTAGTTGTTTTTGAAAAATAGTTTACAAATAAACTAATCTGTGAAAACAACTTATACTAAGATGCTATTAAATAGCAACTTATGAATAGTCTGATGTATGACAGTGACGCATAAGTAACTTAGTTTGTGAATAAGTTTGAAAGTGAAAATAGCTCATAAAAGCTATGATTAGAAAAAATTTGTAGATAAATTTATGTATATTATGAATATATTAGTGTGTAGCTTAGGGATAAATTTGATACTGAAAAATAGTTTATGAATTAAGTAGCATGTGAAATTAGTTGTTAATTAAAATATAGCTTTTAAATAAGTTTCTATATGAAAATAATTTATGTAAAAGCTATCGAAAAATAGCTTGTGGATTATAAGTTGTTTTGAAAGATAGGTTATGAATAAATCGGTGAAAGATTATTTAGGAAAAAGTTCCTTTGTGAAAAGTGATTTCGAATAATTTGTTTTGCAAAGTTTGATAAGAAAAACGCTTCAACATTTTCAGTTTGATTGATTTGAGAAGTCATTGTTATAATTCGACTTGCGCCCAAATTTTCGCAGCTCAATGGATCACAAATGGAGTCTCTGTTGTAATTTCATTTACTGTAGTTAGACGTATTTATCAAAACAATCACAAGAAAAATTCCAACTACGGTAATTGAATTTGCACTAGTTTCAGTTACATTAAAACAAAACATGCTCTTATTTTCAATTAACATTCACGCATGATAACATAAACAAAAAAAAAAAAAAGAAAAAAGAAAAATGTGACTGCTATATATGTCAATGTATACCGTACGTAGTTACATATTCATGCATTATTTGGGCAGCCTGCACTGAGAGAGAGAGAGAGAGAGAGAGAGAGAGAGAGAGATTTTCATTTGTAGCACGTTCCGTCCATGATTCAAGTTAAAATAGAAAATAAAGGGCATTTACCCTGCGCATGGAGAAGGAGATAACAGAAGAGAATACTTCATTACGACTACATGTTGCATGAACAAATATATTCTTCATGTAACACTTGTATTTTTTCTCTATATGCCAGTCTGAAGATTATAGCAAGGAAGTGTTGATGCGCCTCCGAAGACAAGCATATGCAAGCAGACGGTAAACTAAAGCCATTGCAAGAAGTATCCACACTTCTTCCATGCCTCCATTCAGGTTCACTGTATCTAATGAAGGAGAGCTCTGCAACCTTCTGCAACCACCTTTACTTTGACACTCGTACTCTAAGTTTCCGCGGTACTGGACTTTGAGCAGAAGTCTGAATCCATGATGCATGAAAGATACGTACTTCAACCAACGCATAAATTTCGGTATATGCTGCAAAAAAACAAAATCAAAGCTGTTACTTCAATTCGCCATGTTTCAAAATAATTGCAAGAAATGTTAAGAGCGATTTCATAGAATCACAAGAGGGACGATATCAGAAAAGTATCAAATTGTGTATGTATGTGTGTTTGCGTTGTTGTAAAAGAACAGAAAAACAAAAATAAAGCCTCACTGACCTGGACGTAGTATCCTCCTGTTAGAAGAAAAAGCATTAGTACTAAAGAAGCCATGAATCCTCCACTTTTCACATTAAGTATTGCTGCCCCTAGTAATTCGCCTGTTCCCTGTAAGGGAAATAAAAATATCACATTTTTATACTTCGAAAAAGTAATAATAGGTACGTAATACTCAATAAAACGAATTCAAGGTTATAGACTTACTTGGCTTGTAATGACGATGAGATGAACAGCAGACAATGTCAAGAAAAAAGACGAAACCGTTCTTCGAAAGTCGGCCATGAAATAAACGATAACCATAAATATTGTGGGGTAGAAAAGATGAGCTACCATGTCACACAGAGTACTGCATACATAGTATACACTGAGCCTATACATGTCTGCTTTCGTCTCCTTCACCAAATACATCTTCTCATACGGAAACACGTAAACCGCCGCAAAAATTGATGATGATGTCCAGAATATGCAAATGTAGAATACCAAACCAATCTGCATCAAGAAAGGAAGTATGATTTTACTAGACCAAGAAGAATAATCTTGGAAAGTTAATATATAGGAGAAATGTTATATTACCTGATCTCTTAATTGAGCTTCACTTCCAGTCTTGGATTTCCACCAAAGAAGACCAAGAAGCACAGCAACACCAATGGCTTGGAACATTCTGAGCTTGCCTAAATAATCGTTGTACCGCTCCCTGAACGTTCTCTTTGATAATATAACAAACTGCTGGAACCATGTTATAGTCCAGGTCTTCTTTGTTTGGATGGCTAATTGAAGGTCTCTTGGTGTTGTCACTGCTTGATGATTTTCTTGCTTCTCTCTGGGTTCCAATTGTTCCTTACATTTCCGCTGCAGAAACTACAAATTTACATCTCACCAAGTTAAAATTGAAGTAGCAAACATAGACGTTAGAACTATGTACACAGAAATGTTTAACGCATATTAGAAACGGAAGGATATGTTACTTCACTTTAATAATTATCTTGTCAAACTCTTCAGACTCTCTAGATTCTTGTAATGTTTCAGGAATCAGAATGTCATTCACTTGGCCAGTAGCTAAATCCAAAAGAACTTCTGCAGGGTTCATGGCTAGCTGTGGAACAAATCCTAATGATGAAAAGTACTGCATGGACTCCCTCGCCTTTCCATAATATATAGGATAACCACCTGATATCAGTAGTAACTTTTCAAACATATAGAAGACGCTACTTGATGGTTGATGAATAGTCGTGATAATTGTTCTTCCCGCCTGCAATTAATAAAAATCGATTCATCATCAAATTAGATGGTAAAAGCTTTTGGGCCTAAAGTTTGTAATGGTATCACTACTTGCCTTTGAAAGGTTTTTAAGAACACGTAGGAGGTTATTCGCAGAGGAGGAATCAAGGCCAGATGTAGGTTCATCAAGCAACAGTAAAGAAGGGTCAACAAGAATTTCATAACCTATACTTGTCCTTTTTCTTTCTCCACCAGATACACCCCTAACAAAACCTCCTCCAATTTTAGTGTGACGACATCTGCATTAGGTATAACAAGCATTCATACAGTTGATCAGAATAATAATTTTTTGTTACAAACCTGTAATCAATAGCTGAATGTACCTCTCCAGGCCTAAATCCTTTATGACTGCATTTGCTCTCTCTTGTTTTTGTTTCTGACTCATGACACTCGGAAGCCTTAGGAATGCTGCAAATACAAGTGTTTCCTCCACTGTGAGCTGTGGAAAAAGCACATCATCTTGAGTCACAAATCCAATCCTGTGAAAAGAAGAAAACAAGACTCTGCATGTAAGAGCCTAATACTTTTAAAATATTCCTTAATGTTTCGTTGGCATCTTTATCAATTAGCATATTCATGAAAGAAGTCTACACAGTCGTTAGTTTGATGCTGGCTAGAAAGCAAAAAGATGTATGAAAAATTTTCAATCTCTAACACTGTATAAACCAAAAGTGAAATCACAATATACATATACTCTGTAGAACAAAAGAGGGCAACCCTTTTGGCTTGAGCTAAAGCCTAGAAAGAAAATTACGCTGTGTGCAGAGTGCAGCACTATACTGTAACACAGGAATGAAAAATGAGACGTTTGTTTAGTTACCTTTTCTTTAGGGGAGGTCTATAAGGAGTATCGTTGTATGTTATCTTTCCCTTTACATCTCCACTCACCCTGCCACCAAGTAGCTTAAGCAGTGTCGTCTTTCCACTACCAGAAGGCCCCATTAAAGCGAGTATTTCACCCGGTCCAACACTTCCAGTTATCCCTTTCAGGATGTGCTTGCCAATTCCTTCTTCTGTTTGTAGCTGTGAAGCAACACTCATTCGGGCAATTTTCACTGGATTCCTTGATGTAACTTTAACCTTATATTCAACGTCCTCAAACTGCAGCACGAGCAATGAAGTTTACACAAGTCTTATCGAGCATAGAGTCGCACCTAACAAATTAATGTTAAAAAACAAGCTGAGGGTACTACTATATTATCAGCTTATTGTATCCCTCAAAAAACAACTACCTGCTATCCACTTCCATTTTATCAAACTTCGAAATGCATTTATGCAACTATAATCTCAACGATCAAGCATGCATCGTGATAATGCAATATGACTTCAAAGCAATTTGAACACACTGCATGTAATATTTGTAGGAAAACCAACATACCTTGAGGTGAATGGGAACTGGATTATCTTGGCTTGTGCAAGAACAAACTTCTCCTGTCTCAACATCTACAAGTTGATCAGCTCCTGAAACCTCAACTTCATGCAGGTTGCGAAGCTCCATGCTTGTAAATATCGGACGGGCAAATGAGACCTCAAGTCCTTCATTGCTGAGTTCCTCCATTGCTTAAAAAACTAGATCTTTTTCAGACCATGCAATTCCTTAAGTTTTCTCCTCCCTATATAAAGAGTTAGGAGTTAGGTACTAACAACAAGTAACCAAGACTTCAACTAATCAAACTACTTTGACCTGTATATATAGTGAAGACTAAGTTCTCAGTTAGATGTGATTTGGTTGGTTTCACAGGCTTTCCGCATGAGGGATATTAGGAGGCGTGGCTTGGTATGTCTTTAGATGATGATTTGTTCTAGAGATGCACGCCACAGCAAGCTAATGACAACGTAGAAAAACTTCGAAGGAGAAAAAAGAGGAAAGAGATGAGAGTGTGCTTTATGGACCTGACTTTGGAATAGTTGCTTCTTGATCACCGAGATTAGATCTTTGGAACACGAAATGTGTGAATCTTGAGAAGATCTTGGGTTCACTTCCTACTGCCTGGTATTGTTAATCTTTATAATCTATGATCAAAGCCTGATGAGTATATTATATATTACTATGCTGTTGAGTATATGTTAGCTCAAAACCAGTGTGTCGAGATGGAACTAACCTAGAGAAATCAAGCAGTCAATTTGTATTTAGGAATTAAATTTATGCATTGACGGAATCTGAAATTGGGATTTTAAAGGACTACCATGCATGCTGTTTGTCCACCCATAAATATGATCAAATAGGGAAGAAAACACCTCTCAAATAGCTTCCCCTGTAGAAATTTAGTTAGAATAAATGACAGTAGGATGGATATATTATTTTCAAAATAAAACGAAAAAAACATTTACCATGAGAAGGGGTGGAAGATCCATTTCCACAACTAACTTTCTTTCAATTAACAAGAACCAAAAGTAACAGATAATAAAACGGGAAACTCCTACTGCATTTATCACGGCCTTGAGCACTAGTACACTTCATTCTACTTTTAAAGGGCCAGAACTACTTCCTGTACTTTGAGAGCAAACGATGGTGAAGAAACAACAGACATGATCTCAGTAGTTCTAACAGTTGAACTTCAATCTGTAACGTTTTGCTTACACTAAATCATGCGGATAGATGACAATCAAAAAACGCAGATGAGAAAAAGGTACAACAAAAGGACAAGAATGAAAGGCATGAGACCCATGATAATTCACTGACCTTACAACATGCCTACAGATACTAGGAAATCATATAAAGTTTGAACCAACAGAGACATTAGCTCATCAATTATAAAATTTAGATGTCTTTCATACCGGGTTCCACTGACCCCATAACCAGCAAAACCAGACCATGTTTCAAAATTTACTAACATGGACTAGAATGACAAAAAATTGGCAAGAACTCAACTGACACCCAAGGCTAACATAACCAAAGTACAAAACGATCTACTGGTTTTCAACATATGCAATTGCTCTGTATTGTGGTTGCAGCTATCAGAAAGAGAGTAACACTTGACGCAAACAACTATGAATATGCACGTATAACAGATCCAGATCAGATTGGTATTCCTGCATCACCAACAACAAGGATAAGAAACACCAACTCAAAAGTAAATGAGTTCCAACCCACATCTCCAAAATCATCTACCTCCCGATAGTCTAGCAACATGTAAGCATGTTCATCTAAATCAACATAATGCTTCTTTTGTCTCTGAACAATTTACCAACTATAAAATACAAACAGTTCTAAGAACAAGATACATGGCTCAAAGATTAACAAAGATCCTTTTTGGTGTTACTATGATTATCTCAGCTGCAAAATAATAAATGTTGCACCCCATATCCCCATTGCACCAGATAAAATATTTGAGGTACACGCTCTTCCTATCAACATTTACTTTACAAGACTGCAGAAAGATAGAACCTCTAACTAAATCTCCAGGAAAAGGTCACCAAGCATTAATCAAAAAGAGCAACTACTTGCCGCCCAACATAATCAAAAAAGTTGGGGATGAATGGGGAAAAGGTGCAACAAGGACCATATATAACTAACTCTCACCGGCCTCTCAACTGGATTTGAATGGTCAACATCAGTTATAATACATGTGCTTTAAATTTGAGACTCCCAAGCTAACATTTCCATCAACTATCCCAGGCTTTAAGCATATGTACAGTCACATAGCTGCACTCCATCTTGCAACTGCAAGTAGCCTTCTAAGTAAATTCTAAGATCTCCAAAAAATATGAGAGATAATCCATTCTTTTTGCTTTCTGACTAGTGCTGAAAAGAAATCACTATTCCCCTTCAGTAGTTATTAGCCCAATTCATTTGCGTGTGTTGTGGTTGCTGATAGATGCCAGCAGGAGTTACTATTTCAACAGCTCTAGTTATTGCCTGAGTTGGCTGGAGTAGAGGGTGAACATTAGCTGTTGCAACCGTCTGACCAGGATGGTAGATCCCAGTAAAAGCACCATGGCCAGATTGAGTAGGAGCAAAGGACATATGCTGTCCCTGTGGAGGGATGCTATAGAAAGAACTACCTTGCAGACCAGAGAGATCACGCCCTGGTGCAGCCAACCAAACAGCTGGACTGTCATCCTGCTGGACAAGAAAAAAGATTAAGACGAGGACGAAGACAAGAATTTACTATGCGCATATGAAACTATAAAACGCATATAAGAAGCTCTAGGGTGATACTCTACAATTGATTTATAAACAAACGAGTTGCCTTATCTCTTGACTCTACTGGGCAATACTCAACAATTGAAAAACATTTTAGTTTGACCTTAGTATTAACTTAACTAAAACAAAAGGTAAAGCTGTTCTTGCTTAATTTGCACATAGAGAAACAATTTTCGTTAACAGTACTATAAGGATTAAGGCTCTTATGGTGTATTCTTAAGCTAAACAACTGAAATGTCAACATAGTAGGATGTTCAACTAATAAAAGTATTACCATATTAATTGTTAATGGCTAAAAGTGGTTAACCTGAGTAAGTACTTAAACCAAGAAAACTACGGCATAGAATTACCACCAGTACAGAGTTCAATTTAGACATCTGCTCCTACTTTAATCCTTCTTCACATGAAAAATTTGTAAAAGCACCTCCTACAATTAGTACGTGTCACATGCTCCGGCAATTGGGAAGACAACAAATAGTATGAACTACAAGAATACGTTTGACAAAATAGTCCAAACCTGGAGAGCTACACTTTCACATGCACAATTCCAAATGATGGAAAAATTAGTGACATAAGAACTGGTTCTTATGAAAAAAACATCTAAGCTATTTATGCATGCATAAAAGTCGCATGCTGCTTAGTTTACATTAACAGCCCATATATGACAAACACTTTTAGGCAAAGCATATCACATGGACATCCTGACTTTGCTAAGCAAGTCTTTTAACTTACGCATAGAGATTGAAAGATGGAGCTAACATGAGGGCCAAACCAAAAACTCGAGGTCAGGTTTGTATACCATTCAACTGCATATCTTGTTCATATAAGGAAGAGATGCCCAGTCGTTTGTCAGAGCACACATGCATAGGACCGTCACATGCAAAACGGTATCCAAAATAACACAGGCGTAAGGTGGCAATCATCAGGGTAGGTTGCCGTCTACCACTTACAATACCTATACAAACAAAAGCAATAGCATGCATATAGGAAAAGCTTCCTTTAAGATTCCCAGATTACATCCCTATCCTAGACTGCAGCTTCATTATGCTTGATAAAGGGAAAGCTATGCTTAACTCATTCAAATAAAAGAATTTCAACTGTTCTTTCCAGTATAATATTTTACAGCAAATATATCAAGGTTAACATTACTAAAGATATCAAGAGGAATGTACCTGCCGCCCAGCAATATAAATTTTGTTCTCTTCGTACTGCACAGCACTATTATCTTCATTACTTATGGAGTTCCTGCTGCATGAGAGAGTGTTAGCACTATAAACTGCTGAACTAGAGCTGTAGGTCCCATAGCAAGATGTCACTTCAGCAATCGTTGCACTTCCAGAATTAGTTCCAGCCTTGTACTGAGACATTGGGTACTTGACAGGATTAGTAGCTCCTTGAGCTGCTGGAGGTGGATAGATGCCACCAGAGACAGGTTGTTGAGGGAAAGCAGGATTGTTTAAGAAATGATGAATTGTAGGAGGGGGTACAAAATATGGTGAGAAATATTGACTGTAAGGAAGATAATTTGGCGGGTAATGTGATATTGGCACACCTGCAGGTTGCCCGAAAACTGGAAGAGGTTGTTGGTTTAAAGCAATAGAACTTTGCATCAGTCCAGCTGCTTGAGTAGCAAGAGTTGGCTCTATGGTCGATAACACCATAGAGTTTCCAGACTGGAAGATGACAAACATGAGAATCAATCAGTCTGAGCAATTTGGAAATCATAGCAACTTTGCATTCAAAATAAGACATGAATGCATAACTTAAACGAAAGAACTCAACACGTCAGGAATCAAGTTGATCAACAATAAATCAGAAACATAAAACCTTTCAGTGACTGTCTCAAAACCCCTACTAACAGCTAACAAACGTGGTTTATCACTCAAGAAAGGATCAGATTATGTAAAAGAATGGGTTCTTTATGATAGTCCTAGCTATTCATTTTGGCTATCAAAAAGATGGAAGATAACTATATCTTTGGCTTTCAATAAAAATTTCATGATTCTAGACATTACCTAAGTGAGTCCAATTTACATGAAGTATGACAAGTCAAAACATGCAAATCTAATTAATACTACATATTAAGTTCAAGTAAAGCAAAAACACTTAACATGAAGATACATTTTAGTAAAACACAGTGTGTGCATGTCAAAGTGTCAAAAAGAAAATCTAAATTCATGTATTCAGCATACATATCACAGTTTTAATAACTCCTAATTCCATCCAATTTGCAACTGCTCAAAGTAATTGTTCATTTAAGTTTTATTCACATTACTTTTAGTAGTATATACTCCATGTTCGCGGATCCTCTAAAAATTATTTCTTGATGTGGTTGATTGCAAGATATGAGAGCAAAAGTTTTCAGTTTTAAGCAGTTTTGTCTCTATTTCTTATGATGAGAAGACACAAGCAAATGGTGATGCAATTTGCAGCAAGCAAGCTCTCTTAAAATCTATCCATTGTTGTTATGATGTTTTCTTCTGCATCATTTTTTGCTTATGCTCTTCATCGCTTTCTTCTTCTACCTGTGTGAGGAATAAAAAGTACTCGACAAAATTGGCGATCTATATGGACCATTTTTTCTTTTGGAGAATACATTATCTAATGGATTACTTTATGTTTTGAAACCCCATTTGATTTCTTATTAAAATTCATGTTTGCCACTATAATGTTTTGAGTATCCACTCAGTTATTATAAGGCAATTGAGATATTTAACAAATACATATTTTGGCAATTAGAATATAGTCATGTTGTGTCCATGCGCTAAAAATTAGTAACTAAAATAAGAAATGTGAAGATATAATGAAGCATAAAATGAAAATAAAAACAAATAAGTTTGATTTTTAAGTTTTTTTGTTTCAAACTCTGCTAAAAGATTGTATTATATGAAATTTGTAGATAAAAACCACAACAAACTTAAGAGTCAGAGGTAGAACATAAGAACAACAACGACAATAACAATAATATAAACGTGCATAGGACAGGGGCAAAAATTAGTAACATAGATAATTTTCTTATTGCATACATTGATCCACATTGTCAAACTTTCCTAAATAAGCATATATGAGTGAAACCTCTTCATGATAAAGACACATTTAGGCACTACTTTGCAAAATATGCTACATGCAAATACTGATGTACACTAAAGAATATTCATGAATTTCACAAAAACTTGGATAAAGTTTACCACTTAGGACATGTTTGGTAAGGTATGATATCTGTAGAATATCACAATATTTGACCAAATACTATTGTTTTGCAGACACTGAAAAAAGTGTTTGGCAAATGAAAGTCGTAGGGAATACTCTATGATCTTCGCCCAAAACCATTTGACAAAGAGGTCCCCCTTGGCATTCTGTAACCACAATGAAAAACTATAACGCCTAACATGAGTATTATAAGTTAATGATTACTATTTATTATCATTTTTAACTAAAATCTTAATTGCTTATATTTTTAATTAATTTCTGCAATTCACTATATCAGATAGGAGTAAAATCTCAATTGAAACATGCCACCATCAGCTAATGCTTATCATCTTCTACTTCTCCTGTTTTCCTTTATCTATATTTTTCTTTAATCTTCTTGTCTCTTTTATTTTTCCTCTTCGTCTTATTCTTTTTTGTCAACCTTTGCTTCTTCTTCTTCTTCAATCCTACAGTTGCCTCATAAGGCTTCGCAATTGACATAAATGTTTGTCGTTTAAATTTATGCTGCTACTATTTTCTATAAAATACTACTTAAAAAGAATAGCTATTCCATGACAAAAAGATAATACTTTTTAAGTCACAAATTATGACATTATAAACCAATACAACCAAGCACATAATGATATTGTGAACAAATCTAACCAACATGTTAGATATGAATTAGGAAAACCACTAGTATAGTGTTTCAATTAACATCCAATGGTATTAAAACCCTAGTTCCATGGGTTTTGAAAAACCTAGGTAAAAAAGATAACCTTGTTTGGAAAGATGAGGTATTAAGTTAGAACTATAAATTTGAGGTAATACACTGGTATTTTCAAAACTACATTAAGATGACACCAATAATGATCATAAATGGTAAATGCGAAAATTTCATAATATTAGACTACAGATATTAAAAAGATCTATTTTCTAATACCACATAAGTACACAACATCTAGCACTCTCCTACAACTTTTGCAATAAACTTCCGCCGACTTAACTCCTCCCTCTCTAATTTGTATTAAATTACTTTTCTTAAAATGTAAAACTATAGTATTTCTCATTTGCTCCATCCATATGTGGCATATGTATCTAAAACCTTGCATGGTATTTAAGCTAACACACAATGCATGATAGTTTTAATAGCATTAATGTTTGACAAACTTACCAAACATGTCCATTGTTAGTGAAAGACATCTATGGTAAAGCACCATGGCTTTGTACCAATACCATTAATTCTAGAAAAGTCATAGGAGAGCTTTATTTTCTTTTATCATACCCACATCCAATAAGGCCATTTTATTTGTGATTTATCTTTCATCTATTTTCATTTTATTTCATCGTGTTTTCACATCATCAACAACCATCTGCCTCATTCTACGACATCAACACCGCCAACACGTCCACCCCTAGCAACCGCCATCACTGCCACACATAACCATATCCACCTTTTCTTCAACAATGTAACCACTATCACCACCTGCAACCTTGACCGCCAGGACCTCCTACCTCCACCACTTGCAACCACTGAACAACTTCTTTCTACGAATATTAGCCACAGCCACCTCTTCTTCACCATCTCCTTGTCACTGCACCACAACAACCACCTCCTCACTCCCGAGGCACAATTTCCTTGTTCTCCTTAAATCAACCATGTGACCTCCTTTCATCGACCACTCCATCATCAAATGTCGTTATCAACCTTCTTTATTTAAGCTAACAGTTGTTTTTAATTTGCATTTCAAGGGTATTTAAATTCTGCATATGCAAGCACAATGTCATATATTAAGAACCATTGTTAAGTAATTAACATAGCATGGTGCTAAATCACTGGTATAACAGCGCCATGGAAAACTTTTATCAACTTGGGAAACATGTAAACATCAATATGAAAACACCTTAACTTGTGTAGTGTTATGTAAAATGGTGCTTTCAAGAATTGCTAGTTTCTTTTTAAATTAAGCCATGCACAGAGCAGGAAGAAAAGGTAAGAGTAATCTAGCTCTACTGTTTTGAATTTTCTCCCCATCAACATGATGTTCAAAACAAATATAGATGCAGTGCCTCATACATCTAGAGTGTTGTGCATCCTTGATTCCGAAGATGTCGCCCACAAATCATTCATACAAGGAAATTATGAAATGCAAGACATAAAGATTAGAGATGCGGACCTCTTGAGCTTCGAATGTCTGGCCAGGTAGGACTGGTACACTCTCATTGAGCTTAGAAACTGAAGCAGATGTGACAAAGGGAGACACACGACCATCACCTTCAGCATTGGTTCGATAAATCTGAGCGTAGAAGCTTGAAGGATCAAAAGGCTGAGGTACCTGCAAAACACGCATTTAGTACTATCAAGAAAAAACAAACCTCTAGAGGTACAATATTCAACGTGATGATGTTATAATAATTAACAATAAGTTATGATTTTGACAAATGAGAGCAACAAAAAGCAGCTACCTATACTTACATGTTTCCTTTCAAAGGAAGGTATATCATACAACCTTGTTGTCTCAATTTAAAATTCATATGATGCCACCAAAGAGAACAACAGAAAACTAAAACAATATGCTAGAGTGAATACCCTTTTGGAGAAGCTATAGAAACTCATTTGTTGACTATAGAAGCTTATATACTCAAACTCATTTGTGGTTCAATTTAATCTTTGGATTTATTCAAACTATATGCACAGTGATTCTCAAGAAAATGTTTTATCAGATGCCATGAATATAACTGTTTGCATGTAGAACAAGAGAAAAGAAAGATGGCAAAGACATCAGTCGAGGTGTATGTAATGCACCAGGCAGGCTCAAACACCAAGGACTTACTACATAGCTTTGAAGGCGAGAAGCGTCACGCGACTGAGAATCATTAGCCTCAAGTTGTGCAAATTGACTGCCAAGTATTTGTGGAAGCAGACTGAATGTTGAATATGTCGGTGCAGTCTGAAGGAAAGCTGCTGAAGCTGCATCTTTAGATTCATTATGTTCTGGTACTGCAGATGTGCTGGGGGTTACCAGGCCAGCTTCGACAGGCATAGTTTCCTTCGGCTGTGGTGACTGTGGATAATTTGAATGATCAACTTCTTGTATTGTCGAAGGTGTGTCTTGATTGCTGCACTCAAACGAAAAGTAGGGGTGAGCACAACATATGCCATCTCTGCTTATAATGAGTGTACACCCTTCACACAGAGAGTGAACTGCAGATCATCTTATTATTATGTCTTAACAGCAAGAGAGGAAAAACAACTTAATATGAGCCCTCTATTTGACGGCTTCAATACATATATCTTTTTCACGAATAATTACCAGGGTCAGCCTAGCAACACAGCTGCAAATCTCGAATACCCACAGAATATGGTTTCTTTTCAAAAAACACACTGAATGACTAGAGAGCTAATCTCTCAAAGCACCTTAATGCTTCAGAAAGTATTATGTATGTCTTGGATATAAAATAATGCAACATAGAAAACTTTTTGGCAAGGCAGTACTGTTCATAATTACATCTAATAAATATGATATTCTACATGGTCTATAAAAGTATACTGAGTGCAATAAAGATATTCATAAAAATAGCACAGAGCATCTTTGAATTGGCTTTTAGGGCCCGTTCCTCCAACTTATGCACCATCATGCCAGTAGCTGCCGCTACATTGCTTATTTGTTTCTCTTTCGAGATTTTCCACAGAATCACCACATTCTTAATATCCCATCAAAATGTGAGACGCAGATACTTCTACTCCAGTTCTTACAAGAGTACTTTGCCATTATACCTTTGTTTCTGTTCCTTTCATACCCCAGTAAACCTTTCAATCCTCCTTACTTAAGTTCCTTTATTTTCATCCCAAAGTGGTGGTACCTTCAAATGCCTAAATTGCTTCTTAGTCTGATTAGAGTCCTGGCATTAGTGAGGCTAGAGGACATCATACAAACCTCGTGATCCTGACGTCAATCAAGAGCTTTTTCCTACATTCATTTGGAGTTTGAAAGACGGCAGAGTAGAATCATATCTCCAAAGAATTTTGCTAGTCAACAGTGTTCAATTCATGTGCATGCACCTGTAACTATCTTCATTCCCTACCTGAGTTACTGCTTTCTCCTCAGTTTGGTATCCCGAGTCTTTCACCCCAGTTTTAATTCACCCTTGTCCTCTAAGAAGATAATAAAAATTAAAATAGATGTATCTTGATTTCAAAAAGCATACTAAGGCCACAGTATAATACCTAATTGACATGAAGACGTCACCGTTGCAGGCATTACAGCAACCAACTTATATAAGATTAAATTAAAATTTGTATCATAAACAAAAGATTGTATGTTAGGACCACATATATTAGTCCCCTTCTACAGGTTGTATCTATCAGGGTGCATAACTCTATGGTGTATAACTCTAAGCCTCAGGTTCAATCGCAATCTAAAGACAATGCTACTGATTCTTTTCCAGTATCCAGGCCTATAGTGCAGCTCCCAAGAATATTTCAAGTTTTAGACAGTAAAGTAGCAGTTGGATATAGACTGCAAGCACAGAAAGTTAAGTAGGGTATAAAATGAAAAAGAAACTATAAGAGCACAGAAAGTGGTTAATACAGACTTTGTAAACGA
This sequence comes from Acanthochlamys bracteata, assembly GCA_019914995.1. Lineage (NCBI taxonomy): Eukaryota > Viridiplantae > Streptophyta > Magnoliopsida > Pandanales > Velloziaceae > Acanthochlamys > Acanthochlamys bracteata. The sequence goes on along the minus strand of CM034143.1, from coordinate 3,892,148 downwards.
AACTCTAAATGAAGAACAGCAGTGCAATTAAGACAACCTTGGAGAGGGTTCCTCATCATTATCCACAATTTCAAGGGAAGACTCAGACAGTTGAGAGGAATGCTTGTCATTATCAGCTTTGTCTTCAGATAGGGTACCAAACACAAAGCTAGCATCGAAGCTTCCAAAGCTCAATCCTGTTCTCTCAGATTCTGCGACTTGAAGATGACTCGGAATACTAACATGCTTCGCATCTGATATATGCAGCTCCTCCAACTTCTTCTGCATCTTCAAAGTATTATCCTCCAGAGCTAGAGAGCTTGCGAACTGGTTTACGGTTTCCTTCATAGTAGGTACAGAATCCGTATTATGTATAGTTGTAGAATCTTGAGTAGCATTTCCATGGGTTGATTTGGGTTTCCACCCTTTGTTATGACCAACTACTCAAAGTTCATAGAAATTCAAAATCAGGCACTAGCAGCAATGCATATCACGATATAGCATATACAAAGAGCAGCAGAGAGAATTATTGGCAAAAGAATTCTACATTTTTCCGTAGCATAAATTAATGGAAATGAGAAATAAGAAGTATTGTTAGACAAAATAAAAACAGGAGATGGACATGTGAGTGAGACTGTTGTAACCATGCAATCAGATCCAGTATCAGCTTCAGCAGAAATAAGAGATTATGGGAGTTGCAAGAAGTCAGAATTTAATCAATTTAATAACAGGAATGCATGCATAGCAGCCTAATGGACCACTTCAGATTCGGTAAATGCTTCTTATTGATAAATACTTCACTCAATTTCAAAGAACTCAATAAACCATTATCTCAAAAGTACTACATGTCTTCCTGATTCTAGACAAGCATTATAAGTGGGTTCCTCTTTGCTTCTATTTCATATATGTAAATGCTAACAAGTTAAGGTGCAAGGTGCAAAATCATTAGACAAACCATTAGCACAGTAAAGCAATTCTACACGAACCTGTGATATAGCTCTCGAAAATTTTCCTGTAGCTTTAGGATGATGAGCAGACATAAAGTGAAAACATTACTTCAACTTTTTCTTATTACGGAACAACAACTTCATAGCAAAACACAGCATGACACCGTCGACTAATGATGTTATGAACTCGGAAGAAAACCTCGTCCGACAACCATCCACCTTATAAAATCATCAATGCTATTCAAATTAACTTAAGAAGATACCTAGCATAAAAAACAGAAATGTAACCAAATATTTAAATCTAACTCAAGAAAATCCCTGATCTCTAATTCCTGAAAATACAGGTTCGATAAGTCATGTTTAGTACTTTTGAATGAACAATATGATACCTTTTTGGAGACCACTAAACTGGGGGGTGCTATTGCTGCAGTTAGAAGATGGCCTACTACCTGCTAAACAATGAAAGAGTATCAAAACAGAACTTGAGATGTATCCAAAACTTTATTTATGTTCAAGTCCTTGAAATTAACCTTGGAGTTCCTGCGGGTACAAAATAATTGTTTCCAAAGGTACTTTTGCTGGAAAAGATGGCACATCATTGATGGGAAGGTCATGAGATATAACATTGCTGTCAACTGCTTCATTAACTGCATGTTGATTCACTAGTTCGCATTTGGTTGTAGCTACACTGTGATGTGCACATGAATCCAGAGATGGAACCAGAACAACGTCTGAGGATGAGGCACATACTCCTACTACAGATGCTGTCTTCAAGGAAGATGAATGTTCAGAGCTCAGATCAACAACTTCAGATTCTGACACACTCTTTCCATCACCAGAGACTGGTAGCAGGATGCCAGCTTTGACACCTTCAATACCAGCCTTACCCTTTACTGAGTATGTGCTAACCAAGCCAGAAGGATATTCTCCGTAAGCCTGAGATGAAATCGGGTGTTCAACTTTGGTAGGACCATTAGCTAGGGCAGCTACAGAACTGAGAAGTATGGTGTATCCAGATATTAGAATAGTTCCTATTTATCAATCTAAACAAAACACTTCAGCTTAATTTGGGAACCTATAGCAGAAAGGATTATTTAATTTAGCAATAATTAAAAAGCATATATATAGAAGTACTTTCAAATTTTCAAATTTTTAGATAGAAACCCTCTTAAGCTTTTAGCACTCCTTTGCTCGACCCGTACCCAATTTCTTTTGACAACATGAAGCCCCTTGGACTGAGTAAAACTCCATTCCAGACTTTAAATTACTAGGTTCAAAAGCATGTATAATTTTGGTTCTTTATTCATGCAAATGAGTGGGTAAAGAAGAAGCAATTATTGTCAACCTGACTCCCTATGCAGCAGCATACATGCCAATATAGGTTTGACAAATGCTGATAGGCAGCTCAAGAGCATATATGAACTACAGATTAAAGACCACTTAGGGATGTTACTAGCTAGACAGCCAAACATTCCACTTGTGAAAAAATTATCTCTATTGATCATAAACTAAGAATAACAACACGTCAAAGCATCATGAGTACATAAAGGAGTAGAAGTTGCAACATTTACTAGTTAATTAAGATCTTATACGTATATGCAAAAATTGTAAATCAAATCTAAATCAAACTATCCTTTCAAAGTTGACATAGGAAGAGCTAGAACCAGGATGGAGATGGCGTAAGTACCACTGCAACCTCTGACAGCACGCCACTGTCTTTTTCAACCATTCTTCATTTACAGAGACAGAAGTCATTCAATGGCCTTGTAAATATTTTCGACAAAAGCACCTACTCAAACACACTACTGTCTATATTAGTGGTATCATTGACACCAAAGTCCAATACAGGTTGAAATAACTGTCGTTACGGTACAAGAAAATACAAATCCAAGCTGCTCTTGTAACTCGTCATTGCACCCTATCACAAGCTAACAGCTACCAGTGAAACTTTTCTTAAGACAACCCTAACATTAACTGTGAACCTAAATCTACAAATGATAACAAACCATAAGCAGCAATGGAAACAACCAAACTCCAGTGAATACCTTGTGGTAGAAAAATCAGCACTGTTGTCAATTTCCTGTTTAGAAGATGAAGCACTGCCTTTCTCTTTTCCCCAACCCACTCCACTTTCCTTTGTAGAGTTGGCATTCTTCCTACCACCAGCATCTGATTGAAGCAACGGGGATATGATTTAAACATAACATGGAAACAGCAAGAGAAACCAGTAACAATTACTTCACAAGGAAAGGCTATAAGTAAAACAAACAAAACAACCAAACCTCTCTCAAAGGCAAGGCTAATAACTAACCAAACAAAACAACAAAACATGACTTCATGTACATGTGCAAATCAATAACAATTCATTTAACCGAAGAGAAACTACTTAAAACTAGCATACAATGGTAAAAAAAATAAATTAAAAAAAAACAAATTAAAGGATGAAATACATCTAAGGCTTCTGAGACGGCTTTGGCGTTTGTAGCAAGAGGGTAAGGGAGATGCCACAAAACTACTCGTGACAAATCTTTACTAACTATATTGAGAAATTAGTAGTGTAAGCTATTGGGCTCCCAAAAACACATTTAAGCCTAATGCAAACACTTTACGGATCCCACGAGATAACACAAAGATACATCTATCCCCTTCGCAAGTAATCGCAAAAAGTGCAAGTCAATAAGCACATTTGGGGGCATCATGATCTTTTGCTAAATACACATCCTTCTCAAGCCAAAACATATTTGGAGGCCATATTGCAAGAAGTAATAAATTGCCTGATCGTATTGATTCAATATAGGACGTAGACATCTTGTGTGAGAGATACAGCACGAAGATCATGATAAGATAAGTTAAACCATTACAAATTGACATGTGATTAACAAACAGCAAGAATAGCAATTCGATGCAAACTCTAAAGCAGACATACGGGAATATAAAACTTAAGAAGGTAGGTCGACATACCACTAGCCATATGCCAAGAAGAGAAGCCTCCCCGAACATCCTTTCCTTGTCGTCCCTGCACTCGTTGCCTCGGCTTGGAGTCTGATGATTCCGTTCCACTTTGCTGAACCTAAAGAAATGTCAAAGTTTCAAGTGAGAAACAAGAAATCAGGGATACAAAAAGTATGAATGACATACATATAGAATCATAAAGAATTCAACATAATTGGCATGCTTTGAGTTCACCCTCATTGGTTCCAAAGAATAATGGGAGTAATATCTGTTACTAGGAAGTTTCAAAGAGAAATGATTCCAACAAATTAGTAAAACTGCATTTCATACTTTGCAGCAAATGTAGAAACAATTACAATTCCTGAATAAATCATATTTATAAGCTGTAGTAGCTCTTAGCAACGTCATGCCGCCACTAACAGCCCTTCTAGTAAGAATACATGACAGCAAACAGTAGGAAGACAAAAATCATGCCAAAATGAACAGGAAGAGTTAGCACAGAATCTTACGACAGAAATAGCCAGATCCCACTTAAGGCCTCTCATATATATATATATATATATAGTATGGGGATAGAGGCACCCCCACTCTTAGGGGCACCACCCCACTTATAATATTTAAAATTCAATCTCCACCGTTGGATATGAAGAACTACTACTTAGAATCTTTGTGACAAAATTTTAGCTCAATCGGATAACGAATCAACTTTCATTCGTTCACTTGATCAAGATGACAAAAAAAGAAAAAACTTCAAGACATTTTAAAACTACGCATTTCAGTTAAGTGTAGGACAAATTTTAAAACTCATACGATTGAGCTTCATCCTTAAAAAGCCACAGCAAAAGACAACTTTGAACCCAGAGAGAGAAGGATGTCCAAACTTAACTGAAATTACTTACAAGAAATGCATCAAAGTTAAAGGACTATTTGATAGCACGAGGCCTCTCCCGAGCTCAAATCATAAGGTGCAAGAAGAGCTTGACCAAAGAAAGCCATCGCCGGGAAACGTTTACATTGGTACTACAGGATTATAAAATAAGATAGTTTAGATGTACATGAGAAAAAGTCTACATTTCTTACAACGGGTGCATGTGTACAGCTGCAAACTTCGACTCATGTTGCTTTCTCATCATAGTGATAGTATAATATTTCAACTCGGTTTGTGCAATTTTTTATTCTCTCTCTCTCTAATGTGGCTATCTCATTGTAGTGGTAATATAATATTTAATCAATTTGTGCAATTTCCTTTTTTCTCTCTCTCAATTCAATTGAGTGTTGAAACTAGAAATTTTTCCTACCTAAAAATTGCAAATTTGAGTGTTGATTTCACAAATGTCCCTATAATAGTTTGTCCTACACTAGTTTCCCTTATAAGTAACGGTAGAGTAAGCATAGCCAATTTCGGATACTACTATTCTTTACTGAAAGGTGAACAAATCCGGGTGTCTAATGTATGTTAGCACAAGGAAGTCAAAGTTATATTGCATTAAAACATCCAAAGCAAAATTACGTACTTACCTGCACCAGAATCTATATCAATAATGATCACTACCAGCAGTTATCAAGATTACCTCTATTTTCTTGTCACGCTTCCTCTTCACCTCATGAAAGGGATCTGCAGTGATTTAGCATCATTACTATCTTTATCTAAGCATACGAATAAAAAGGGCAGGCACAAAGAAAGTACCATCGATCAGACTATACGAAAGGCAAAAATAAAATTCACCATTTTCTTTTCCCACCATAAGCAAAACCTAAAACAACTGAAGACCCAAAAATAGGAGAATAATTGTGTCAGTCAGCTGTAGTAACATCCATAACCCATTGCTCAGCCAGCAACAAATCCTAAATTCCTGATCCATCCCAATCACACAGAAAATTCCTTAAAAGAAGTTTAAAGGAATATTTTCAGAGCTCCAAGACAAAAGCTCATAATCCATCTTAAGCAAAATCAAGTAACGTGACTAATATAAAATTTGCGCATGATCCCATATGAGAATATTGCAATATGTTAGACATCGAACCAAGAAAGTAGCATAAATAGTGCAGCTGCTAAAAGTACAACAATGCACACCCCACCAAGTCAACCCCAGGATGAACTCAAAGTAGCAGACATTTGAGGAGAAAACATTATGTTCTAGTTGCAAGAGCACCATCATATCAAGGTAAGCCCTCTTCTGCTTGCCAAATGATTTTAAAGGAGAGACAAACTGCATTCACATACACCAGCAAATGTATAACGCCAGTGAACCGACCAACGGTAAAGACCAACCCGGATGAAACTAACATGAGCTAAAGACACGTGTCAGCATTCAGAGATGATATCGTACTGAACTCCAGGACCAGAGAACAGAAAAACCAAACAACTTTTACCCAAGAGCAGACAGGAAGGTATCAGTCACCAATCATCCATCAAAAGTTTCAACTGCAGCCAGACATGACTTTCATGAAATGTTTGTAAAGGAGTAATCTCAAAAGACAAATGACAGAAACAAAAATACAGTTAGGTGAAGTTGTAGCAGGCTTTTAGAAATAGAAGAGAATGCAGCATTGAAAATAATAGAGATCCGCTGATCTCAACATGACTAACCAATATATATATATATATATGTATGTATATATATATATATATATATGTATGTATATATATATATATATATGTATGTATATATATATATATATGTATGTATATATATATATATGTATGTATATATATATATATATGTATGTATATATATATATGTATGTATATATATATATGTATATATATATATATATAAGAAGAAGTAGAAGAAGAAAAAGAAGAAACCAGCATCTATAATTACTATATGCCTTTTTGCTTTCGATTGAGGACTAGCTCAAAATAACTCTAAAATTTGAATTTATTTTCACAATTAAGAAGGTCTGGTAAATCCAACCATTTACTAAATCCAACATAAAGCAACACCGCTACTATATTGGATGTCTCTCCCAAGAAAGATACTCTAACTAACTCTGACAAACAAAACACCCTAAAGAAGAGCTCTATTTCAAAAGAGGTGTTACCAGATCAATTCGCAACAACAACATACAGAATTGAGAATTTTTATTAACCATAAATGACTTTTGTGAAAAAATTTATTAAAAAAAACTATTACAAATTTAGATAGCAGGTTTATAACATCAGAAATCTTCAAGTGGCATGATCAAAGAACACGATGTTGGGATAAAAAAAGTAATGAAAGAGACAATTGGAATATCCCCAATGGAAAACAGCAGAATTCAATTCAAAAAAAAGAAAACTCATTCAGCAAAATATATATATATATATATATATATATATATAGATATATAATAAAATAAAGTAAAACACCGAAAGAGAAAGAGATTGGTGACCAACCTTGAAAGAGAAGGCGTTGAGCAGCTTCGTTCGGATCCATTTCGCACTCTTTAAGCATCGTATAAACCTCATCGTCAGCGTGCCCTCCAGTGATCTCCTTTATGTTCTCGATCGTCCGCCGCACACCCGGTGGAATCCTCCCAACTCCACCGCCGCCGCCGCTCATCTTCTCACTCTCTCTCTCTATCCCAAAATCTTTTAGCAATAAACTAGTAATAATTGTAACGAGATCCTAGAGAGAGAAAAGAGAGATAGCAGTAATGGTTATGTACGTATAAATTTTGTTTCGTGTCTTTATTATTATAGACGCGAGGTGGATTTATAATTCGATTAAAATAAAAATTTTTTAGTATATTAATTATTTATAATTTTGTATTTAATAATAAATATTAAATTTGAAAGTTTTTATTGTCACAATTAATAAATGAGTGCGCTGAAATATAAAAAAAAATTATAGTATTTTTATTTTATATATTATATATATATAAAGATAAATAAACAGTAAATAATACCAAATATCATCTTATTTTATGGCGTGAAACATCATAATTGATTTATGTTTTTTTCGATCAAACGAGAAATCATTAGCAAGCATTACAAGTATTAGAAGTCCAATCTACTCACGTTTATTATAAAGATGGAAGATGTCTTTCCACTACTCTATCAAAAGCAAAAGCGCAAAATTTGTCTAAATTACCACTGCCGAACTAAGCACAAGTTTAGAAATGTTTATGAAAAAAATGTTTTTGAAAAAATAACTTTTAAATACATTATTTTATAAATATTTTAAAAAATTTATATGTATAATTATTTTTTATCTATATTTTTCAACTTTAGAAAATATTTTTAAAAAATTATGCATAACTTTTTGAAGTTGAAAATTTTTTTTTGAGACCGATAAGTAATCCCGATCATGATAAAATTGAAATTTTATATTTATAAAAACTCTTAATATTAGTGAAGATAATTTTAGAATAATTGACTTCTATAGTTATATTCATAAAAGTAGACATGACATATTCTGAACAAAATAAAAGTTTCAGTAAGAAATTAATTGCCTAAACGAAACTTATTTAATTAAAATCTTTTAATGCTAAACTCTTAGTAGACTTAGTAATTTCATCTTTACAAAACACTTGGTATTAGTGTATAACTTTTAAGAGAAAAATGATTCTATAATTTCTAACAGAAAATTATTATATTATATTTGTTAGAAAATTTCTACGTGTTTAACAAAAATAACAACTTTCACAACAAATTAGGAATTTTGAATTGACGACGTACCCTATTTAGTTAGAGGTTACTATTAAGTTTTTAAAAGAAGCACAACTTTGTAATTCTTTCTTAGCAATAGTAAACAAATATCTTTTTCATGTTGTACTTAAACTGGACCGGGGCCGTCTGTTTGGCCGGCCCGATTAATTAAGGAGAACCTTGATAAAAGCTTCACAAGGTTTAAGCGCGAAAATGCTCTCTTTGTCTGTGCCTTTCTCTCTTTCTGTGTGTTGTGCGTCGAGCTTTGAGTTGTTCTACTTGGCTTTGGTCTCGTAGAGCAACGAGCCAACCATCGATCCAGTAATAAGCAAGAATATATTGGTCTTTCTAGTTTCTCTGATTAGATTTGTTTCACCGTTTCATGGTTGTTTAGTCTGATTTCAAATTCTCTTGTTAGCGTTGGTAATGTTCGATTTCTTTCCTCCGCTTTATCGATGATGGTTCCGATTATTATAAATTAATCAAAACTCCATTTCCTTTGTTATTTCGTAAATCTCTCAACGATTCTATGATTAATAAATGCTGTTGTTTCCGTTTTCTATATCATTTTGAAGCATATTTCGAGTGTTTCTTACATTTGATTTCTCCACTTGTTATCTTACTTTGATTTCTTAGTCTTCTAAAAATACTCGGTTCTTCTTGTGAGAATTTTACAGATGATAGGCTGTTGATTTCATAAACGCATTGTTTATGTTCGAACGATTTTGGATATATATATATATAGTTGGTGCCTGCTTTATTGTTTCTCGACTTATCTCCTAGCTTGTAGTCGATATCCTCTTAATAGTTGGTGTTTAATTGTTGTCTTGCATGGGTATTGTTGTTTTATCATTTTTATTTTCCTTCTACAGGTTTCACTACTTAAGGTTCATTTGTACTCAGGAATTGACGCCACAATGGAAGAGTACCTGCAGAACATGAGAAACCTCCGATCACAAATGAATGGTCCCAATTCCAACTCTATTTTTTGCTCTTTTTCTGTAAATTTTATTTCTGGTAGCCGTTTTTACATTTCAGTGATTTACTAAATTGTTTTTCATCTGTTTCTCATTTGTTTCACATTAATCATCAGCTTGATGATATCTGTTTGTCTCTAGTACTTATACATAGGTCCTTAGTGAGTTTGATGTTACAGATATTGAAGAAGAAACAGCAAAGCAAGCAGTTGAGGAGCAGAAGCAGCTAACTGCCATCGAAACAGTCGAGAAAGATCTGGCAAAAGGTCTGGTTTCCATTTCAATACGGGATTCTATTTAGAGTTTTGTCTGAATGTCTAACTTTTTGTGTATGACTTCTTAATTTCTCTTTGATTTTTACTATTCAGATTAAAACGAAATGGCTGATTCTTGTCATTTACTTGTCCATGTGGATGAAGAAGGCAATAATTTAAACTTGCTTGCTGTGTCCTGTTGTTTAATACGTCCTGATGTCTAAAGAGCGAGTCATATACCACTACTTTCCTGTGGTTTGTTTTAATCCTTTTTCGAGAAATGCTCATTGTCTGTTGAAGGCAGATTGTCGATTTCTATGCTATTTCGTATAATGTACCATTGAGAATAATTCATCAGGTGGCTGATTCTGGCTGGTTAACTTATATTGATGATCAGGTTTTTTATCCTTTTAAATGAGAGGTCTAACACATATTTATATTATTCTAACAGCTTGCTGCAATTAACATTATAAGTCCTTTGCAGCATAGGTAATATGCACTTAATATTGCTAATCTCATTGCTATTTGTTTTGAGCATTTACTCTTTCAAATTTCTTCTAATGAAGAAATGGATAACTGTAATTTATAAGGAAGTCATGAGATTATGTAGGCATGTTCCAATTTAGGAACTATATTCATCTTAAGTGAAATACTGTGGAAGAATCAGGAAGTTGTGGTTTTTAACATCTGTTTGAGTCATGCAGTTAGATCTGACACGAAATGTCTAGATGAGGTAGCTGACATGCTGCAAAGAGGGAGGGGTGCAGTGTGCGTACAAATAACTGAAAAGTTGAGTCAGGTGTCTGTGCTGGATACCAAATCCACCACTCTATCACAGGTGTATTCAGAATATTATCACTCCTTAAACTCCCTTTTCACATGATATGCTTGTTGATGCAGTTATGTTTCTGTGAAACTATATCATGCCCAGTTTACTAAGTACTGTTGTTTCCTTGATCTTGATTTATCAATTTCATGATGTATTGGGGTCATGCTTATTGCTAGGTCTTAATATGATATTCTCTGAATTTACGATAGCACACCACAGACACGAGTGGTTGGATATAATTGCACCTATCCATAGTTCTAGCTAAAGTATGGCTAATGCCACATCTAGAGTTTGTTCCTTTATAGAGTAAACTGAACAAAAAATGAACAATGAGTCTAGACGGTAATGATGTCTACACCTATACTAGGTGTTTGTAAGAAGAAAAAGGTAAAATGCTTTATGTTATTATAGAAGTCAACACCTTAGTTTCATTGTTCCATTTAATCATGTTTTAGTTGAAATAACATAGAGATATTAAAGTATTTGATCTTTTATAGTTGTATGCATCTCTCTGCTTAATTACTTTGAAACAGTTCTATTTAAGTAGTATAATATGAAACAACTTTTAATCCTAAAAACATTTTCTTTAAAAACAAAAGACCTATTCTTGAAAACAAGGCCAGCTAGTTAGAACAATTTCTTATTATTTTTTTCCCCAGAGTAGCCTAGCTCATAGCTTCTTGAAGTTTTAATACAAAATATAAGTCTAGTAGCTTCATGCATATACTTCTTAGATCAATAAGAACCACGAGTGAGGAGCTATGGTGCTCAAATACTGATGCCTGGTCAACTATTTTGCTTAACCTCAGACCTTGGAGCTTCTTAAGCAAGAGAGAGCTAGCATTTCAAGGAGGTTGGAAGAAAAAAGGTTTTGAAACTTAACACATATTCCAGGATCCTATTACTCCGGTCTGGTATTAGCTATTTTTTCGTTATATTTGTTCCTTGTGTTGGTTGTTTAGGTCTTACTATGCTGGAATCCTGAAAGAATTCAAATTTAAGCTGCAGGAGCAACAGGTTAGGCCTCAAGTATATTTCAAATAACTTTGATGAATAAGCTCATATATGTATAGGAGGAGCCTTTCCTTTGGCTTTGCAGATTTTTTACACTTCTACATTTTCTGATAGGTTAATAGTTTGTTTCTGCAGGAATGGTTAACCTCATATAAGCAGAATACAACCACCATATCAGTAAGCAAACTTTTTATGTTTACTCAAAAGAATGTAGCTCCAATTTCTGGAGATAAACCGGCATTGCCAGTGATTTGAACCTTCAATCTCTACTTTGGAGAGGAAATGCTCTAGCTCTGCTATATTGTTATTTGAGTAGTCTCATCCTATGAAATAATTTTTCTATGCATTTCTAAGAATATATTCTTTTAGCGACAACCTACCAGTCACACAGATTGTAGTCCAACTTTACTGATTCATAAGATTTATATTGCCCTTACAGAGTTCTGCTTTTTCTAAGTTACCAGCATTTCCTTGATTTTGGTGCACTTCCAATGGACCTTCCAGTAGCTTTAGTTTCCCCTTTCAGAGTCCTGCTAATGTAATGAAATTCCAAATTTAGTTGAATTGTTTAACTAGTCAATTTAAACAACTTTTGCTTTAATGTCTAGTACCTTTTGCTTATGGACCTTACTACATTTCCTCTGAGAGCTGTACACAAGATAATGGTTGATAAATTGCATTATTTACTCTAATTAAATAATGCTGTTGATATAGGCAAGTGGGACTTCTGAAGCAACTGACTGGACCAAAGGTATTTTCTTTGTTCTTATAGTTATGTTTTACACAGTTCTTGTTCATGGCTAAATTCTGAAAGCTTTAGAACAAGACCAGGGTAAGTAATCACTCATTTTTATGATGATATTTATACCTTTCTCAATTAAGAAGAAACATTCACATTGGTTCACGCCAAACAACTTTGGTGAAGATACTTTTGCAAGCTGGTTCTTCAGAACTGTGTTTCATATTTATATTTTTGCTATGAATATTACAGCCTTATTTCACTCTGCACTGCAGGAAAGAAAGATCTTTCAGTGGAGGAAAATGCAGATAATATGGTCTGTTATTTTTAATCCATTTTAAAAAAGAAATATTCTTATAGTCGTAACCTTTCAGAAGCAGCAGGCAGATAACAGTAGTGTCAAGTTTGAGGAATTGAATAGTCACTTGGAGGCTAAAAAAGCCAAGATTGAAGCTCTGGTGACAGAGAAATCACAAATTGGAAAGGAGATTATCAAGGTATCCGCCTTCATGATCTTTCCGAAATCCTAGTTCTGCTATTATGCTTCTTTCCGAATAACTTTAGGTGTTGTAGTTCCAGTCTGAACAGCTGCTTGAACAGCTTATGAAAAGGATTCAAGGTGTTCTAGTAAGTTGAAGGCAACCATGCTCATCGATCTCAGAATCTAATTTCTCGTTTTCAACATCAAATGTTCTTTGTAGATATATATCATATGATCCTCTTTCTTTTGTAGCCTGAGTTAAGGGAATTAGATCTCCAGGCACTTGAAGAGGAGCATAAGGCTGTATTAGGCGATAAATCTGGAGAGATAGAGTACCAAGAATCTCTTAAGAATCAGATCAAGCACCTGAAGGTAATACGTTCATCTCTCAGGCCTAGTGATGCATAATCCATTGTAATGTGTATTAGAAGACTATGACAAGAATAGCAACCATGTGTATTTGCTGGGATTGTAGCCGTTGTAATTTGTTGTTGAATTTAGTAATAACTGTATTTATGTATTGGTTGGATACCTACTGACAAGGCTAACCCTACACTATCTCTAATCAAAGAAACACTAAACCTTTAAGGAAGATCTGACCCCTTCTAACTCCTTTGAAGCACAATCATGTTCTCTTATAATGGATCTTATGCATTCAATTCTTTCCATACTTATTTCAGTGTGTGCAGGAGATCTCTAATGTCATCAAATGTCAATGTGGACAAGAGTACAAGGTAGCGTTAAATGGGTAGGGAATTTCGGTTTTGAAGCAATTTGGAATGCATCATTGCTTGGCGGTGGACTTGCAAGATGGAGAACAGCAAAGGTGCTTCTAAGAAGAATCAAATATCTCATAAGCTCCAAAATGTATGCAAATAATATCATCTTTATGCATGTATGTTTCTAGAAGTAGTAAGACTTTTTTGAATGTTTTCTCAAAATTAGTTAATGACTAGTCTAATCTGTTCTCCTGGATAATCTTTATTATTTTTACGCATTAGATCTTTCATATGTTTGCTTTGCAACCTTTTTGAAGTCTTATTATTGTAATCAAAGTAGACCTTCCATATTATTGTGAAATTTGCTTGAGTCATAAGATCAGAAATGCCTTGGTTCATTTCGACTATGAACTTATATTCTACATAATGAGTGGGTTCTTGCAGCTAATCGCTTTTTTAAAGGAAAAACTATGAGAAGATTCAAATGACCACATGTAGAATTTTTCTCTAAAACTTGCGTACTTCACAGGCTATTGCAATGATGTTTTTTGTATATAATTCCTGTATGTTTCGTTTTCTTTTGTAGCTACAACGGGTTGGTGTTCAAAACATGGCTGGATGTGGACAAAGTTGCGTAGTTTAGTTGGTTCGCTGAAGCGTTACTTCACTACTAGTTTTCTGAGCATTTTGCATTCTTCTATTTCTCTCTGCACAAATTCACTCGCGTCAGCAGGCACTACCCGAGGAAGTTTCTTCAGGGAAAAAGTCTTTGTTTTGATCGACTTTCTTGACTTTGCTTTGTTCACCTTTATTTGCTTTTTGGATTTTTACATAATATGGTTTTACTGTTATTTGCGTGTCAGTATCTTGCCATCAGGTACACGCGCTAGAATTTCGTCTGGCATGGACCTTCATGCAAATACCTCCCAAGGTTCCTCCTGCAAAATTTGTCACAAATCTTATCATAGTATTTGGGTATTCTATCCTGAAATTTCTGTGATGGTTCTAGTAGTAGTGACTGATGTATGTGAGAATCCATGAGTTTAATTGCATATGCACCACTATGGGGGTGTTCGGGATTGTTTATAAAAAAGAGCTTTTCTGAAATGGAGTTTTTTATAAAAAAAAAATAACTTTTGAGAAATAGAGAGAAAAGGAGCTTTTCTAGAATGGTGTTTGATAATACTTTTAAATAAGGTGCTTTTCAAGTGAAGAGATATATAAATTACTGAATTATTTTTTGTTATTTTGTATTAGTTATTGATGTATTTACTAAATTATTGATGCTATTTTGAATAAAATATTTATTTAAAAAATATTATATTTAATAAAGTGATTTTGTATTAATTTTTTTTAAAAAATAGAAATACTTAAATTAATTATTTTATATAAATATCTGTTTAAATTAAAATTATTATTATTTTGTAAAATAATTTGTTAAATAATTATTTAAAATATTTGTTAAATAATTAATAATTAAATAATTTATTAAACAATGAATAAGTTGTTAGATATTTAATAATTTTTTAAATAATTTATTAAAATTATTTTAGATAATATTTATTCTGTAGTTAAATTTGTAATTTAGATAGAGTAGCGTTTTGGTTAAAAGCAGCGGTTCAGATAAACTGCGTTTCAACCAAACACTTCCAAACAAATAACTTTACTGTGTAGTGCATTTTGGGAACAAAAATTTTTCCAAACGCACTACCAAACACACCCTACCGTGGTTTGAGGCATGAGTGATAGATCCGACCCTGTTACGGGCACTGAGGTGTTGTTCGAGTGAGCTTTTTAATTCATTTCATTCTAATTTATTATTTTATATTTTTAATAAATTTTTTATAATATTTTAAAAATTTTAGAAAATATATAAAAATTTTATATAGTAAAATTTTATTTTTATTTATTATTATTATTTTATATAAAAAGTTGAATTTGTTTTTTAGAAAATATAGAAATATTTTTTGTTTTTAAAATTTTTTTCAAAAAGCACACGTAAACATTCCCTAAGGGCAGGCATGGTAGCTGATTTTTAGGAGTTCATCAACTTAATCCCAATATCTCTACACTACAACTGCACTGATGAATAATGCTCTACACTTGCCATGTCGCATCGTCATGTCTCGTATTTCGTCTAGATCTTGAATAGATATTCAGAATATAGTTGGCAGAATCGGATCGAACTAAAAATTATTGATCCAGGACCGAATCGATCTGAATCTGTAAATAAACTATAAGGGTGGCAATTTAGGTTCGTGTGTCGATTTCGGATCAATCCATTTAATAATTGGGTCAAATTTGTTTAACACTAGCCCAATTCATGAATTTATACGGGTCAAAATTGTCTAATTCTAATCTAACTTATTAATAACCGAGTCAAATTTGGATCCGACCCATTTAATAATTAAAATTATTAATTATTAATTTAATATTTTTAAATTTTAATTAAATTATAAATCAGTTGTAATGAAAGTGTACGATGTTCTTAATGACAAGATATAGTGAACGCACATCAAAATATGCTTTCTTTAATATCATCGGTCCTTAAAATATCCAAAAAAAATTTATTTTTATTTTTATTTTTTGAAAACATGTGGTGACAGCTAAAATTTTATGACTATAAATATATATTAATAAGTTTTATAAAAATTTTGATAAACATAGCTATCTAACAAAAATTTGTTAAAATTTTTATACGAAATTTAAATTCGTCACTATAGAAACACCTGCATAGTAATATTTTCGATTATATTATAATTCTCATATTATACTAATTTACTAAGATATGAAAATAATAATTATTATAAAAACCATATAATTTAATATTTTATAAATTACTATTATCGATTATTTTTATTGCCAATATTTTAGTATATGAAATGAAAAAATCAAATATTATTTCTTCAAGATATGATAACTCAGATTAGTAGATCAATATCGGATTAACCCGAATTGACCTATTTAATAATCGGATCAAATTCGTTCAACTCTAATTCAACCTATATATTTATACGAATTAAATTTTTTAATTTTAATTTTAATTAAATGGATCAATTTCGAGTCGCGCTTTTGGATCGGGCTGTATATTGCCGTTCCTAATAAACTACTCGTAAAATTGACCCGCCCGCCTAGATCAACTTGGGATGAATAAGAAAAAGAATTTTACTTAACCTAACATACCTAATCTAGCCGGTAGCATTCTCGGCTAGATTTCTTCTCTATTGTCGATCGGAGCGGTTGTCGATCGATCGATTTGCATTGAATCACTTTCCGAGCTTCGGTGATGCTTTCGAGAACTTCCTCATTCATTGCTGCATCTCGCGGCTCCATTCTCTTTTTTGCGTCTTCATTCTCTCACTGTCTCCGTCGTTGCCGCATCGACATTGCCATAGTTTGTTTCACTACGGTTCTACTGGTCTTCAATTGATCGCCTTCTAAGATCAGGAAACTAAAAGAAGAGCAAAATCTGGCACTCGAGAGAATCGAAGCCGTGTACCGCAATCAAATCTCATGACTGAGGAGGGATGCGGAAGCAAAGGAGCAAAAGTTAGTTGAGCAGTGGGCTGCTAAGCACACAAGAGTGACAAAGTTTCTCGAGTAACTTGTAATGATCAATGGCCTGCTACGAAAATCTATTGGCTCTGAATTTGTCCATAAAATTTTCTTTTCGTCTTGCATCAGCAATTTCTTAAACATTTCTAGTCTTTATTAAAAACAATACGGTGTTGAATTCTTTATACTTTTAGCAGTTGTTGAATGTGTGATTTTGAGCTACCTTGCGATAGTCTGATAGAACCAATATGAGCCTTTTTAGTCAATGGTCAGGTGGTTTCAGAGCTTATGGAATGCTGCAGGGATTTGGATGAAGGCCATAAAGCTTGGATGGTGCATAAGAAAGAAGCAGCATGGAGATTTTGGCAAATGGAATTACAACTTGAATCAGAGAAGGCGTGCAAGTTGTTGAATGTGTGATCTTGCTATCTTGAACATCACCTGCTGGTTGATCCAGCATTGACCTGAGAGATCAATTCAATTAGTGATCCGCCGACGAGGATAGTGTTTTTGATCACGTACGGTTTGTTTCTTACAACTATAGTCCAGAAAAGCTAGCCAATGCCATTTCCAAAAGTAACACTCCTTCGCACTATGCAGAATGGGCTATGCAAAACTATGTCCTCAGCTACTTGGTCGGTCATGGTCAAAAAATTATAGAATATATAGAAGCATAGCATTAGTAATGATATTGGTTCTGTTGTAACTGTATGTTGAAACGTATCACTTAATTTTTGTCCCTAATCAAGGCATTAGTCTTAGGCATAATTGTCTCTTAACTCACCTAGCTACTTGTTTGTGGTATTGTTAAGAAATTGACTCCTTTATATGTCAGCCACTCCTTAGCGCTTCAACTGGACTAAATAATGGAGGGAATTTGTGCCGTGAGCGACCTGACGCGAAGCCAAAGACCGGAGCGAACCAACGGGAATGCCTGGCATGATGGGCTTGATCTTATTCTGCTGGAAATTTATGAACTAGAGACATGGATGTAATTATATTTAGGCATCGGATAGAGTTGCCTTTTTTCATATACTATACACTCTGATTTTATTTTTTGTATATTGAGCTGATCGAGATTGGTACAATTTGAAACCTTCTTGTTACTATGATCAAGAGTGATTTGTTTAGTGTGCATGAGATTTAAGCATTGGTGATCATTTGAGAAATATTTATTTAATTTAAAGTTTTTTTTATCAACTGTTAAGTTTGTGTGTTGAATATGTTATGGTGAATGGATAGATAGTAGGTTTGATGTGTGAAATTTGGTGAATGAACAGAATTAGTTAGAAATAGCTGCTAGTAGATCACTAATATTATTGTATTTGTGCGGACTAAACAGTTGGTATTACCGACTGAAACTGTAGTTAGAAAATTTCCGACTAAAACGACAGTCAAAAAATACCGACTCAATATGTTGAATATGTTGTGGGAAATGGTATTCCAGATTAAAACAATAGTTGGTAAATACCGACTGAAACGATAACCGATAAATACCGGCTAATATTTTAGTCGGTAAATACCGACTAACAAGTCAGTCGCTACTTACCAACTATATTATTAATTGGTACTTATCGACTAGCTGCACAGTCAGTAGCTCTCCCGACATGCATTGTAGTCGGTAATTTGTGAGTACCTGTCTCCGTCGGTAGTTTACTGTGCAAATACTAACTAACAACTTGAGTTAGTTGGCAAACGGTTTACCGACCTCGATTTGCCTACGAGTTACCGACTGTATACTGTTCAGTTGATATTTAGTTTTGCTGACTGAAATTGATAGTTTGTCGACTGTTGTTGTCAGTCAGTGAAGCTGTTTATTATACTAGTGAATATAAAGTTATGACTACAGTCATTGGAAAGGTATATCCTAATACACAACATATATTTTGTTTGTAGCACATTATTAATTAATTCGCCGAAAAGTATTCATATATTTATTTTAATAAATCAAAATTCAAAAGTAATATCATGTCATGTATTCTGAAAATTCATATTCTTAACACCTTTGGAAAGACAAGTGATGTAAACAATACCACCAAAGAAAATTTAATGATTATATCTAATTTATCTCGCAAGTGCACGGTTGTTGTCTACTATATACCAGATAATATGTTTGTTCGACAAAGATTCATGTTAACTCTAACCCAAAATAAAATATCAAAAATTGTATTTTTCTAAAAAACTAAACTAAAGTGTTGAAAGATCAGAAACGAAATAAAGTAACCTAAAGTGGAAACATAAATGAAAACAACTGTACTTTTAGAATCCACCACTAACGTCTTTAATTTATTAGATAAATGTGATAACAGATAATGATTATTATAAAGATTTTGTACCTAACACTTGGTCCTATTCTTATGCACAATTTTTTATTATGATTTTAATCTTGAATCAATCCAAAATTACCTGTCTATATTGTTATTCTAACTCCTTATTTACAAATAATTAGAAATGCATTAAATCTTGTGAAATCATAAATTATTTAGTTGCATTCATTTTGGTCCAGTATATACTAATTATAATATTAATCCTGTGATTCACTCTATCTGTTCCAATTGGTCCTTGCAAACATAATAAATAAAAAATCCATATATCAAATCTAATATTGATCAGGTATATAAATTTAATAACTAAGCATCTTTCCAAACAAAAATTAACAGCTTATAGCCAAATAGAAGATCCACGCATTATATAATATACAAGAAATAAATAAATTAGTTAGGGTTTCATCCTTAGCATTGGTTTAGAGAGTTTAAGCACTTCTGTTGGGATTACAAATATCAAGTTTGTATGAAATAATTATGAGTTCAATTAAAAAAATAATATATATATATATAACAAATATTGTGATATTCTACCATGCAGGTATTCACAAACAACTGTAAGCACTCATTAAAAGAATTAAAGAGTAGCTCTTAGAGCCACACTCACTAAATTAACGGTGCATCAAGAAGCACACTCAAATAAACAGAAAATTTTACGTATTCTCTCCACTCTCTCCATTTTGTTCTCAAATTTTCTCTCCCTCTCCACTTGGTATGATTCCGTCATTTTTGCTCGACTATGTCAATATCGGCTAGCATCTCAGATATATTTCAATGCTCGCTTCGATTAGAGACCAAATTCGGCTCAATTTTATCTCGTGCTTCCACTCCGACTTGATTCTTGTTCGGTCTAGTCCTTTCTTTTGGTTCCGGCTTGATTTCGTCGATTTCGGCTCATTTTCCTCGCCTACTTCGGTTGTGGCTTGAATTTCGGTTGGCTCGATTCCCGCTCAATCTTCTCGCCTGGTCCCACTCCGGCTCAATTGCGGCTCGAATTCATCTCCTAATATCATTCTAGCTCTGTTCGTAGACTGCTTTAGTTCTGTACAAATTTCGGCTCTTACTTCAATTCGAAAAAAATTTTGGCTGGTTTGTTTTATTTGGGTCATTTGTTTTAATTTTGGTTGATTTGTTTTGATTTTGGCCAATTTAATTTCTGATATATTGGTTTTGATTTCTAATGTATCGGGTTTCACTTCTATTATATTCGTTTTGTTTTCTAGTGTATTGATTATGATTTCTGATGTATTGGTTTGAATGTGAGGAGAATCGTGATAATGTCTTCTGTGTGCATCACAGAAGATAATTGATTGAGTACCTATAAGGTGGAATGATGTGTTGAATTTTTTATTTATTACACTGTGCATACACGTTGGTCGTGCATCATAACCGTTATGATGAGGCAATGATAAGTATGTAAAAAGTTTTTTCTTATTCTTTCTTTCTATCTTAGCGCTGCATCTCTAAGTACACAACAAGATATTAGGAATGGCCACTAGAAAAGTCTAGCTTCAACCACTGCAATTGTAGTTAGTGAAGAGAGAAAAATATCAATGGATGTTGACCTTATTATTGGAAAGAATGATGAAAATATAACTCATATATACTAGAAATGTAACTCTGAGCCTCTCCCTCTATTATTATATTTTTTTTTTTTGTTATGTTGTTGGAAAGAATGTTGAAAATGTAACACAACTTTGAACCTCTTGTCCTCTCTCTATTGCTATATTGATTGGTGTTGTTGAAAAAAAATATTAAAAATGTAACTCGTGTATGTTGAAAATGTAGCACAATGCACCCTTCCTCTTTCCTCCCTCTATTACTGTTTTCGTTGTTGTTGAAACAAAGCTGGAAATGTAACTCATGTACATTACAAATGTAACACAAGTTATCGGCTGGAATGTAACACTATAAATATACTCATTATGCTGTGATCAGCTCTTCATCTTTATGCAAGGGAAAGCTTCATGCAAAAACTTACTGTGTAATACAATGCATGCACTTGCAACTGACGTAATTTGATTAATGAAATTAATTATTATAATAAATTTTAGATTGTAATTAGTGTGGAACAGAATTAATTGATTGAGTGCCTACCGCTTTTTACTTTTTCTCCTCGCCGACTTCTTGCTTCTTTCTTTCTTATTCTCGGCTTACTCTCCTACTCCAAACAAAGAGCTCCATTAAACATTACATAACAACACAAATACAAATAGAGTTAAATGAAGAAGCTCCATTAAACAACATAAAGAACAAACAAAAAGCTCCATTATATAACACATAATAACACAAATACAAGTAAAGATAAATGAAGAAGATCTATTAAAACACAGCGAACAAATAGAACAAACAGAGAGCTCTATTAAATAATACGTAACAATACAAATACAAATAGAGTTAGATGTAGAAACTCAATTAAACAACACAAAATCAAACGAGAACAAAAAAATAGCTTATCTTTTTCAATAAAATAAATTAATAGAGAACAAAAAATAACATAGACAATTTTACTCTGATAAACAACAAATAACATAAAATAGAAAACAAACAAACAGAAACGATTGAACATCAGAAACACAATTTTGATATCACAACAAACACCTTTCAGATCATGCAAATTCATATAAAAAATCATGAGGCAAAATCCAGCTGACATTCGAGCCGAAATCAAAGTAGGCGAGGAAAATCAATCGATATCGAGTCGGAATCGATGGTCATATAGTCAGACCTTGATCTGACAGTCCAAAATTACTCCTAAGATCTCTCTTTACGAGATCACTATTGAAGGGCACGCTAGTAATTTTGTATGCCCTTCAATAGTGTTAAAAGAGGTTTTTTTTTTCTTCGTTCTTCCTCTCCTCTCCTCTCCTCCTGCTTCCGAGATGTGCTCCTGCGATCGCCACTGTCGAGCCGACAATTATCGATCTCCTAAGAAATTGGTAATCCCACTACTGTCTCCTCCTTTATCCTTCCTCTTAAATTTTGAGTTTCTTGCAACTGTAAGATTCAAACCCTAACTTTCTCTACCTTTGCCGGAGCGTTGGATCTCTAACCGGCGATCGAAATTAGATCAAATAAATCATTAGTTTTTTTTCTCCTCCATCTTCTACGTCTTCTACCCTTATCAATTTCTTCAATTGTTGTCGTTACTTGGTTGAGCACGTGGTATCGTTCCGCTAGCAATCTTAAAACCCATCGATGCTTAAATTCTTCTCTCTCTCTCTCACTCTCACTCTCACTCTCACTCTCATTCATTCTTTCTTTTTAGTTTGTCTAATTTCTGCTCTCTTTTTCTTTTGAAAAAATTTTGTGCGGATTCCGGTGAGATCCTACCGTGAGTTTGTTTAAAATATTTTGAAATCCTATGTTTTTGTTTCTTGGTTTTTATTAGATTGTATATTTATTGGTTAAGGTATTTATTTTTGGAGATTGAATTTGTTTTTTGGAAGGAAAAAAATGTGATATTTGATGGACTGCTGGATGGTTTCCGATTCAAAGTATTTTGTGGTGATGTGGTGCTGTGGATATGAATGAGAAATATAATTTAGTTCAATTTCCTATTGGGATATGTGAATGACAGTATCGATGCGAATGTGAAAGAGTTGTTTCGTTGGAGCAAATTGATTGATACCTACACTTGTTCTTTGGTTTCTCTTTTATTGATTTCAATTTCTAGTGCTTGCTTATTTCAGGGGTTGGAGCTTATTGGGAATACTGCAAGACATAACAATTTACAACCAGGTAGGCAATATACCATCAGCGATCGTTTTGTAGCCATTCACACCTTTACTGGAAATTAAGACAACATTATTTCATTAATTCTCGATAGAGATGGTCGTAGTTTAGGATTCTGCTATGTAAAGCTCTTTCCTGGACAATGAATTCTAAATTTCTGATTATGAGAACTTGTAATTCACTCTTCTTTTTTGCCTGGTGAAATTAAATAAAAAAAAAATTCAGCAAGCTGGAAAAATTTTTAAGATCATATATTCTTGTAAATGAGAATGTGAATAGGGAAATTATACAGAAGCAAATGTTACCACACTAAATTTCCATTACAGGAGAAAAAAAAAGCTGAAAAAAAGTGAAAGATGTAACACCATTTTAGAGTCTATATGTCAAATTAGAAAACTGAAAAAAAGAAAAAAGTTTCCAAATGCACTTATATCAAATTAGATGCCACCATCTTAGAGTTTGATATATACATCTTTTCTCCGGTATCTACTTTTCCTTTCAAGAAAAGATGTAATATGAAGGGCAGAACTAGAATAATTGGTAGAGATTTGAAGAAGACATTACCTTGATAACAGCTGTATTTGACCATCAAATAGTGCGAAAAACATAATAGGAAGAAAGAGCTCACCGCAATAAAGAAACTGAACATGTAATCCTCTCTCATCCTTTAGGACCGAAAGAACAATCTTTAGAGAATATTCTTTCAACATGTAACCATTTCTCATCCTTTAGGACCGAAAGAACAATCTTTTGAGAATATTTTTTAAACATGTAACCCTCTCTCATCCTTTAGGACCGAAAGAACAATCTTTAGAAAATATTTTTTATGTAAGTTCTCCTTCCACTCTATCTCCTGATAGTATATTGGATGATTCTGCAGGTTATGAGTGACATTTCAGGCATAATCATAGTATTACCCCAAAAAAGTACTTAGCATATTTGTAGAAAGAAAATTAAAAAAATTTTATTGCTATTTATGTTTCAATAATACAGTTATCGCAACCAGTAGAGACCTTTGTAAATCACATATTTTCTTACCATATTCCCAATAGAGTGCAAGAAGCATTAGAGATTCTAAGTAGGCTTAGTATATAGGAGGAGATTCAAAGCAAACATAAAAAGTAAGACATGGACTCTTATTTAATTATCAGAGGGAAAGAAACTAGTGGAATGTAAATGTATTCTCTGTTAATCACAAGGCAAATGGATTTATTGAGAGATACAAAGCAAGATTGTGGTGAAAAGATATACACAGTCATATAGTGGAGATTATTAAAAAATATTCTCACCAGTGATCAAATCTACATTGTTAGAGTATTACTATCTCTTGCAGCAAATCTGAACTAGCTGTTACATAAAATTGACATCATAAAAAGTATTTTTCTTCATGGTGACCTTAAAAAAAAATATATATAAGAATATTCCACATGGATATGTTGTACCTTCTCAATCTAGGATCACATGTAGACTGTAAAAGTATTATATGACTGAAAGAATCTCCGTATATGGTTCGAACGATTCAATATGGCAATAGAAAAGCTTGACTTCAAGTAAAGTACCTCATACCATACACTATTTTTGAAACATCAATAAGGAAAGATAACATGTTTAAAATTCATGTTGATAATATGATAATAATAGGAGATAACGTGGAGGTGTTCCTACACTGCAGAAGTATTTATCATCCAAGTTTGAAATGAATGATTTAGGGAGGTTAATATAATTTTTGGATATTGAAGTGTCTTAGCCAGAAAATTTTATATTCTTGTCTCAAAGAGAGCATATGTTGGATCATTATCTGAATGAATACTTGATTATAAATCAGCTAACAGTGTTCTAATTATTCAGAATCATGATTTTGGGAGTATCTTAGTTTTATACCGACCAATAAGCTATATAACTTATTGATGCTTGTGAACCATCAGATAGTTGAATGGAGCTATTACCAGAGAATGCTTTATGTGCTAAAAATCATAAATCAAAACAAATATGATTAGATACATATGTATCTACTATTTAGGTTTTAACTGTAAAATTTAAGACCGTACTTGCAAGATTGGCAGAAGAAATAAATAAGTAGTGTTAAAGAAAGGTTTAGTCCCACATTGCTTATCAATGATCCTGAAATGATATTCATAAAGACTTGGGCTCTCTCTTCTCATTGCCAATTGGTTTTGAGAAGAATCCTAAGTTCGTCACATGGTATCAGAGCGGATTGGACCGGATCGGCCCAAAATGTGGACTAAATCTAATTTTATTATCCATATCTATTAAAGGCCTTCATGGTCCACTTTATTTCTAGGACAAAAATAGCCCGCTTTATTTCAGAGCAGGTAGCCAGTTTTATTCAAAGGACATTTGTCCGCTCATTATAGGGCAAGTAGCCCATTTCACTTCAGGGCAATTCGCCCGCTTCATCCAATTTATTATAGGGCTCGTAGCCCACATCAATTCAATTAAAAAAAAAAAAAAAAAAAAAAGGACGCTCTGCTGGAGGGCAGGTGTTAAAGAAAGATTTAGTCCCACATTGCTTATCAATAAACCTGAAATGATATTCATAAAGACTTGGGCTCTCTCTTCTCATTGCCAATTGGTTTTGAGAAGAATCTTAAGTTCGTCACAAGTAGAATTTCTCATAATAACAATTTGAATATTACGGTTTTAACTTTCTTCCTGAATAAATTGATGCATGGCAGAAAATGACCACACACACAGTTGCAGGAAGAAGAATATCATGCTCTCGAAAGAGGACGAGCTATCTATCTGTAGGAAGAAAAAACAGTTGCATAAAGGAACAATTAACTGCTCTGATAACATAACAAATTCGTAGAGAATAACAAATTTGAAGAGGCGTACGAATTTGATTTTCTTCCTTGATTTTTTTTCTTGAGGAAGAAATCAAAGACAAACAATGTCATTTATAAACCTTTCTATTACAATTAAGAAAAGAAGTAAGAAAGAGTATAAGAAAAAGAAAATATTACAGCTGACAAGTAAAGAAATAAAAATATATATATTATGTAAGAAATCTTTTCTATAAAAAGTGGAGATGGTTAGAAACTTTTAGACAGATAGAAGAAGCGGCTCTTGCACACTTAATAAGGGATTTTGTTTGAGTGAACTCAGCAAGTCTCTTCTAGGGTAGTTGGAATATTTTACGTGCGTCACATGACATGCGGTGTACTAATTCATCTGGGTTTTGGAAAATTATGGAGCAGATGATGGGGAAGGATTGAAATGGAGCTATAAATACTACATTTTACAAATTCAGAATCATATGATGAGAATGGAGCTACATGAAGCATTGAAATGCCATCATGTGGAAGAACAGCTGCAAAAGAAGGTTACAGTTGCTACGACGATGCGAGGAATGTACCAATCGACGAATGGTGGAATGGGATTATCGTGAACTAGGTTCTGCCATATCCCTTCATCAAGTTAACAGTACTATGGCAAGATTCTATTTTTTCTTTTTTGAAAGAATCTTAAGGAGTAATTTTCTTAAGCATCATGGTATGTGATATTTTTAACGTGACATAGCAAAAGCATATATGCGCTCCTGTTTTGCTTCAGTTCTATAGGGATTGGGCTCGGGCTTTGAGAAGCGTCTCTCTTATCTTCTACTTCTCCTAATCATACTTCATGACTATAAATTTTTTTCTTATTAATGACGATGTCAGTTTATTCCAAAAAGGAAGATGCTACTAATAAGTGAACGACACGTGACCGCACTGAAAATGGAAAAGACGAGAAAGGGGAGTTGACAAACAGAGAAGAGGCAGCCAATTCATATTGGCTGGCGCGGCAGTTGCATGTAAAAGGTGAAAGAGGGTGCAGACAGACAATAAAGAATGACACGCGTTCGTGAAGCCCAATAGAGCTAATAGCTTGGTTTGGCAACCGAGCCAAACGGCATATTCCTGATTACACTGAATAGATCATCTCTGTAACAACTACAAGTACCAAGTGCATTAACGAATGAGAATCCATTATTATACATCTGCTGCTGCAAAATGCTGTTATATTGGTTAACCCAAGGTTTAACTATGACATCGCACAAAGTGGACATAACAAACCTCAAATCATTTAACCGAAGAATTTAGGGGTATCAAAGTCAAAAATTTCAGGCGTAAGGAAATCCACCTTGATAGTTATATCTCCTTTTGCTTTGTTCCTTTGCTTCTGCGCTACTTGCGGTCGTGAAAATATGGAGTCAAATGTAGGCCATATGGTTAACACCGAGGAAACTAAGGGAAAACAGCAAACTATGACGCATACTAAAACGGCAAGCCATTTGCACCCATATTCAACTACCGCATAGACACCCATGGCAAATGCAACAACCATACCTGCTAATGCCACCAAAACGAGTTTAACTGAGCAACTGATGGCGTGCAAACGGACATCATGGTCGGAAGATGTTGTATAGATCAACAAGCACGTTACAATAATGGCGCTCACCATGGCAATGGCATCAGATATGAGGAGCACTTTAAAAGCTGCGTTTCTTGTGAGAATTGCCATGCCTTCATTTGCTCCACTGTTATTATCATAACCTCCTGGCAAGGTGAAGGCTGCAGCAAATGTGACTGTCGCTATTAGTACTGCTATTATAGCAAGGTTGTTGGCCAATGCCCTATATCGACTGGTTTCTTCCTCACGATTTCTTTGAAAACTGTTTTTGACGAAGTCCATGCGCTGGGGACTAAATCGTGAGCCAGCTGCAATCAGTTTTGCAGTAATCTTGTTCTACATAGTTCATATGCTAAGGTTAGTGTATGAGTTTACTAATAACTACAAAAAGGTATGAAATTATCATAAAAACAGAAATTCATATAAACCTACTTTATATAAATAATAATCAGCTCATAGTTAGCTAGGGAAAAGCAGGAAATATTTAATAGCATTAACATAAACTATTAAACAACTCCTTTGCCTAGACGAGTTTAAATGGCTTCAACTTTTTCCTTAGGAAAACGTACGCTGGCATCCCAAACCTCTAGTCCCAACTTTATATGATTATAATTGATAAAGGAAGTAGCACCTAATTGTTCTATATATCTAATGATATTTGATATCTGAACGGAGAGAAAAGAACCCTTGATGTGCTTTATTTTAATAATCAAACTAATGTGTTCTATTTGAAATTTATAGGAGAGTTCAGAAGTTTGCCTAAAGCATCGTGAACTTATGTCTATATCCATATTAGTAGGAAATTTATGCATGGAGAAAGTGAAAGGTTACCATGCGAAGGCGTATGCCTGTGTGAAGACATGAGAAAGCAATATCAAGAGGAGTGAGGCCCTCCTTGTTCCTCAGTGTGGTGTCCACCCTGGTGTCGGCTAACAGTACAGATACAATATCTTGACTGTGTTTCATGACAGCCAGATGCAATGATGTGTTACCATCGTTATCTGGCTCATTTATTAGCTGCCCAAGAGCAAGCACCTCCAGTGTGTATTTCACAACGTTCAATTTTTTCATTTCAATAGCTGCATGAAGAAAATTCTTGCCATTGTTATCAACAAGCTCGACAGCATCAGGGCACTTTGTCAGTATCAAACTGATTATGCCAGTAAAGCCCAGGTTGGCTGCAACATGGATCGGCGAAACACCATTGTTGTCTAAGAGATATGTAGCAGATGCATCATGGTCTAGTAGTAACTGAACCATCTTCTCATTTCCTATAATTGATACAGCATAATGAAGCGGACTGCTCCCTAGTGTGTCAGCTCCTTTTGATAGATCAGGATTATTTTCCAGCAAAGCCTTTGCTATATCTGGCAAATATCATTGCAGAGGCCATCAAAACGGATGACAGTGAAAGTAAAAGGGTTATTTGTCCATGCATATGCAGCTTAACCTCCAGTATGGTAAATTTATATGATGAGGACTATATTCATGTATTGATGCAATCTCTAATTTCAATTCTAAACTTACTTTTAATATAAAATAACCATAAAAAACTATTAAACTAACTTTCAAACTTTAAACTCACTTTTTATAAATTTACTTCAAAAAGCGAGTTTAAAGAAAGTAAATGCGCCCTTTTTCAAAACAAAATGTATACTCTATACTTATTAATGTTTTAATTTCAACTTATTTTAATATAGTAGTATGATGTCCCTCTCTGCTAGTGCTTCTGCATCCGCTTGTCTAATAAATATGTCAGCTGATTTCTCATAAAGAAATGCTTTTGCCTAGTAGCATTTCTATACTACTCTCTTACATGTAGGCATTGTACCTTCTACTGTTTCTACAATCACCTTCTTATTTCAGTACATACATGCGTCTCTTAAGAGTTTCTCAGATTGTTAGTTTTAAATATCCAAGAGTACCACCAGCTGGCATTCTCTCATCAATTGGAATGTCTAATATGTGATATTTCCACTATCTCAAATATTTGTACAAATAATTTGAGAAAAATTACAATACTAAAGGTATTTGAGATAGTTGTCATGTTCGCATTATCTTGCAAAAAGGTTAGGAAATTACGAATTTGCAAAAGATTCTTCATACGAATCTAAAGAATTGGCTACAGAACAAGGTTTATTAGTTATTTTGTACAGAAGCTAGAGCGATATTACTCATAATGCTAGTTACCAGAGAAACGACAATTAATTATGTTATAACATTACTGAGTAAATATTATCACAAGGGTGGCTGAAATTGAAGCCGCACTTGCAAAGCTTGGCATGCTCTACTAAAGTTGAACATATTATTTAGAGTCATTGGCTGTTAGCATTACCATAGTTTCTACAAACAGCCGCATGCAGAGCATTCTGTCCGTTGGGGCCTCTGCTAGAATAGATTGGGGATAAGCGAAGCAGAAGTTTGACGATCTCCAGTGATCCCCTCTCTGAGGCTATATAAAGCGGTGACTCACCTGAATTGTTCAAAAGATTCGCTAGATTAGGCTGGACTTTCATGAGGCATTCAGCCGCATTAATATGCCCACCACGTACTGCTTCATGCAGGGCTGTGTTGCCTTCGGCATTCCCCTGCTCAACAGTAAGCATAACTGGATCCTTCTGGATTAGGTAATCAACCAACTCGCTGACTACCGAATTATGCCCTGCCCTGGCTGCGCAGTGTAGTGGTGTGTCGCCTTTGGAGTTGAAAGTGAACAGCTCGGGGTGTAGTTTGTAGATATCAGCAACCAAGGAGCCATGGCCATGTGCAGCTGCTATGTGGAGAGCAGTGTTCTTCTGAACAGTTGTAGCGCCAAGACGGCTACGCGTTGCTTTGACGAGCTGCCAGAATCTCACTGAATAACCTGCTCTCAGTGCCTCCAGTACTAACGGATTCATGCTTTCTTAGGGCTGCAGGCACAAGAAAATTAATCTCGAATTTATAAGCTCGTGATTTTGGCAACTTCTGAGAACTTTCGCCAAATATTGGGCTAAGTCGAGTGATATTGGGCTAAGTTTTTTAATTAATTTAATTTCAATTTTAATTATATATTTTTTAATAAAATTTTAATAGTTATTAATTTAAAATTTTTTAAAATATAGAAATTATACATAAAATGTATTATTAATTAATTATTTATTTTTTAAACTAAAAATAAAGTGTATTTTCAAAAAAATTTCTAAAATAATTTTTATTTAAATTATTTTATAAAGTAATTTCAAATATTTTTTAAAATATTAATTTTTCAAAAATGTTCGTTCCAAGTAGTCGTTGTTTCAACTAATTACTGGATTCATACGCACGGCCTGCTGATTTAAGTGGAATTCAGGAAATGCCCGAGCCGAGCTCTATAATGAAGACGGGGTCGCCGTAACAGCGCTAAAGGATCCGACTTCCCGGGTTGAAGGGCCGGGCTGGCACCCTCGCAAAAACCTTTTCATCCTGCTTGAAGTCGACAGAACCAAACCCACGAGTTGAGATAGGGAGAAAAGCAAACACAATAAAAAACAAAAGAAAGACGAAAACAAATGGAAACCTGGTCTTCTTTCTCTGCGTTCTTCTTCTGATCGGAAGAAAGAAAGAAAGAAGAACAAATTTTACGAAGAAAGCGAGGGAGTTTTGATAGAAAAGATAACAGTTTTGCGTGCAGAAGAAAAGAAAGAAAGAGAAGGTAGTAAAATGGATAAAGAAAAGAAGAAGATTTCGGCGCTGGAGATGCCGGACGTGCCCATGGGTAACCCGACGCACCAATCCATGTAAGTATCAACACTAACCCAACTGATTAATAGAAATATCAGTTTACCTTTCTCTTTCTGTTGGGATTGGTTTGAAATTCAGGGGTTAAATGATATGCTTGTAAGGGAAGTGTATCATTATATTATGAAGGTTTTTGTTTCCTTTTTTTAATTATTTGTATTTATTATTATTATTTCTTGAATTTATCATCAAGTACTACCATCTTTTTTTTTAACTTTGTAATATTGCCATTGTTTCTTGCTTTTGTTTTAGTGTTCTCCTTTCTGAAGGTTGTCATTCTTTTAGAGATACGTCGGTCATTCTTAAAGCAAATAAATTTGTTTATTTAACGGTTCCTCTTTGTCGCGGCTATAGATTTGTTTGGTAAGCCAACGGTTTTCTCACTCTTCTTGTTTCTAAATTTGTTAGAAGGAGCAATAAACCAACTCTTTGTCTTGAGCCGCATTCCTCAATAAACGCTTTTGCTTAAGGAAGCTAAACGTGTTGTTTTGGTGCTCTCCCTGAATCTTAATATTCTAATTTCAACATATTCAATGGGACCAACTGAAAGGATGCAAAGGTTATTTTCTTTGCCCGCATGTGAAATTGTAGTAGTCATGGTGGTTTAGTCCAGTATTAGTATTCGGAAGTTTCGAATATGTAAAATTAGAAATTTATGCTGTTCTTAAGTCAAGTTTTGTTTTCCTTTTTTTTTTTTTTTTTTTGGTTAGGGGGGGTGGTGTGGACGGGGTAGGTCAAGTGCAAGTTAGTTTAGTATTTAAGTAGTGTTGAAACTTTAGATGTTTTGAAAAAAATTTCTCACCAGACAGCAGTTGTGAATTCTTTCCCTCTCTTTGCACATAATAGTCTTCCTGATACCCATGAGAGTTTACCAGAGTTGGATAATAGAGAAGGTGAGATCATTGTTGGAGGGTGCAACAAACTGCTAAGGAATTGGATCTCTATCTCATCATGTCTTCTGGGAGGAATAGTGCTGCCACTAGCAGCAATCAGCGGCCGTTAATTGCGAGGGAAAGCAGGATACATGATAATGTTAAATTTTTAAGGAAAGCTGCAAATGACTACTGCTTGTAATTAAAACTCAGCATACTGCACTTACACCTATTTTTGTTGGTTATGGATTGTAGAATACATGGAGATTTGAGATGGTAAAATGGGTAGTGGTAGGGCACTGCTACAACAAACCTAGAGTTAGAGTTCAAACTCGATCTTGTGATGCCCTCTCCAAATTCATAATGGTGGACGCCACCTGCTAGGTGTTTTCTCGCTCAACTGCCTATCACTGACTAACTGGTGATGTTTCCAAAACCATAAAACTGCATCACCACCTTGGTGTTACTTTCACCCTTTGCCTCCAAATGAGCCTCTTATGCAACATATTCCAATAAAATCCGGCTGTATAAAAAGAGAATGAAATTGATGAACAATTATAACTGACGAGTACTAGTTACTCTTATTTGGTGGTTTCTCAGATTCTAGTTTTATTTTATCAATTTAGTTCAAACTATTACCTATTCAGTGAAATTTTCTTATTGATACTGTCCAAACAAGGTAGGATAATGATGCCTTGCAGAATTATAGGAAGGTTTTTTTCTTAATTTTATCAACAACTTCCTTGAGATAGGTGGTAATAATTCTTACTATCGTGCGCAGTGCACTTGTTCATTCATTGAAAAGCAAGCCAAATATCTAGAGTCATATACCCTTCCAGTTATGAACTTCTAGTGCATGGCCTATTAATGATTTATACATGCAAAGTGGTACTTGTTATTTTCTCCACACTAGATAAATTAATTGAACGGGAGTAAGAAACATAGAAGTTATTGTTCTAAGATAATTTATTGTCATACATGAATGTCATGTTTTTTTTTCTTGTAATGTTTTGGTCAAAGACTTGCAGCACTCCTTTTATATCATATTGTTTGATTTTTTTTCCTCCTTTACCCCAGTTCCCATAATAAAACGAGATATTTTTAATTTTAAACACAGATTGTGAGTATAACCAGTGCATAATTGAGTACTGGTACTAATATTTGGATATTAGCTAGCATATAACCCATGCAACCCACCTGAGATTTTATTAAAATTTTCTTATTTAAATTGGTCATATAATTATATATTTCAACATATTAAGATCCGATAGTTTACTTCTTTTATAACCTTTCGACATGGCAAACTTCCAAAAATGTTTCCACAAAGTAGTGTTTTTTGTCCAACAAATTTGTGCTTTATTAGAAGTTCTATGCGAAGTCTTTCTAAGAGCTTCCAAATGCTTGAGTTTTTCGAGTTTTAATTGATTTGGTAAGTCCTTGAAGTTAGTTGAAGCTCGCTGAAGCTTTGAGATCTATGGAGTGTTTTGCACTTGGATAAATATCTGTTTTTAAGATTCTTTTAACCTTACACTTTTCCCAAAAAGTTTTTCTTTCCAAGCTTGCATTTTGAGGATTTGATTACTTGATAAGTTTATTTTGCAAAGCCTAATTTTTATGTTTTAGATGTGTTTGATTGGTAATGTTACTTTGTCTTACAAATTTGAAAACAATTTATGGTCTTTTTTTTTTTCATCAGAAAGACCATTTCGTGTTATTATTATATATTTAGTTATAAATTATTTTGTGGATTATAGCATTTTATATGATTTTAAAATTGAGGTTCTAGAAAAGTTGATAAGAAATTGTGAAGTTCTCCTAATTTGCTTCTTTTGAGAAGTTACTTAATTTGAAGTTTTAAAGTGACAACGAGAAGATGTACAGTTGTAAGTGTATTAGGACGCATGTCACTTTACCATTGATTTTATTTTTGCGGTGTACCCTCTATCATCTGATGTAATCTCCTTTAGGTTCCTACAATGGCCATTGAGAAGGTTCTTATGGTCAATAACACATCAGTAATACCAGATGAGCTGCTGGCGCAGACACTCAGCCTTGTCCCCAGATAATTTTGAGTACCGTTCAGGTGGACTTATTTGCATATTCCTGCATCTCGTTCTGCAGTCTATTATTCGTAATTGCTTTATGTACATGTTTGTAGAGAATGGCACCCAGAATGAGAGAAATACCATTATCTTTAAGCTAGCTGTCAAATCTCAGAAAGCCAGTCTTCGAATTGAAGGTATTTGGTTTCTGCATTTGAAATCGAAGAAAACATGCTTAACCCCTTCTTTTGCACTTATTAGTTGTGTTTAGCAACTTTTAGATGCCTTAGTTTTTAAGAATGTAACTTTTGTATCAATGTCTTCTTCATGTCTTCCGTTGGTGTAACTTACCTGCGAAATTCAGCAATATTGTTTATTTTCTTCTTTCTTTCAATATGAGTGCCATTAGGTAGTACCTATGCTTTTGCTCATCCAAGAATGTTTGTTTGACTATTCATCTTTCATTGTTTCTTATTTTTCTCTAGAGCTCGTGCAGTAATTTGTAATTTGCATTATGTAGGTTTAACTTGTATTTCTCGTTTTGCAGTAGACTTAGATCAACTGAAGTGGTTACAGGAAGAAGTGAGCTTCTAATGGCTTCTCCTAACCCATCTTCTATACCTTTGAATTATATATCGTTCACTCAGAGTCAAGATTCTTTGCCACAATTTCTGAGATGCCACTCGGAATGAAGTATGATGACATCATTCTTGCTAAGCTTGGATAGGCCAGGTAACTTTATTCTTCTTTTAGCATCTAGCATTTCTGCCTTGTTGCTTATTTTAGTATTTGTTCTTAAACGGAAGTACAATTATGGACTCATAGAGTAAACCTGGTTTTGTTGATCCTAATTTTAAGGAATACTCAAAAATCATGAATTCCTTCAACTATCAATGAATATTAGTTAAATAGATAACTGATTATTCAAATATATTCTCTTACTGACGCTTCCTTTTGGACAAAGCAGATTGTTGTCATGAAGATGGAGCTGATTAATATGGATTAGGAAAATTAGGTGAGATATCTATGAGATTTATTTAGATAAGCAAACTGCTTTTAACTCACCTCATTTGTAGGGCATTTCGACTTTAACTACTCCACCTTACAAGAGTACCACTATGGCTATCTGGCTGCCAAACTTTGTTTCGTCCAATCTGTAGAATTCCTCCTTGAATTCTATTTTTAAATTATATCTTTTGTTTATGTGCCACTAATTTCAGCATCCATTTTGTCATGTATTGTAGTTTTCTTCAAATATGCTCATTCTACATGCTGACATCTACCATGTCCCAAAACAATAATAATCAATTAAAATGAAAAATGAAATTGAACCGAGATGGGTAGAATGATGATGGAATAGAGAGCGGGAAGCCCTAAAGGTAGTTTCAAAAAACTGCGGTAGCTAAATTGAAAATGTCCAATAGCGAGGCAGGCTAAGTGCAAGTTAATGTATTTTTGTTTATGTTAGAGAATTGTTATAATTAGAAAAGATTGTTGATGTTTTCATAGGTAAGATTTTGATATTGCGTGGGTATAGAGTTTATGGGCTCTACTTATTCATTCAATCACCTCTAAAATGTTTGCAATAGTACATATGTTGTATGCTTATCTACTAACCTTCTAATCTTCATATACATCTACAAATTTTGGGTGCCATCATAGTTTCTCTGGCCACCTCTGCGATTCTATGCATGTATTTTGAGTTTGGATTTTGTAATTTATTTATATCATTTGAACTTAATATCATTTGTATAACATCATCTTGTGGTCCAAATTAAGTTTTGTGACAAATGTAAAAATATTTTCTTAGTGCTAGCTCGCGTTCTCTGACTTGCCTTCGTACTAATATACCATTTGTATACCTTTTAATTCGACTGGTACTCAAACTTAGCAGTAGTTTTTGCAATAGAAATTTTGGTGCATTGTGGACAGCCAAGCAAAAGTTCTTCCATATAGCCTGGCCCAAGCCCAAATAAGGAGGACATTTGGGTTTACATTGGCAGGCACTCATGAAATCCTCTCAAATATTTAGGACATGAATTCTTTCCAGATGATATATGCAGCTATCCTCGCTTAGTGGGAAAAGGTTTGGCTAATTAAGGACAACCAAGACATAGTATCTCTGTGACATCTTATAGTTTAACCAATAGCTCTTTTATTTAATAATAAGAGATTCTGCTAAGCTGCTATTCTAGGACATGGAAAAATGCTTGCCAATTGCCGTCAGAGATTTAATTACTGCTATTTCTGCTACTTTTAGTTCTTCATAAGTTTGTCCATAAAGCTAGTGCAATAGAGGATGCTCCTTACATGGTCTTTTTATCTCAAATAGTCATATTTTAGCTTGTTTGTTTGGGAGTCAGTGACTGAGCACAGACTAGATACATAAATTTTGATAGCGTTTTGTCAATTTTTTTCTATATACTTGGTTTGGCCAAAGTTTTAATGTTTCCTTGGATGAAGTATTTTTTTCATGCTTCAAATTTTGTATTTACTAGGTTCTCCTTATTTATTTTATTTAAGTGGCAGCTGGTGGGGTTAAGCAAGCTGTCTTTCTCTGCCTATCTCACTTTAGAGAGAGATTTGCAACTTCAAAGAGTCAAGAAAGTTAATGAATGCCTTCCTTATGAAAACTTGATTATAACTAATCTTATGATAAGTTACCTAAACTAAGAAGGTTTACTTTCATGCCCTCTCTTAATCAAGTCTTTAAGAACTGAGCCAAGAGGAGGAAAATTACCGGCATGGTCTTAAAAGGGCATACTGACTGAGAAAATTGACATCACTAGGAAAGAGGTTTTTAACATTTTTAGCTGATTTTCTATAAATAGTTTATTTTCTTAGTAATGTGTAGTTATATTTTCATGCAAATGGGGAGAGCTTTAATTTGTTCTGAAGTTTGTCGATTATTTCTTCAATTTATTCTTCGAGTTTAATTTGATTGATTTTAATAGTCAATTGTCATGTGCCAACTTAAATGAAAAAAGAAATTGGTTAAGGGAGTAGCAGGTTACACCTGTGCCACACCTTCTACGAAAGTGTTGCATTCTGTACAAGTGATTTTCATTGTCGTGCCTATGAGGAAGACTGGAGGAACCTTAATAGGGTTCCCACACAGTGTCTAAGGTCCAAATCTAGCCTAAGCTACCTAATTACAGCATGGAACTCAGAATGAACTGCTGTGTTCATGCTATGATCCCTCGGACCAGCAAACCATGATATCTAGGTGGAGCTGGTGCCAGTTCAACTTGCTTTTGACAATTTTAAGAACCTTGGCTCTCACAATTGTAAATGCCTTTTGCTTAATATTTTTGTAGGTAAACTTTGTTTGAGCTTCAAACATGTATTCGATCTTTTCATTATTCATGTTTTCAGTCATGTAGGTGTTGCTTGAACAATAAAAGAGGGACCTGGTAATATGCATTCTCAAGCTTTATCACAACCACCTAAACATAAGCAGCTTGCAGACAGATAGGGATTAGGATAGTTAATTTTGCATTGATGCTTGGCTTCATATCAAGACATTTCTCCATCCATCTTTCTTGGCAAAGCCAAACAAAACAGAATGGAAGTCCTAGATATCTACATTACTGTTACTTCTTTCTTAGAAAGTTGATGTACATGAGGCTTATGAGGACAAAGTTTGGGAGAAAAAGGAATCGCAAGATTAAGAATAAATGCACTTTCTGTACTATCAGTCTGTTCAAGCTCTTTAATCAGATTTCTCAGAACTCATTCAATACTTCTTGTTTAATAGAGGAAATATCGTGTTTGATTTGACTTCTTCTAGAATTGGTAATTGTTTCCGAAATTGGTCACTATTGATTTTGTCAAACTCTGTAGGCTATCGAGCTTGCAACTCTTGCTGTAAATGGCGTGGGGAAGGAACGTGCTAGGTCGTCTCCTGTTTCTACAGCATGGTACTGGATGCATCCTGAGGTAAGTGCCTCCAAACTTCTGACACAAAGTTGGATAACATATGACACATGAAACTCAGTTAGGACTTTATTACATTATTGTTCACTCAAATTTTAGATTTACTTTGTAGGTTCTACTATTGACAGAATCCAAATGTGGAGACGCAGAGAAGCTTGTAAAAAACGTCGGTGAAAGTTTTTGACACTGAGGATATTTTAAGTGGTAATGATTAAGCAGCTTTCTTTACTATAGTTTGTACATAATTGATATTTGCCGAGATTGAAAAGGCTGGTCCACAATATTGTGATATTAGTATCTTCACATATGTCATTCGGTTCAAGAAAGGAATGAGGAAAATGCAACAACAGAGAGTTTTTTTTACTTTCTGAGTTTGTGGTTTGAGGGAGAAATTAGCAGGAGAAAAGGGGACAGTCCACCTGTTATCTTTGTAGTATCCCACTGGAAAGAAGTTAAAATGGGGCAAGATCTTTCTTGGTTTCTTTTCTTTCCTCTTACTACTGTTTACATTATTTTCTCGCATAACAAAAATAGCCGTAGTCATTTATAAGAGTGATATAAGCTAAATCTCTTCCCAATTTGGTGGATCTCATACTTCCAACCGATACCTACAGTGCAAGGTTTTACCAGCTAAACTGCACCATTGTATGGAAGTGTGATTGTTATTTTAGTATTAATAACAAGGCTTCTTGCTTCATTTCGAGAACCATTTATACATTGTCCCCTTTTATACAAGTACTTTCACTATTTTCAACTTTTAATTTAAAGCCCCGATGTTCGACTTAATGAAGTCTTGTTTGGACTGCATTTTAACAATAGAGCAGGAGATAATTCTAGCCTATAAACGAAAGCAAACCAAAGTTATCGAAATTTTACTCAAAATACTTTTAGCCTAATGTTGCGTGCAAGCAATCTTTTCTACTCCAAATGAGGAAAGATCTTCTCAAAATACTTAAAACAATTTTCATTCTCAAAAAGGTCATCGAAGAAGAAGAGTTGTTTGTAATTTGGGAATTTTATTCCAATGTCAACAGAAATACAAAGGCACAATCATGGTTTTAAAATCTAGAAATTATTTTGTTTTTGTTCCAGACAAGGCCTTGAAAGTCTCAACAAGAATTAAAACAATATCGAAAATATCAAGTAAAAGTTATAACCATTATTGTAAAAGAGACACGAAGGATGGTTCCTCTAGATATGGACTAAATTAGAGAGAGATAGGATCCATCCAACAGAAAACTGGAGGAGGTTTGGAGTTCATGATCCGAGCCCAATTCCTTTGGATAAGGTACTCTTTTATAGATCGACCAAATATGGTGCTTCATATTCTGACAAATTGGAAAGCAACTGACTGTGAATAAAGCTTGAGGATTTATGATTGAACCTCACCCCCAAAATGACCCAATCCAATCATTTTGGGTTGAATCAAGCCATATTGGATTATTAGTGTAAATTTAAACGCCCTACGTACTCTTCATACAT
The DNA here is from genome assembly GCA_019914995.1 of Acanthochlamys bracteata. NCBI lineage: Eukaryota > Viridiplantae > Streptophyta > Magnoliopsida > Pandanales > Velloziaceae > Acanthochlamys > Acanthochlamys bracteata. The sequence continues at coordinate 3,852,509 of CM034143.1, read as the reverse complement.
TCTAAATCACTTTAAGTGAGTCTTGATGTAGGTGTCTAAGTACTGTAATATCATTAAAGAAAGCTACTTTCAATACCACCTATCTAGTAAATCGGCATTATCAGGATTTAGATTGTGATCTCATTTGGAGAGGGAATGCAAATAGGTTCGCCTTTTAGTGCATCTCAAGGTATGCACCTACCTTATAGCAACTAGCGCATGGAAAAGTATGTTTTACAAGATAATTTTTACATGTTATATAACATTGTTTTGCAAACCATAAAACCTTGAGAAGCTTATTAGAAAATGTCTATCCATAAGTGAAGTTCCCGGAACAAACTTGCTGACCTTTTCTCCCTTTCTTGTTAGGGCATGTTTAGTTGGATAGAAGTGTGAAAAGTGAGTTGTAGAAGTGGTAGAAAAGTGACATTTTGGAAGAATTAAAGTGAGTGGAGAACGAATGTGGGTATTCAGTTCTTACGGAAGAGGTATAAAAGTATTGAATACAATAAAAATTTAAATATTTATTATAAGTTTCTGCTAACATGATAATATATACTATTTTAACAACATAATCATTTTTGTATTGAATGTATTCTGTAATATAAATAAGATGGAAGTAATGATGTATCGAATTTTCTAGGAAGTGTCACTTTGGAACCTAAAAATTCAGAAGTCAAAGACGCCAAAACTCTATGCAAACTCTATTCCTCTTCCGTGCAGCTAAACACGTAAGGTCTTACAAAAGTGGGACTTTTAGCGGGACAAGTGACTTCTGCCAATTTTTGTGCAACCAACTTTTGAATCAAGTATATTAATGTAGGACCTTGTTTTTATTAATGCTTCCTGCAGGCTCTCAATTATTTGGAAATGTAACGTATGCTAGTAAGATAAACATATGTAATAATTACACTTATAAGTTTCACTGCTAGATATCTTTTTTCTTTTTCTTTTTTTTCTTGTGTTGTTTCAACTGTTTCGCAGGTGAAAGAGAGCTGTTGTTGCAAATTCAAGAGCATGTACTCTTTGCAGAGAATGTGTTCGAGGGGTAAGCGAGGAGCAAGATGAAGTTGAAGTCAGACGGTATAAAGATCATTTTATTTGTAAGTATTCAAGTGGTATATAAAAAGGGTCTACATCCTAGCGTATCTGAAGTCCTCTTTTCACATTTGGTAGAATTTCAAGATACATGAAGTGGCCCAAAGACAAAGTGGGTTGTAGATGTCGATACTAGCCTCACTTCTAGCAACAAGTGAAGATATTCTTCCCGTTTAGAGTGCTTCTGATGATGCCATAAGTTTTTCGAAGCACTAAATATCTTATAGAAATAGTACACTACAATATAACAACGACTCCAACATCTTCAGCAAGTTATAATTAGTTCATGAAAGAAGGTATCTCTTCTTTTTGTTTCCTGGTTACGGGAGAATAAGGAGGACCTATGGTTCTCTCCTATACTATTTAGCTTCTCTCTTGAAAGGATGGAAATGAGAAAGACCTGATTTACATTCTACTTCATTATTTTCCTTTCTCTTTACTATTTGTTGGAACCTTAAAGTTAATTTTGATGATGACAATAATTTAAAATTATAATTATAAATTTGGGTGGACTAATGGTTTCAAATAAGTTAAGGATATTTCACAAGGACCACCATATATATAGCAAATGAATAACCGGCTGCATATATGCAAGTTTTTCATCGAGAATAAGACTGCGAAAATAAGTATAGAAACAGTGCGAGCAGATTTAATCGAGCATCAAAATAGAGCATTGAGTGACGAATAGAGAAAAACAGAGTACTCGATAGCCGATTATCTTGCTACTACTCGCGAATAGAGAAGAAATTAAGATTTCATGATCATTTTTTACTTTTCAGAGACGACTTTATATATGATACAGATTTTATGTGAGCCCCAACTTTTATCAGAGTTAGAACAATATACACACTATAAGATTGATCTAATAGCACATCAAATCACGATCAACACAAATTTAAAAAAATCGTTAAAGGATAGAAGATAGTGAGATGCAGAATTCAGACATTGCTAGAAGCAAATTCTCACATACGGTTTGATTAAAAATTTCTCATCCACTTGAGGCCCAATTTTGAAGATTTATTGAAGAATATACTAGCTACAAGTTTACATCAAGAATCACGAAGAATCATAACAAGAAAAGATCAAGAATGCATAGCAAATTAGCTATCAGAACTATACTCGCTAACAGAGCAGAAATGAGTTTAAGATCAGTTTTTATTTATGAAGAGTTCACTGATCAAGCAACAAGAAAAGATTGTATGCATCATTCACAAGTCAGTCGTAGCCATTCAACAATGGATTACATTAAACTATAAGAAGAAATTGTTAAGCACATTCCATTAAAGAACAATTTGGAGTACTGAAGCTGGAAGGTAAGGCCTAACAGATTCGAAGCTTCACTAGACACTAGATACTCGTCGGGAGATCTTCAAGCCAATCGACAACTCAAGTTGGAAAAATCAAATTCGATCAAAACTCATCCCAGTCTCTCTGATTTGAAACTTAATTTCACTTGCGGCCACATCAAAGGTACCTGCGAGGAAGAGAATGCACGAGCAATGAAAAATTCAAATTGCCTAGCCGTCGCATTTTATTGCGTCTGGAAGATCAAATCACAGCGAGTCAACGAGCATTAAATGCTATGAGATAGATCACCTGAAGACCTACCTGACATTTCATAAAAGAAGCTCACTCCAACTATTGAAAATCCAACATTAGGGCACGGACGACAAGAAAAAGAAGACTCAACATGATAACAAGCACAAAAACTGTAACGGGAAGAATTCAAGCCGTTGTGATTCCAAATTCAAGAGCTGCAAGAAGGAAGTATGTAAATAGAAAAGTCATGCCAACAAAAAAAATGGGAAGATTAGAAAATACAATCGGAATATAGAAAGAAAAACAAAACAAAGCATATACAAGTATTTATCGAGAAGCAAAAAACAGCTATACATGCTCATCACTTCTAATCAACTTTTGAAAATAAAATCTGGCATCAGTATTCTTTATCTCATTTTGCTTATTTTAAGTTTACGATTCTTTGTTCTATAGAAATGTTTAAAAGTTGGAACTCGTATTATCTTTCTTGACTCTAATAATTTGTGATTTGCGATGCATATACGTACCTTATCTTAAATGCTTCCTGTTTGCATCTATGTTGCATTAGAATAAAATCTACTGTGGTCTGCCCCAAAAGCGCTCTTCACAGAAGCTATCTAGGTCCTGTGGATTTGCAAGGTCAAGAAATTATCGGGCAAAAGACCAATAACTTTTTAAAGAAAGTTTTACATATTACGATGTTTCATTGACATCTGTTACGTGTTGCTGTTGTTCAAAGTTGGTTAAGGGAGAGTTTGAGAGTGCTTATAAAATGAAACTTTTCTGAAATAAAAAATATTTTTATCTTTTTTGAGAAACGAGCTCTATTTTTTTTACTTCAAAAAAAATAATAAAAATATTCAATAAAAAGATCTTACTCCATAGAATTTTTCTACACTTTCTAAATTTTTAAATAAATTTTTTATATACTTATAAAATATGTATTAAAAAATATAAAATAGAGAAAAGTTGATAAGCAGCTTATCATAAACTGTGCCAAACGCAACCTAAGGGCGTTTGGCAACGCTTTTCAAAAAATAATTTTTTATTTTATATTTTTTCATATTTTATAAAATTTATTTAAAAATTTAAAAAGTATATAAAAATTTAATGTCTTAAAAATTTTTATAATTTATTTTTATTATTTTTTTAGATCAAAATAATAAAATTTATTTATTGATATAAGATAAAATATTTTTCGATTCAAAAAAATATTTTTTAAAAGTACTTTCAGACACACTTTAAAATTTTTAAATAGAGCACCTTTATGATTTGGATGTTGAACTATAGATGGGATATATACATGAATTAGTCTACTTGTCTCATTTGTATTATTATTATTATTATTAAATACGCAATGTTTTTAATCTAGTGTAAACTTTTATTAAAGGAAGTGGGAATGCCTATAGTTCTTGTGTACAGTTCGGTGTATGTATGTAGTGAAGTTTACTCATTTTCTCGGTGCAATGTAACTGCAGGCATGTGCTGCCACCTTCCCCGGAAAGAATTTTCGTAGTACATTTCCAGCAAGGAATCCACTTATTTTTGGGCAATCTGTTTACAAGTGCAAACCATGTAACTAATCATTCAATCAAATATAATTTTCTGCTTCATCACCGATTGTTCACAGCAGCGGATAGTGGCTTGCCTTTATTATGTTATATTTCTTCAACGTTCGTTTCTTTCTTAATTAAAGGAAAAGAAAACTGATGACTCATGAATGCATTCATCCTTGATGTAATGGTGTGGAAATTGGAAAAGGGTTCATGTGTAGTTCATCTAATGGAATCTTAGTAGAAACTAATGGCAGTGTTCCAGCCTAGCTGTTTAAAGCTGCTATTAGCGTTTTGCAGAATTAAAGAAATGCGTGCATGCCTTTTGATGAACATCTAGGGTTCAAATCCAGCATTGTTTGGCCTTTAATTTCTCCTAAATCAATTCAATGAACTACTAAATTAACTTCCGTTTTTGAGCAACGTGCTCTTTATGTTCTTTTTGGTGTTATGATCATTATTTTGTTTGCTATGGATACTGATGTAAGAACTGAAGCAGTGTAGATAATCATAAGATTAACGAATATGATTGGCTCTTTGGAGCTATATGCTTACATTGCCTGAATAAAATCATCAAGCAATCTTATAGTTGACTAATGACATGTTACCATATGAGAAATATAATCACAAACTCAAACCTAGTTCACTAATTTCTGATTTAGGTCAAAATATTTACTCCACGCACATTTATTATTTATTATTATCGATTTAAGTTCAAAATTTTTTTATTTAGGCTAACGTTAAAAACTTTGCAAAGATAATGTAGCTTCGACAAAAGAAATAAATTATGAAAGAAAACAATAAATGAACGCCTTACTCGTTTGTTAATCAAGTGCTTACAATAGCGTAAGAAATAAAAAGATAAATATAGCGACTCTTTTAGTAAAATTAGACTTAATTGTTATTCAAGTCTAGTGAGTTTTTGCATGATTTTAACACTTAGAAGCTCTGTTGAAACTTATTGAGCTTTGAAATTTCTTTTTTTAATAGTGTATAAGCTACCTACCTATTAAGTAAGCTTAAAATTCTAAGAGAAGATGTTGATCCAATTAGAAACATGAAATTAGTTTTCATGTGCTGTGCACATGTTGGTGTGTGGTTTTACAGTTAAGGGACAAATATTTTAACAATATTTTAATTAAATTTATGATAAGCCCTATCTATATTTCTATGATTTTGGATCTTTTATTTATTTCTTATTTGCAATACATGGTCACGGGCATGCAGCATGCTCGTGGTGTCCAAAGAAGCATGTGCTCGTAGCTCAAAAACCTATGTTCTATTAAGTGTTATTAGTTTTAGCATATAGCTTCTCCTCCACTTTAATTGTTTTTTCCAATTTATTATTCATATTCTTGTGCTTTTGATTTATGCCATTATTTTATATACGATCACTTGATTATAATCAACTAAAGAAGAAAGAAAATTGATTATTATGACACATATCTTTGCAGCTTGAAATGTTCTCATGCAAACACGACCCTTCGTCACATTAAATAGAACAAATATACTTTGTTTCTTGAAAAAAAATCCTTTTCATCTTTTTTTTTTTTTTTTTTTTTTTGCTTAAGTTAACAATGCAGCCATGATTCTAATAGTGAGCCCATTTTTGTCAGACAGGATCGATGTATTGAAGAAAAATTTTACATGATGGGTCCCCCAATATAATCATGTAATTGCTAATTTGATCTTTTTAATATAAATAAATAAATAAATAAAGGGTGAGGATAAAAAAAAGGGCATCCATAAGGCACCCCTTACTTAGAATACTTTAAATTCAATTTTTATTATTAAATATGAATAATAATGAGTCAAAATTTTTATGATAAAATTTTTGCTCAATCAGAATATGAATGGACTTCAATCCGACTTCTTCATCAATATAACAGAGAAATGAAAAACTAAAAACAATATACATTACCTCTTCATCAAAAGGTCGAATGTCGATAGATTCGTGATACGATTGAAATGAAATTTTTCACAGAGATTATGGCTCATAGTTTTTAATCTAATCGGATCACGAATATACCACATCCAGCGTTTTGATTAAGATAATGAAAAAATAATTGACAAAAATTGCAAAACATAAACTCTTTTTTTGTCATCTTGATAAAAAAACGGTATGAGATTAATTCGTAATTCCATCGCACTAAAATTTTATGAGCGTATTTTTAACACATAGTTATTCATATCTAATACATAATTTTTTATATCTAACGAATATACAATATCTTATATAAACCAATATGCGCCAATATACGGCTAAGATGGTGTATATATATATAATATATGACGAGTAAATTCTCTTTTTAGTGTCAAATTTAGTCTTAATCCTATATTTATATTGCTATATGTATGTTAAGATTTAAAATAATAAATTAAAAGTAACTTAGTATTATAGTATAAATATTATTTATGTATTTAATATTAAGAGTTCAAATTTTATAATAAGGTATTTTAAAAATAAATCATAAGAAAGTTTGATATTTTATTGTGAATCATTAACTTAGAAGAATGGTGTCTGATTTGATTATTTATATATTTGTAACCAAAGGATATAGGAGAAGTTGGATTATTCAAATTTTCCATCTCAAATATGTTCTGCTACTTTTCTATCTGCATCACTCTGAAGTGTAAAATGTTGTCGAGCGCATTTAACAAAGTTGAGATTCCAAACTTTGGCCGGCCAAAAGCGTATTTCAAATACTGTGAAATTTTACTTTTTTATTTTTCAGATGTAAGTTTAATCACTTTAATATTATTATAAATTTTATTTTAATTTAATATTAAAATTTAATTTTATAAAAAAGTTCATTCTAAATTTTATTTTTTGTATTTTGAGTATTAGTTCAAATTTTATTTTTATTAAATTTTATTTTATAAAATTTTGAAATTTTGTAAAATTATTTTATTTGATCGAAATACGTTCAAAGTAATAAAATTTTAATCGTCGGTACCGTTAACGATAAAGAGCATAAAAGTCTTTACAATCAGAAACTGTATTGAACGTGGTCTAAAAGATCAGGAAAAATATTATAGATCTTTATACACGTTTGGGTCCCAAACGAGCCCATATTGTCCTCTACTAAGAGGACAAAGAAAGTTTCTTTCTTTCACCTTAATGGAAAATTTACGCAATCAATTTCCTTGCAAATTTAGTGTTATTATTGTACTTGTCGTTGCTGATCCCTGTTGCTTTTCAGTGTAATTTGCAGTTGTATGTTTGCAAAAGTACATAAGTCCTATTATGCATAGGGCTAGCTCTTACCAAAGACAGCCAGAAAGGCGTATTCCTGCAAAACAACAAAAAAGAGGATTTTATTTTCTTAAAGGTTTCATTAGTCTATATTTATGACTATTTTGGAGGCATTATGTTCTAATCATACGTAGCTTGTTTCATTAAGTGCGTTTCAAATATCGGTAATTGTAAAAGTAAAAAGTAAAAAGTAAAATTTTTTAAAAAATAAAGTAAAAATAGAATTCAGTATTTATATTTTAATAATTTTTAAAAATATATTAAAAATTAAAAAATATAATTATATTTAAAAATGTATAAATAAAAAAATTAAAATTAAAATTTTGCATGTAAAATTAAAATTATAAATTTCTTATTTAATTAAAATATATAAACTATTTAAAATTTAAATTTTAATTAAAAAAATAAAATTATGTACAACACGTTCTAAATTAATCTTGTTAAGTATAATATTGGATAGTTCAAAACTCTCGGTATACTCACAACCCTAACCATTAACCTAAACCCTAACTAGCTTAGATGTTTTTTTTAAGGGGTTGGGTAATCATAGTGGACCACTTCCATAATTGAAGAAGAAGAAGAAGATAAAAAGAGATGGTGATGGTGTGAGAAGTAACATGGCATTTTGTTGAAGTTGAACCCTTTTAAACACATGATCATGAGCTGCTGCTACCTAGCTAGTTGGTATATTCATTCATCCCATATAATACTAAATAAGCTACACAACAATAGCAAGGAACATAATTAGAATAAGCTAAAAAGAAATTAACAAGATTATAAACTAGAGGAAAGAACAAAGAGATTTGAGAACTGACTCAAAATGGACCACTACTAAATGTCTCTTTATTACTTTTTATGTAGCGGATTCGGAAATATTTGAGATTTTTAAAATAAATTTAACATAAAAAAGATTTTAAAAAATTTTACAAAATAAATTTTTATTTAAAAATCTAATAAATAACAATAAAACAAATGCAAATCTTTTTTTTTAATTTTAGAAAATTATAAAATACTACAAAATTTATTAAATATATATAAAAAATTTTAATAAAATAAATTAAAAAGTATTTTAAACAAAGAGCATATTTTTGACCGTTCAAATAATATTTTTTTAAACTCATTTTTAATATAAAAATTATGATTTTTTTATTAAATTGTTTTTATATTTAATTTTACAACTTTTTAATATAAATTAATATAAAAATTATTTTTTTATGAAATATTTTAATTTCAAATTTAATTTTAAATTTATTTTTAAAAATTAAATTTATGTTAAGGTAAACACCTACGAAGCGAAGAATGGGGAAGAACAAACGTTGGGCATATTCTAGAGTGGTGTTGTTCGTTGCAAAGTCATCGGTCAGAATAAGACGCATCAGCATGGTACGGTTTGATCATATTATAATTTTAGGAAGAAAAGCCTTTTCAAAACGGGTCCAAATGATTGATGTTCTTTGTGGGGTTGTTCTAGCAGTGATTTGGTTTTTAGAAGATGAAAAGTTTATATGGTTTTGAAATAAAACTTATAGAAGTTTAGGTATAATTTTCTTATTGCCAGCTAATTTTGTAAAATAGTTTAGATTATACATAGTATTAAAATATATTTGACCCAATTAGCTCAAAATATAAGCTGAATTTACTTTTATCTTCACTTTATTCAGATTTTTATAGATTTTAATTTTAGATAAATAATCTGCTTTATTTTAAAAAATAGTTTTTTATTACAAAATAATTATTTATTTTATTTTAAGATAAATAATTTATTATATTTCAGTATAAATAGCCAATTTTATTTAACTTTATTATAATATAAGCAACTGTAATCACTTCAAAAAAATTACTATGCTGGTGAGCATATATTAAAAAATGTTTCTATATTATTTATTAATAATTTTGAAATAATATTTATAAAATATTAGGCTGATTTTTTTATTATCATTTAAATTTTAAAAAAATTTAATTCATCATATTTGCTGTTTTTATAAAGCAGTGATTCGGTTTTTATAAGAACGTGATTTGCTGCTGCTGTGTTGAAACTTTTCACAAAGTGTAATCCCTTGAACTACCATTAACTGATGCATATTGATGATCTTTATACGAAATATCACGTAGCTAATTTCGGAAGAAGAGCGGAGGATTCGTGGAAGGACAAAATAGATTTATTGAGCTATCATGATGTAAATAGTAAAACGATTGTAGCATATGGCAAATGTTTAGGAGCAGGTGGCTCAAAATGCAAATCGAGAGATTGATTCTAAGCATATCTTTTTTTTTTTTTTTTTTTCTTTTGTTCTCCCTTCTTCAAAGTGAAATTCAAAACATTATCATCACAATGTTGTTGAATGGACCAAGCATTAATTAAGTTGAACATCTTGGGACCCCCAATCTGTTTACTGAAAATTCAACATTTCTCTGCATAGCTACGAAAGAAGAGCAGAATAATAATATAAACAGTCCCCATGCATGTATACAATTGCTAATACATATATAGACAACAATATAAAGTATTATAGTAGAAAAATATAAAGAGCTTCAATTCATCTTGAACACCGAAAAATATTACATGCGAATAAGATTTTGGTCTCCAAATAACTAGGTGCTTAATCAGAAGGTTTCAAGTCACGAGCAGAGCAGATAAAATTTCTTATTGTTTGTTTTTATTATCTTATAAAAAATTATAAATATATAATTAATATATAATTTATCTAATTTTTAAAAAATTATAAAAAATATTTTAAAAATAAAAAAATAAAATAGAATAAAGAAGCAACCGCAATTGCAAATCAAAATTGCAAGAAACTTCCAACGAAGCTCTTCCTATCATGTACGTATTCTCTACAACTAGTTGCATTAATATTTGTATGCGCAGTAAAATGGTACCATAACAAGACTTCTAATTATAGAGCAGTTCATATGTAACTATACAAGTTCTCGTGTTCAACACAGTCGGAAACTTTGCCTGCCTCTGTCGATTCATTCAGTGTTAAAAATAAATAAATTAAACAAACGTTGAAACTATATAATTAACAAATCAAATAACTGCGACTTATTTCTTCATGGTCGTGTACTTCATTAGAGGCTGAGTTTGTGATATATAAACAATAAGAAATACTAATCTTGGAAAAGCTTACCCTGTGGAAACTGAAAAAATAACCACGTATTAACAAGACATATGTATATATGTCTTACTTTCATATGCTTTCACTGATTCGTGGTCACGAGTACAGTGAAAATTTGTCTTGTTCAAACGAATCTCAATCACTGCTGGCGTAACAATTATTAATTCCGAAATCATAAAATATGTTAACCTTTCAAGACTATATTGGATAATTAGTGTTAACTTCTTAATTATATAAGTGCTAATAATCAAATATACGGCTGTATTATGTATTTACCTCTTTCTCAAACTATATAACTCAACTATACTGATAATATATATGTTAGGTTTGTAGGTGACCAAAAGGATCATAGGTAATAGCAGAGTAAAGTAAAGAAAAGCAAACTATTGCTAATAAGAATGGCTCGGTTCTTAACAAAAAATAATCTGGGTTTGATGAAAAGCCGGTTGCTCTAAGGAGCCACGTACGCAAATGCAGCTGCAGAAAAGTTTGGAAATTTTGCAAATGGGAGAATCTATTACTCGAGCGTTTGGAATTATTTTTTCACTTTTCTGAAAAATGCTATATATTTGATAGTTTTTCATATTTTTTATAATATTGTATAAAATTTAGTTAAAAATAAAAATTTTATGTAGTAATATTTTATTATTATTTTTTATTTTTTAGATTAAAATTATAATTTATTTTCAAAATAAAATAAAAATATTTTGTATTCAGAAAAATTTTATTTTAAAAATATCTTTAAAAAAATAATATATTAAATTTAAAAACAACTTATTTATTTAAAATAAATAAATGAATTTTATGATATCTAATTTTTTATATTTTAAAAAATTTAAATAAATTATATAAAAAATATAAAATTAAAATTAAAATAAAATATTATGCAAAAGTACTGCCAAACAGTTTCTTATTAATAAAAAGACCTCCATATACATGAGAATGAGACCATCTGAATTAACGGCCTCTAAGTTGATGAATTGCGCGGCGTAATTTACAGCAGCAAGATAAAGACGGTGAAGGAAGAAGCAGTTAATGAGAGATTTTCCATCATGCATGCATGGCTGTTGCATTCTGCACCAAAGCCTTCAAATGCATGTCGCTCCGTGCTCCGGCTTGCCTCCGACAATGTTCCGCTGGCAGATCGGAAGCATTTAATTCTTCTGATAGAAAATTAGTCCTCTACGTTGTCATGCATTTTCATCGCAACGTCAACACAACACATCATACGTGGAAACATTCTCTTTTCTTCTTCTTTTTAACAATGACAAGTCGAGCTAACTATAAAAGATTGGTTAGTTTCCAACTCTGGCAATGTGGATCTTCATGGCAATATATCATAGAATATCGAATCGAGCCCTGATCGATTGATTCATCGTTCATCGAACAAAGTTGAAATTAATTTTAGAAGCAATTACAAACTTTAATTGTGCATTTTATATAGGTCAGAGGATGCAATATCATAGAAGACTGAACCATGACATTGGAGTCTGGAATTTTCTGCAAGTTTTTAGGTTTGAAAGAGGCATTCAACAGGGTTTTCTTTTTAAGGTTCTCTTGGGCAAGCAAACCATGCATTAATTACCCATTTTCAAATTAATATGCCTTCTCTTTTGCCAAATCAACACCCCCTTAATTGACATTAATGAATGAATCGTTTCTTTTTTCCTTTTTGCAAATACAGGCTTGTATAACGATTTTCACAATGATAAGTTGGTTAAAATTTCAAGAGATAAAAAGGATTGGCTTTGGAAAAAACAAATAGCAGGACTCTATTTTATTATGCATCATTTGAATATATTGCAAAATATAATAAAGAAACAAGGAGTCTATCTAAAATCTAGGGCATGCTTGACTGCCCAAATAAACTTTTTTCAAAATTAAAAGATAATTTAATAATTTGTTTAATTTTGCAGACAACCACAAGGACAAATAACCAACCAATTCCAACTCTACCCATCACACTTTCTCTGCTTTCCTCCCCATTCTCTCTCTTCTGGTTCTATTCTAAGTAGGAAGGCCAGTAGTTGGTCGAAGGAATCAGGAGTGAGAAGAGTTGCATAAAGCTGTGATCTTTGGTACCAAAGGTAAAGTTTCTGGTGGCTCTTGTTATCATCCTCAGGATTTTTTTTTGTCGTAATTTTCTTTTGAAAAAGTTTGGTTTCCTTACTTAATTCCTTTTCTGTTGATGGGTTAGATCTAGATTAGGGTTTTGAGGGAAAGAAAATGGAAGATAGATCTGATCTTCCCATTTCAGTTTACTGATGGGAAAAAATGTTCTGCCATTTTTAGCTGGATTTTGCTCTCTTTTATAACTTCAGCATATGTCTTGGAAGGTTGGAATTTGAAGCCATTTTGTGGTAATTTTAAACTTTCCTTTCTGGGGTTTTTATGTAAACCTTTAGAAAGGCTCCGTTATGGTTTTGGTTGCAAATGCTGTTTGTTTGAAAAGATTTGTTTTTCTTTCAGAAAAGCTTTCTTTTGAAGCGTTCGCTGGAAAGCCCTTGACTTGTTCTGCTTGACATGTGAAGATTGCTTTCTTTTGGGATTCAGTAAATAGTAGATGATGGTTTCTTTAACTCTGTTGCCATCTTTCCTCTATTTTCCTTCAGTTCTACTGTTGTCCTGGTTTTCAAGATCTTGGGTTTGCTCTTGCTGTTCTCCTTCTTTTTCTTGTTGCTTTGATCTTGATATTTTCTCAGTTTCATAAGTTCCTTAACAGCTTTGCTTAGATTTATTTTCTCTGGTCTTTGCACCATTTTACAGAATGCTATTAGCTCTTTCTTGCAAGTATTATCCTATTAGACTTACTATGGCTCTATACTTTTTTACTGACTTGTTTTTTTTTCTTGGCAGGAATCCAATGAGTTGATTTTTGATGATGGGCAATAGGGGTCGTAGGGATATTAGCTCAATCAAGACTGTTGAGTATTTGATGGATTAATGCGATCTTGAAATTTGAAATCTATTCATAGATCAATGGCATCAAAGACAATTGTCAAGAAAACGTCCACCTACCATTCTGAAGCAAGTGCTTCTAAAATTGTGGCACTTCAGATCCCTAAACCAAGCAAATCTGAGTCTACTACACCAAAGCCTGTGCAGAAATCTGTTCATGATAGCACTAGTGAGGTTCTAGAGGATCAGAAACCACATTATAATCAGAAATTATCTTCTGATTCTTTACAAGATAAGCTTTCTTCAATGATCGTTAATTCAGACGCTAAGAAGTCGCTCATTCCTAGTGAAGATGGAAAGGGAAAGATTCAGATTGGTGATTCCACTGTAATGCTCCAGTTAAATAGACCTTCAACATTGGGCGCCAATGTAGATCAAGATAAGAACAATTCTGATCGAAGCAGTGTGAAGGATAGTTCTGCGTCAGCTAAAGTTAGTGATGGAACCAGCAGTTTGGCAAAGACTAGCGGGAGTGCTAAGATCAGTGACCGTGCTGAATTTGTAGAGAGTGGGAAGAGCAGCATGTGTCGACCAAGTACAAGTAGTGATGTCAGTGGTGAGAGCACCTGTAGCAGCATGAGTAGCAGCATTACCAAGCCTCATAAGGCAAATGACTCAAGATGGGAGGCAATTCAAGCTGTTCGGACAAGGGATGGTGTTTTGGGATTAAGCCACTTCAGGTTGCTTAAGAGGCTGGGCTGTGGTGATATTGGTAGTGTGTACTTGTCCGAGTTGAGTGGAACCAAGTCTTATTTTGCAATGAAAGTTATGGACAAGGCTTCTTTAGCAAACCGTAAAAAGCTGCTTAGAGCTCAGACAGAACGGGAGATTTTGCAGTCTCTTGATCATCCTTTTCTCCCAACATTGTATACACATTTTGAGACTGACAAATTTTCATGTTTAGTGATGGAATTCTGCCCCGGGGGAGACTTGCATACCCTCCGTCAACGACAGCCTGGGAAGCATTTTTCTGAACAAGCTGTGAAGTAAGTATCTGTGTTTTGATTCCTTTCATCGAGATTCTTCTTTAGCTGTTAACAGATTCTTAAGTTCCATTCAGTATGATGTGTTACCATGTTCATGCATATGCACTTATTTTGTTCTTTTCCTGTTGTACATGTTTGAACCATGGAATATCTTTTTCTGTTCGAAGGCAACTAATTGTCTTTTTTGTGGAGACTTTTTGAGCACTCTTTCCTGCACATTGTCGCCATTAGGAATGTGGTTTCCATGTTTTATGTTTAAAGATTGTGTGGTTTTATAATAGTGAGTTAGTTTCGGTTGTATGTTCTTATGATGTAGGAACATCTTTTTCTTCTTAATAACTTCAGTTAGGAGCTAATGCATATAAGCTTTCATAGCATGTATTAAGCTCAATGCACTACGATGAAGATGCCCCTTTACTTTCTATAGTTAGTGATATATGCTTTTCTCAATTGGAATTCTTAATTTTCTTTGAAAACAATTATTGTGTCTTTATTTAAAGCTGATTGATAGGTACACAAGACAGCCTACTCTACACATTTCTAAAATCTATTAATCAGCTATCGGTTTCTGTCATTGACAACATATCTATAGTTAATAGCATCACCAAACCTCTTTTGTCCTATGGCATACCTTCAAGGGGGCGTTTGGGAGTGCTTTTGGAATGGAGCTTTTTTGAAATGAAGAGTATTTTTGTTCATTTTGAAAAACGAGTTTTACTTTTTTTACCTTAAAAAATAATAGAAATAAGTGATAAAAAGATCTTACTACGTTGAGTTTTTCTATATTTTCTAAATTTTTAAATAAATTTTTTAGATGCTTATAAAAGGTATATTGAAAAGCGTGAATTGAAAAATTGAAAAGTTGATTTTCTGAAAAGCTTAGCCAAACGCCCCCGAAATACAAACCATTTGGCTTTTGAGCGGAGAAAATTGTTGATAATTCAACTAATTACAGTAGGAGGGGTTTTAATCACAAACAAACGAAAGTGTAATTTCTTGAATTATCTACTAGGAGCCCGTTTGGGATTGCATTTTCCCAACGGTGCTTTTTAATTTTTCATTTCACGTTTTTCAATACACATTTTATAAGTATTCAAAAAATTTATTTAAAAATTTAGAAAGTGTAGAAAAATTCTACGTAATGAGATCTTTTTATTGCATATTTTTATTATTTTTTGAAAGTAAAAAAAATAGAGCTCATTTTTCAAAAAGCACAAAAATACCTTCCATTTTATAAAAGCTCCATTTCATAAGCACTCCCAAACGCCCCTAATCTATACTAGGCAGAATCTGTAGGAACCATATATCTGAAGAGATGTGAACACTTAGAACTATCTTTGGGTGGGATTGAAACAAACTGTAGAAACTGTCAAGTGATGATAATCAATTTTAGGAATCTAGGATGTCCATGTTATCCTTTTTACAATTTTTATGCTGAAGGGGATTTAATATCACTGCAAACACATAGCTATATCTGCCCACTGTAGGTTCCTTGACAGGAAAGGAGAAGTTCATAGAAGATATCCACAACAAGCTTTATAACAGAGAAGTTCTTACAATTTGGTATTATTAGGATATTCGCTGAGTAATCAGCTTGGATGCTGGCTTGAATAAAGGTAGCTTTAGCTCGAACATTTTAGGAGATGTAGTTCCATCAAGAGTGAGGATTCTTTCCACTAATTTCAGAATATGTAATAACGAACCAACCTCATCAAATCAGCTTCTGATTTTTAATGTTTTCATGAATGAAGCCAAAGATTGATATCCCAGTTTTCCCTGTAATTTTATTGACTGCTTATGCTGGAACATGTGTCCCGATCCTTTTGGATGTAATTTAATGGATGCTTTTGGTAATTCTCAATGAGACCTTGATCAGCTGGAATGAGAGCTAAACAATGAATTTTATAGGCAGCTGCAATGTGTTTCTTTGTTGCCTCCTCTCATTCGCACAGCAAGCTGTTCAGCAGAAATGTGCTTAAATATAGATCAGTATCAAGCTCCTTAATTCTTCATTTGCCATTTGCGAGAGACTATTAAAAAATTTACTTTATTTAATTTTCAGAAGCATTTGGTATGCCTTGTCCTGAAAATTAAGAACAAATTCTTGGAATTGTTTGCATTACCAATTTGTTTTTGCCGCTGAGTATGTGGCATCATATCACAAAAACATGCTACTTATCAAGGCCATAGCCGCCATTAACTATTACACCATAACAAGCTATACAGCTGCATACAGAAAGCATAGAAATTCAACTCTTGTTAATAGTCAGGTAGCTGACTGGATGTTGGTATGTTAGCCATTGCCTTGATGAATTTTTTACTTGATCTCGCAGTTTAAGGAACATCTGCCAAAATTTTCAAATAACTCTTGGATTATGTAGTTCTCTAATATAAAGAAGGGCGTCCTTGTTTCGCCTTTTGAATTTCTGTGCTATTTTGGCTATATGTTTGCATGCTTTAACCAATGGCTTTGACATCTACTTTTGTAGATTTTATGTAGCGGAAGTCCTCCTAGCATTAGAATACCTCCACATGCTTGGCATAATCTACCGTGATTTAAAGCCTGAGAATGTTCTTGTGCGAGAAGATGGCCATATCATGCTCTCTGACTTTGACCTCTCTCTTCGGTGTGCTGTCAGCCCTACGCTGATCAAGTCATCCGTCCCCAATCCTGATCCTCTTCAAAGGGGCAATCCTGTGTATTGTGTCCAGCCGGCTTGCATTGAACCATCGTGCATCACACCCTCTTGTGTTGCTCCAACAACATGCTTCTCACCCCGCCTCTTTTCCTCCAAGTCCAAGAAGGAAAAGAAGCAAAAACCAAAGCCTGAAGTTGGAAACCAGGTCAGCCCACTGCCAGAACTTATTGCAGAGCCAACAGATGCACGTTCCATGTCCTTTGTTGGAACCCATGAATACTTGGCCCCAGAGATCATAAAGGGTGAGGGCCATGGTAGTGCCGTGGATTGGTGGACCTTTGGGATCTTCTTGTATGAACTTTTGTTTGGGAAAACCCCTTTCAAGGGCTCTGGTAACCGTGCGACACTTTTCAATGTGGTTGGCCAACCATTGAGGTTCCCGGATGCCCCTGTTGTTAGCTTTGCTGCTCGAGATTTAATAAGAGGCTTGCTTGTGAAGGAGCCACAACACCGACTTGCCTACAAGCGTGGAGCCACAGAGATTAAGCAACACCCATTTTTTGAAGGTGTTAATTGGGCATTGATAAGGTGTGCAACACCGCCGGAGATACCAAGACCAGTGGAGCTTGAAAGGGCCCCAGTGCTACCTGCCTCAAATAGCGGGAAGACAGTCCCGCCAGTTATTCAGAAAGGTTCAGATAATTATCTTGAATTTGATTTCTTTTAGCAGCTTTTAGTTAACTGTACTTGGATTAGTTTGTGAAGGGAAAATGTAGGATAGCAGTGAATTTTCTGGTTTAATCACTAGATCTATGACGTTGGTGCTGCTATTCCTTTAAGTGAAAGTCTGGGTTCGAGTTTTATACCAGCGCACTAGTGTTGACACTTCGCATCATCAAGGTGAATAGTGAAAAGTGTTTTTTCTGCTTCCAGTTTAAGATAGTCCTATTCTTTCTGATGTTCCAACAAGCATGGAATTGTTGCAGCATAGTGCAGTTTGTAGTGCTCAGGATTATTGAAATGTACCTATTTGCTGAGCGCATATCATTTTCTTGTGTTGTACATCCTTGTATGAAAGAATGCATTGCTATATTCCATGCAACTTGGTTCATCCTAATGTTAGAACCTCAGTTAGGACTCTACTTTTAAGTCAATTCAACAGCCAAAATCATATTGAATTAACAGCTTTTTACTGAGATTTGGTTCTCAATACTTCAAGAATTCAGAACGATCCATCCTCATGTTCGGTTCTGAGAACAGAAGCTTCTGATATTCAGTTCTTTGCATACGAGTGCTGGACGCTTGTTGTCTGTTATAGGCTTTAAGCTTTGTGAGCCGAAACAACAATCTCTGTCAAACCATGGACAGTTTCAGATGAATGGCTTCAGAT
Source organism: Acanthochlamys bracteata (assembly GCA_019914995.1). NCBI lineage: Eukaryota > Viridiplantae > Streptophyta > Magnoliopsida > Pandanales > Velloziaceae > Acanthochlamys > Acanthochlamys bracteata. Next base: position 3,833,992 of record CM034143.1, on the reverse strand, counting down.
AGGCCTTTCCTACTTCTGCTGTTCTTACATTCTTTCTCAGAATGATATGCTCTCGACTTAGTTCCATATGTTAGTTCCTTTGCCAGAGTTGCCCATCAGAAGCTTTTGTTCTCAGAACCGAACATGAGGATGGATCGTTCTGAATTATTGAAGTATTGAGAACCAAATCTCAAGATTTTAACCCAAGTGGTCGCGACCGACCAGTTGCTTTAAGGGTCTTTCATTCAACAATAATAACTGTTTGACATATCTGATCACCAGTAGCAGTCACCGTTAATTGATTCCATGACCATAAGTGGACACTGAGAATCCTAAACAGCAACTGTTCCTAAAACCCATGAGCAATTTTCGGTTGCTTGTGAGATATTTTGAAATAGAGTTTTTATAAAATAGAGTGTAATTTTATTTTTTTTAGAAATGAGTTTTATTTTTTCTCCTAAAAAAATTAATAAAAATAAGTAATAAAAAGATCTCACTTCGTAGAATTTTTTTATATTTTTTAAATTTTTAAATAAATTCTCTAAATACTTATAAAATATGTATTAAAAAATATGAATTGAAAAATTGAAAAACTGTTTTTGTGGAATGCTTTGCCAAACGAATTGTTGAATCTTTTTCATAAAATTAATTAACCATCAGATTCAGCCCAGGCGGGCTTGTCGTATGGTTAAAGCAAAGTTTGTGTGCGCTTTGAAAGAAATATCATGTGTTGGAACTCCTAAAGGGTTTTAATAATTACACTGATTAAGAATTATAGTTTACAAGTTTATATGAACTAATAATTTGAATCAAGTTATGTAGATCTCCACAATGTACAATTACCATAGACATAGCAGATGAATAGTCAGCTACATGTATGCAATATCCTTCATTGAGAATAATGCTGCGAGATTGACTAAGTACGGAAATAGTGCAACCAGATTTAACTGAACGTTAAAAAAGAGCATTGAACTGCCAATAGAGAACATAGAGGATTGATAGCCGGTTATCTTGCTGCTACTCACCAAATAGAGAAGAATCCAAGATCTTGATTATCTTCGTTTTTCAGAAACGATTAAAAAATGACGCTATTTGAGCACCAACATCTCCTCAGAGTTAAATCAACATGCACATAGCACTACTGACATAAGGGTTCATCAAATCGGCATCTAAACAAGTCTATAAAAATCGTAAAAGATAGAAAGAAAATTCAAAACAGTTGTTGCAGAAAATTTTAAACAATGTTGGAGCCATTTTTCAGATGCAATTTGATTGAGATATTCTCAACCATTTCAAGTCAAACTTTAAAGATTCACTGAGAAACATACCAGTTATATGTTCACTCCAAGAATCACGAAGGATATCAATAGGAGAAGGCAAAGAACACAATGCAAAGTAGTTATCAGAATCATGCTCGCTAACAATGCAATATTGCTTTTAAACATCCAGATTTTGATTTTTTTCTGAAAAGAAATTATGAATTTAATCAACTAAGAAGATATCATACAAGTAATTCATTATCTTGTTACAATACTGGGTCACAAAATTAACCTATATTAAGCCACACACTACAGAAGAAGAAGTTCAAGCGTGGAGGTTGATAGATGACCTAGTAATCCCAGAATTCATTGGAGCACCACAAGTCAACAGGGAGAAGATCAAACCAATCAACCATTTCAGAGTGAAATATTCAAATCCAATATAATCTCTCACGAACAATTCAATCAAAATCCTGGGGGCCACACTAAGGAAAAATTTTACAAGTAGGACAAAAGAATGGACGAACCAGCAAAAAATTCAATTTCACCAAAGCCTTACATTGAAATGCTACAAAAAGATCAAATCAAAGCAATGTTGAGGCGAATCAATGCTAGCTGAAGATCTATTAAGGACTCTAACGAACAGCTCACCTTTCAGTCATTCGAAGCTCAACAATGGGATGCAGAGTAACGGCAAACAGAGATAGCATTGTAACAAACACGTAAATGCCAACGGGAGAAATTCATGCCGTTAACATCCAAATTTTTCGAACCTGAAGTGAAGAGTAGATATAAGAGGAAAAAGATGACATGAAAAACAGGAGAGAGGGGAGAGTAGAGAAAAACGGTGAGACAATAGAAAGAAAAACAAATATAAAGCATATGGAAACATTCATCGAGAAGCCAAAAATGCCTATACATGCTCGCCACTACTGATCAGCTTCTAAATATATAATTTTTCAACAGTATTCTTTAGATCTTCTCATTTGCTTACTTTAAATTCATATTTACATTGAGATTGATTCTATGTTTAACTAGTGTTGAACAACTCTCTACAACACAAAGGCTAAGTGCTTGAAGCACTTGTAAAAGAGGCTTAGTAGGAGCCTGGTGGAAATTTACTACCTTTGTAAAGAAGCTATAGCTGTTCAGCCAGGGAAAGGTGTGTCCAATAAGTTGTGTAGGTTTGTCTTGGATAAAAACCTTAAGGACAAATGTGCTTGGTGACGTATTTTATTTTTGGTGAGTGTAGTTTGTTTAAGGTATACTAAATTTACAGCTCTTGGTATAGAGCAGCCATGGATGTAAGTAAAAATTTTACCGAACCATGTAAATCTTTTGTGTTATTTTTACTTACTATTAAATTTGCTTACTATGTGATTTTAATCACTAACATTTACTTCGGTAGGAATTATCATATACATAACCAGCTATATATCTGCTACATGTAGAAAGTTCTATTGTCAAAATTTTTAATTATCAACCTAATTTATCCCTCTACTTTTGAGTTGATATTGCAGGTTTATCTAACATTATGTAACTGTCTAAGAAGGATATATTGTTTTCTGGGCTAGGTGGGTTAGAGGAGTTAGTTGAGTTACCTGAGTTATCGATGGAACTACTCTCCTCTCAGCCTAACTCATCTAAAGCAAAAATCATCATCCTGTACCAAAGAGCTCTCCGTAAGTAGGTTCTTTACATACCTGTTCTAAGACAGCATGATGTGTATATCCCTTGTTTCTTCCCCTACTATAGTAAGTGGCTTATTCAGCCGACTATCACAATTCATTCATTCTTGTTAGGAATTTCATCATAGGTGCCTTCACCTACATAACTAAGATGTCATCCGTGCTAATTGAATCGAGACAAGCAGTTCCAAGACTACTGGATTTCATGACTTCACGACAAAGTTACCAAGCTTGCAATTAGTAACTACAAAAAAACAAGCAACTTATGCGCCTAGTCTCTCCATTCAAACAATGGAAACTATCCGAAGTCTGCAGTAGGAAATAAAGCTCTTTACATGCAAAACTAGAGGAGACAAGTCGCCAATTTCTTCTTACAAAGGATGGTGTCTAACACTTCAAAGTCCTAAGCAACTGAAGTTGATTTGTTTAAATAACTCGCATTCTAAATATATTCTTCAAATTTTAAAAATGCTAAGAAATGACATTGTTACATTGCATCCTGAATGAATGCATACCAAAATCATAAAGATGATTCTTGGTATATTATTACAAACATGCCATAATGTTATTAATGTGCTACATTACAGCCTATACGGTGTGGGAGTTTCTACTTTCCGTTGAAATGAAGTTCAGTGTTAAATAGTGTCGGTCTTTATATAGAAAATTTATTACATCAATCACGATCAATATGATCGGAAGCAGCGGAAAGATTTGAGTTGGAAAGACTTTTACCTCCTCCAAAGTAAGTTTTTCTTTTCCAACCCACATAAATCCTATATAGTACTTCATCAAAATTTTTTAAATACAAAAAAGATAAACACAATAAAGTAATTATATGTATAATTATTTTAAAATTTTAAAAAATGCCAAGCTCATTAAAAAATTTTGTGTGAAGCTTTTTTTTCTTCGGCAATTCCAATGAGGCTTTGATACGATCTATTTTTTCACTAATCTCACAAAAGCTCGCGAACCATTGAAGAACATGTACAACTTTTGCTCTTGCATGAAAACGCACAAATGCAAAGCAGAAAAATAAAATAAAATAGATAACCCCCTTACTATCGAATTATCCATTTCAATGAATGGAATATGGTTAAGACATGTATATGGTAGAGCTTGCATCTTCAATAAGATGCAAGGCCTTTGCCGTTTGAATGGCATCATAGGATTTTATTTAACAAACTTCCAATTCATAAAAATTGTTGGGGAATCCCGGAGGTAGTTAGGTTAAAGGACTTAGGAGTGCCAATTTTTACAAAAAAAATATTTTAATTTAGTTTAAATTTTTTAATAGATTTTTATATTATTTTATAAAATTTTTTAAAAATTTTAAAAGTTAATAAAACTATATTTTTTTCAGCTGTTCTAAAAATGGAAAATTTTAATGTGAACTTAAGGATCACAAGTACAACAGCATCAAAAGTTCATTCGAAAGAAAGGGTTTTGTTTTTACGATGTTACTAATTGCATTTCTGTTTTATTAGATCTATTTGGCACCGGTTATTGGCAACACCTATGGGCTATTATTTTATGCAAGCATCCCATTGTCTTTTATTTAACATTTATTTTTGAAGAACATACGCATGCCTATCTATCGTCACAAAATCCATCACATTTTATTTACTCGTTCAAAAATCATTCACAGAGGTCTTGCATAAGGATCAAGCTTTTCAGCAATCATTTGTTTCATCTACGTTATAGTTGACATGTCCAAACTCAGAGGAGGAAACAAAATAGAGAAGGACTTCAAAAGGAAAATGAGAAGTTGGACAACAATTCAGAATGATTATATAATCTTTTTTCAATATATAAATTAAATTCAGAATATTTATCATCTTTTTTCAAAACTTTTTTATTTTTATTTTAAATATTCGAATAAATTTTCAAAAGCAATAAAAATGTTTGCAAATACCTTGAAAATTATATGCGAATTATTCTTAAAAGTAGCAAATAATTCATAAAACTTGGAAAATTTTGTTTTGTCCGAATTGTTTAAATTTTTGGCAAAATAAATCGAAGTTTACGTAAGATTCATAAATTTTGTGACTATATGTTATGATGCGAGTGATTCACATTACAAGTTCAAAAGGTTGAGCAATTAAAAATCAAGAACATGGTTTTCTCTTCTTCTTTTTTTTTTCATTCAGCCACCTCATTCAAACTAACAAAATCAATTCCGTAAAGAGAATTTGATTATTTTGACCCCAGCTGTCAAATATGTGCTTTTGAAAACTGGATTTAACCAACCTCACATGGTACATTAGCCACAAGCCACATCAACCTTGATGCACATCATGGGCGACGTTTGATGAAACAAGCAGTCATCTGAATACAATAGCATTGGGTGAATGCAGAATGTCTTATCAAATCTGAGACTATCCTTTGACATGCTTTAAAGTTTTAGAGCATACCTGACTTCAAATATTTGCAGTACAAACCTGCGAACAGTCATGGAAACTCTTGGAGAATAGGAGTACTCTAACCATATGTTTGAATTAAGAGGTAATAAATAAAAGTACATAAAAATAAAATTAAATAAAAATAAATTATTCGAGTGTAAATAAGAATAAAATAATAATTTAATTTAATTTTATTTAAATATATCAATAAAATTAATAAAAAGTATATGGTTATTTTGTTTGGTAATTGAAAAGTAAGTAAGAGTAATTTTTTTGTAAAAACTAACATACCCTCATATATTTTTTTGAGTTTTTTGGTTTAAGCATCTGTGGCAAGCATAACAAACCCATTGCCTTTCATGAGACGCTTAGTCGGAAAAGATATTCAGGGTCTAGGCGAAGCAGCCTGGTTTAAGAGGAGTTATGATTTTGATGAGCGAGCGAGGAAAGGCGAAGAAGAAGATGACTGGGAGAAGCCTGTATCTAGGCCTTCGCCTAGCTGGCGAACCCTGAGCAGAGAGAGAGGTAATGGGAACATCATAAGAGGTCTAGGAGTAGAGAGAAAAGCAGTAGCAGAAACGACCATGGGCCGAGAAGAGCTAGCCGATCTCCTAGAAGGAGATCAGATAGACCTAGGTTTACAGACGGAGATCGATCGAAGCAGCCGGGGAAGATGGTTTCTGTTTCGGCAAGGGAGAAGTGGAATGCTGTTCCACTAGAAGCAAGAACAGTGAGGAGTAGGTCTTCTTCACCTTCTGTGAGGTCTCAGTCACTAGCAAACACTAGAGTTTCCAATGAGAATGGTGCACCTCAGCCACAGTCACTCAGCCGGAGCTCGTCACGGAAGGCGGAGCAGTCGCCTTATAGAAGAATCCCCTTGGCAGAACTCGATGAAACTCTCTCAAAGTTGAGCAGCAGAAGCACTACCCTTCGAAGAAGCCAATCACTCAATCTGAGGTATGAAACTCCATTAGCAATATCTTATAAGCTTTAAAAAGTTTTAATTGTTGGCTTACATAATATTGATTCGTGGATAGTTACAGAAATCAAGTAAGCAAGGCAACCCACAAGTTCGAAAACTTGAATAGAATTTCACTAGTACACCGGTACTGGCGAAAAAATCTCTGCTGGAACTAACAAGAGCAACAATTATGTTGGCAGCTGTCTTGCCGGAGACGGAGATCGTCAAGTCTAAGATTGTTGTGAAAGATGATACCTTGGAGCCGAGCTTGCACAAAGTATCTGACAGTGAGGGGATTCGTCGATGAGACAGAGCCACAGGAGTCGGCAGGGAGTAATAGCTTCGTTGGGCACCAGTGGCTTCTTTGCCATGCGAACCGAATTCCATTGATTCAACTGATCGGTGCTGGACTTCTCGATCAAATGCAACAGCTGAAGAGGTTGAAGAAGAAGAAGATTTTATAGCCGACCGGAGCGTCGCCATAATAAGATTCAGCAACAGCAGCAGCGTTGTTTGCAGGAATCAAGAGGTAGAAGAATGCGAGCCAGTTCAAGTTCTATCAGTTTTCTAGCAACTGGTCCAACATCAAGCAATACGAGAAGGGAGGTAGATCAAAAGCAGGTTAACAACAACCGTGGCAGCGCTGGGGAGAGTTATTTCTGTTCCTGTTGCTGCTGCTATAAATACTTGAGCCAGAAAGAACCAATGCAGAGATGCTTTCTTTTGTACCAATTCTGATGATAATGTGTTTGTGATTTGGTGGTTAAACATAGCAAGCTATTTTGCTTTTGAATTGTAAAAACCATAGCTATCTTAGAAAGTTGTGTAGTTGTTGTCTTCTTAGATTGTTTTTTCTAGTCTAGTTATGATCATGAATGAGAATGAAGAATGACAATGGCCATTGCACACAATGTTTCTCAGTGATCAAGCTTATTTGCTTCATACATATCTCAGAACAAGCATATCTCAAAGATATGCCGTATTAATCAAGCATATGAACCTTTTGTAAAAAATTATATGAAAACCAAACAATCCAATATTCAACTACACTATAAAGATATCTATAGATATAAAGTACACAATTATATAGAATACAACTCCAAAAAACTATAGATGGAGTACACATTTATTCAAAGCAAAATTCTGTAACATTTAACTACATTCTCCAATTCGATAACATAGCAACTATGTTTAGAAAAAAACATATAAATCATATATCCATTACAATAACATAGCAACTATATTCTCTTAAATTCTTTAACTGCCAGTTTGAACAATTCATAACATTCAACTATACAACTAACTGGAACAATTCAGCAATTATAAAATATATAGAAAAAAATATTAATAGACATTAGATACATTAATATATACATCACAATCAGACTATAGTTTACTATATTAGTAGGCTAACATAGGCACTAACTTTCGCCCAATCTCTAAAAAACAAAATGCGTAGAGCAGACTGCCCAGTCTACAGAGAAAAAAAGAGACTCATGTTGGATGCCTAATCTGCAAAAGAAAGTAGAGAGCATTAGGCATAATAGAATGCATAAAGAAAGAAGACCAAAAACAAAAAGCATTAGCACTAACAGAACAATTTAGAAAAAAAAAAGTTAGGCATAACAGAAAGCATAACACAAAAAAAAAAAGATAAAGAAGCATAGCAGAGAGCATAATAGAGAAAAAAAAAAAAAAAGCATATCAATCAAGTAGAAGACAGAGCATAATAGAAAAAAAAAGAAGCATAGCAGGAGCATTAGATAGAGAGCATAACAGGAAAAAAAACATCATAACATATCGATCAAGCAGAAGACAGAGCATAACAAAAAAAATAAAGGAAGCATAGCAGGGAGCATTAGACAGAGAGCTTAACAGGAAAAAAACATCATAGTATATCAATCATGCAGAACACAGAGCATAACAGAGAAAAAAAACATGAAATATATCAATCAAACATTAGACAGAGCGCATAATAGAGAAAAAAATAGAAAGCATAACACAGAAAAAAATAACATAAAGACATGCAATTACTACCACTGGTTGGTCAAGTTCCAATCCAAGCAAAAAAAAAAAAGAAAGAAGAAAATAAAGCAACTTAAATTTTACAACAAGTGTAAATGCATACCTTCAGTAGAACCTCTCATCATCTTTATTAAAAGATTTTTGCATCATTCTTGTATATATACAAGTAACACTTTTAACTTTTTAGGATTGTCAGTAAGATAAATAGTTGCATCTTTATAGAGATCATCGATCATCTAGTCCAAGTCAATCTAAAAAACTAACAATGTTAGATTCTGAAATGTTATGATTGTCATTCTTACCTCTGTTGGCTATTTCGTATGCAAAAAATTATAGCTGTAGATATATTGTTCATGGCTTGCTTAATAAGTTCAAAACCATCACTCTCTTTTGCCTTTCTTTTTGCTCTCTTGGAAGGACGCTCCAAATTTTGCGATTGTCCATCAATAGGGGGACTTGGAGTTGCTAGAGTTATTGGACTTATTGGGCTTGAAGTTCCATCATAAAATCGATCAAATTCATCATCCATATGAAAATCTTGTAATCCAACATGATTTTCTAAGATCAATTAATCTAGTTCTTCAACTTTGTCATGATTTGTATCCTTCTTTCGAATCTCCTTCATGTCAATTCTAATCCAAACTCTACCACCTGTGGCTGTATCACTTCCATAAAGTACACATAGCTTGTCGTAAGGGAGAACAAATACTTTATGCCGCCATTCAGCAACTTCTGGATTTTGCTGAATTAACATAACATAAACTAAATATGGTTAGGTGCTATTTATGAGAAATCTTAATATCTAAGTAAAGCTTTAAAAATAAAATTAGCAAAGAACACATATACCTTCATAAATTGTTCCCAAATTTCATCCTTGGCATCAAATTTATATGTTTTACGATTCCAAACAAAACCATTCAAATCTCTCTTAAATAAGTCCCAAACAAGAGCAAATTTTTTCTTAATATATTTAACACGATTGATAATTCGAAGTTTATCTAGTGGTTTATTAGGAAATACTTCTCTCATCTCTTTAACTATATTCTCATAAACATGTGTTGTGAAAGTTGCATTAACTCGATTTCCTAAAGTGTGTTGATGTAATAAAGCATTAATAACAGCATTATCCATTGAATAACCCCATGAAGTTGTTCAATCCTTGTACTTGCATTGGGTAACCTTCTCTTAGGCGCCATATTGAAGTCTTACAATTTTAAAAAGAATATATTCATAAGCTAAGTAAATAAACTAGGCAAATAAAGCAATAAGTTTTAGAAAGTAAAGTAGACAAGTAAAGAAACTAGGCAAAGTAAATCAAATTTGTATATGAGAAAAAAAATGCATAGGCTAAATAAAGCAAATTGTCAATTAAATCAATAATAATTCAATTACATAAAATTGTCAATTAAAAAAATATATTCATAAGCTAAGTAAATAAACTAGGCAAGTAAAGCAATTGTTTTTAGAAAGTAAGGTAGATAAGTAAAAAAACTAGGCTAAGTAAATCAAATTTGTATATAGAAAAAAATTATGCATAGGCTAAATAAAGTAAATTGTCAATTAAATCAACAATAATTCAATTACATAAAATTATCAATTAAAATTAAAAATAGTACAAATTTATGCATTGTAGTCCCTCCATATAGCTTGTGCAATTGCATTCCTAATTGACTCTCCTATTTGTGTATCCTCATCATTAGCATCACCGTTATCATCGCAATCAATGTCAATAGGTTGATATGCAAGTTCATCATCTACCTCTCTAAGAAGGTCGTCATTTAGATCTTCACTCATTAGAAAGTTATGCATAATATAATAAGCTACTATAATTTTTGTTTGTGTATCAACATGAAAGTAAGGTTCATCCGAACTTGATATGATAGGAAATCTTTTCTTAAGTACACCAAATATTTTTTCAATTGAATTATGTAATGATGCATGTCGATGGTTGAATAGTTCTTGACAGTTTTTTTGGGGATTGGACGAGTACTCATTTAAATGGTAACGGACCATTTTATAAGGTGTTATTAGTCCACTCCTTGTCATGAAACTGGCGTCCACAAGGTAGAATTTTCCTAACAAAAATAAAATATGTTATTACAAGATTCATGCTTAACTTAAAAATTCATTGTAGCTCATTATTATCTTGTGTTATTTTTAAAGGATTTCATCTTGTTAATGCATTCTTTATAATTCTAGAGTCCAACGCTGATCCTTCCCAATCAGCTAACACACAGGTGAACTTGAGGTCAAAAGTACAAGCAGCCAGCACATTTTGTGTGGGATATTCCTTCCTACCACGATATCTAGAACCAACGATAGGAGAAACTTTAACTCGAATATGTGTTCCATCAATTGCTCCAATACAATCCTGACATTATAAGTTATTAATTAATAAGTTATGTAAAATAAACATCTATTATAATTGAAAGTTAGGAGATTTCTTTATCTTGAAGAACGGATAATATCTAGAGCTATTATATATTTCTGTAAAAATTTGTGATCCATCCGGTTGTTGTAAGAATTTATCTTCTAATTCTATGACAGTCTATAACACATTATGAAAATAACGATTGATAGTTTCTCCGGATCATTGGAAAATATCTTGTGCTAAACGATCTCTTAGCTTTTGTCCGATAATACACATAAAACTAATGACTTGTTTTTCTACGCTAGCCCGTCATGTAGGTTTAAGACCGCCATATACTATTAATAAGTCACACCATTTTGCAAATACCGATGGACCCATCCGGCAAATGCTACAACATTTAGCCTTACTAGCAATTACGTCGAACCCTTTCTCTTTCTTCCATAACGTAGGGACTAATTGAACTTAACTTTTCTTTTACGTTGGTTTTGTAATACTATATAATAAACAATAGCATAAACTGAAAATGCCATAGCCAAACGACACAAATGTAAATTCTTAATCAGCTTATCATCCATATTGAATAATGTTGGAGCTCCCAAGTTAATCTTAATGATAACAATGAATTAAGAATAATGATTTATGTCGGACTAATAAATTGAGATCAAGTTCTGCATGATTAAATAAAACAAGTTTATCTTACATATGGCATACAACAATCACAGCCATTGAACAGCCAGCTTCTATGCTATTGTAATATGATAATCAAGCAGCATACAGAACAGAGGATTCTATAATCACTCAACAGCCAGCCATTCAACTACTAAATATACGAAGACCTTTCTGTGACGCTCAAAAACAGAGGATTGGGTTCAACAACGAAGCTCCTGCTCAAGCATTTCATCTCAAGATCTTTTAGATTCATATTTCACTGAAACAAATCAAATGATATAAGATTTACCACGAGCAAAAAATCACCCTTTTCACAAAAAGAGGAAAGCTCAACGTTCAAGGAAAGAAAAGAGATTAATATAACTAAAATTGACTAATCAAATCAAACTGGTGAAGTCAAACCAATCCAAAGCAAACAACCTAGAATGCATTAAATCAGGACAAGCCAACTCAGCTCGAAAATTGAACACAACATCTCAACTGAAGCAAATCTAGGATCACTGGCGGGTAAATTCAAATTTCCTTCCACATTGTAGTTAATGCCAATGAAGAACTTACACAAGAGTAGCCGAAACTGATCGTGGAGGCGGTTGATTAACCGCTGAACAAACTGCTTCTATCTATCTTGAAAATCTATCAATGCAAAAAGGCGCCAACGGCAATCTTCTTCAAAGGAAAAAATCATCCTGCAAAGGCGACAGAGTCTATAAGAATGGAAGCAGAGGAACAAAGGACAAGTAGGGATCAACGAACAAAAACTCAAAAAAACTCATCTGCTCTACAACGTTCAAATCACTCAAGTGAAGAAAGAATTCTTACTGTTGATCACACAGAAGGCATCATCCTCAGCAATTAGCTCGATCTTCTCATCAGAAAACTCCTGAGAATATTTATTTACATTGAGATAGATACTGTGCCTAACTTGTCTCTTTTAACTTCTTACAGTTCTATGATAGAGTGCTTGGAGTACATGGTAAAGAAGCTCGGTTGGAGCTTGATAAAAGTTCATTAATTTTGTAACAGGGCTAGCATGTCAGCCAGAAGAATTAGGGAGTCCAGTAGGCTGTGAAGGATTATCTTGGTGAAAAAACTCTTTAGGAGCAAGTGTGCTTGGTAAAGCACTTTGCTCTTGATGTATATGTAGCTCGTTAAAAATTTAGTAAAGCTTAGCTTTTGTGATAGAGCACCCGTGGATGTAGGTAAAGAAATTTGTTGAACCACGTAAAATACTTTGAGTACTCGCTTATATACCTAAGTCGCATATACTCTAACTCTATATGTCTGCAAGATATAAGATTACTAACACCGGCTATACACTTGCTATATGTAGGATCGTTAAGTTTTACAAAATTTTTATTTATCAACTCAATTCACCCCTCCCCTTTTGAATTGCTCTTACAGGAGATCAAACAATTGCTATCAGAGTAGACCTCTAAAATCAAAAGTCTAACAACCTTGAGGTAAAAGATCCTTATATCTAACTTTATTCCTATAGCTTTTAAGGGAAGATCCTCCAACAGACCACCTCCCTTTGATGGAAGCAACTATGGTTACTGGAAAACGAAAATGACAATTTTCATTCGAGCTCAAGACTTTACACTCTGAAAATTATACGTGATGCAATTTAATACAAGCCACCAAAAGTCCTATTTCATTGAATAAGAAATAAGAATACATTATAAAAGCATGCAACTCAAGTTTGTAGACCTACGATTATAAACCAACAAAAAAAGAAAATAAACATTGTCTTGCAAAGATTCCTCACAGTGAGTATTTATTACTGTAATAGTAAACAAGTATGCATATATATACATATCTAGTTTTTGCTATACGAAACAAAAAGCAAGGAGTTCAATAACAAATCAATATATAACATTACAAGCAGCCACTAGCAATATTAACAATAAAAGGCACCACTTAAATCATAGGCTGTAAATGACAATAATAAAACCAAATCAATTGATTCCACATTAACTTGAAGGAATATAGACAACACAATAGTTTGTGTAGTGAAAAACAACCACAAGCTCAATTCAGAAACCATTTCAAAAGAAATCCTAATTGCATAATTCAAATAGTTCTTTTATTCTTAAATTGGCACTGACAAATTAATGAATGGGTACGCTACTTCAATCTAAAAAGGATCTATCATTTCATGAGAATATTGTATGTAATAACTCACTCTAGCTAACTATTTATAAGATATCTTATTAAAATTTCTACATCATCAAGCTCTTTCTGCATTAACAAAGAGCATACTCCCCTCTATTCCTATGATATATAATTGAGAGAAAACATTTTATGAAAATTGTTGGTTGAATGGCTCCAAGATATATTATTCATATATGAAAGTATCATAGTTCAAATAATTATTGCTTCACAAAATCAATGGACAAAAAATCCAATCTCCGAAATTCAAAACACAAAGAACAAAAGGGTTAGAAGAACTACATATTCATGCAATAAGAAAAGCAATAAAAAATCACAATATAATTGCAAAATGCACAATAAAAAAATACAACAAACATCACAGAAAAGCAATTTCGTGTTCATCAGCACAAACCAGTCTATAAAATTCACTTGATAGCATTTTACTATTGATGCAGAGAAAGCCATAGAGCTACAACCACAAACAACACCAACAAGAGAAAATTATTAATCTTTACACCGATAATAGTAGAAAATATCAAATTTATGAAAATTTTCTCTCTAAAAGTGGTATTTCTCACCTCACTACTCCTCGACATATCCCAGAACATCATGAATATTCTGAACGACGACACCGCCATATTATTAAAACTGATCTCTCTTCTTTCTCATGCATCTCTCCCACTCACATATTAGTGTCACGCTTTATCTACCGCAATTTATCTCATTAATCATCTACCAAGTCCAACACTTCAATCCACTTTTTTTTTTGAAAAAATATTTTTTCATTCATCTAACTATTCCAAACTTCACATATTTGGTTGTTTATACTATCCTTTTTCATCCTTATTCAACTCACAAACTTATCCCTCGCTCAAGACTATATGTTTTTCTAGGTTACTCTCTTACACAATGTGTATATCTTTGTATTAACAATTCTATCTCCAAAATCTGTCTCTTGCCACGTTGAATTTGTTAAATCTATTTTTTTTCCTTTCATCATCATAATCTTTCCCGCTCAGAATCCACAACTGTTGGCACATGGGTTCCCTACTCTCCTCCTATTTCACTATTCCAGTTTTCACCCCTTCTTTAGTGCCACTCACAACGCCATCTAACATAGCACCACCCCCGCACGAAGACCCCTCTAACAATTCAAATTCACCGCCTACATCACTTGCGCCGGATTCTACCAACACTAATCAGTAAAAGTTCAATGAACCTCATATTTTAACCAACAACAATCATCCCATTCAAAACCAGATCCAATAAATACATCCACAAGCCTATTAAAAACTCAAATTGACAACTTAACTAACCGCCTCTGATAACTTAGAACCAATAATTACAATCCAAGCCCTCAAAAATCCTAAATAACGTCGGATCATATCCGAAGAGTTTGATACTCTTATTTGAGATGGCACTTAAAAACTTATTCTATCTGACTCCTCACAAAATATTGTGGTATGTAAGTAAATTTTTCGCACTAAATAACTATCTAATGGCTATATTGATAGGTACAAAACACGTTTGGTTGTTAAGGAAATTCATCAAAGCCCTACAGTGGACTGCAATAACATATTTAGTCCAGTTATCAAACCAACAACTGTTTGTCTTGTTCTAACTCTTGGCATTAATAGAGAGTGGTCAGTTTAGCAGCTTGATATTAATAATGCTTTTTTTTAAGGATACCCATCTGAAAATGTCTACATGACTCAACTATCCAAATTTATTGATTCGGACTTTTTCGTTGATGTCTACAAACTTAAAAAAGCTATTTATGGTCTCAAACAAGCACCACATGCTTGGTATCACGAGTTTAAAATATTTTTACTTGACTCTGACTTTATCAAATCTCATGCGGACACCTTACTCTTCATTCTTAACACCGGTAGGCATCTCATTTACTTATTTATCTATATTGATGATCTGATCATTATAAAAAATAGCCAAATATGGTAAAACGATTTGTGGAGCTTCTTGCTCAACGATTCTCATTTAAAGTTCTTGTGTTATTGTCATTTTTCCTTAATGTTGAGGTTATTCCACATAACTATGGTCTTTTTCTCTCTCAACGATGGTACATTATCGATCTTTTTGTCCGAAATAAAATAGTTGATGCCAAATCTGTCATGACTCCATTATCTATCCGTCCAATATTGACACTTAATTCCAGCACAACTTTATCTGATCCAACAGAATTTCGGACTGTAGTTAGGATCCTTCAATATCTGTCTCTCACACGATCGAATATTGCATTTGCAGTTCACAAGCTCCCTCAGTTCATGCATCGGTCAACAATTAATCATTGGACAGCCGTCAAATGCCTCTTTCGCTATCTATCTGGTACATAAAATCACGGATTATTTTTATATCGTGAATTATCTCTATCTTTGCATGCCTTCTCGGATGCTGACTGGGCATGTAACAAAGATGACTCTATCTCTACCATTGTATATGTGGTGTAGTTAGGTCGCAATCTAATCTCCTGAAGTTCAAGAAAACAACGAACTGTTACTCGTTTCTCTACGAAAATTGAATATTATTCTGTTGCCTCCATTGCTACAGAACTCAGTTGGACTTGTTATTTTCTTATTTGAGATTGGTGTTCAACTTCCAATTACTTATATCATATATTGTGACAATATTGGTGCTACACATTTATGCTCCAATCCAGATTTTTTATTTTAGAATGAAATATGTTGCCATTAACTTTCATTTTATTAGGGACAAAATTTAAAGTGGTGCTCTGTGCGTCACTCATATTTCATCACAAAATCAACTAGCTGACGCATTCACCAAACCACTTCCTCGAATGCGTTTTTTTTTTTTTTGGTCCAAGATTGGAATCTCCGATCGAAACTTTATCTTGCGAGGGCATGATAAGAATATTTGATTTCTTCTTTTATTAGAAGTGCTTAATTTAGAAAAATTTATTAAAAAAATTAGATTCTTTTTATTTTAGAAAAATTTAATTTGGCTTGATATTAGATCGATTTGATTTTAGAAATATTTAACTTTTGAGAACTTTGAGTGTATATATATATATACTCATATCAATAAAAAAATAAACTATTAAGTACAATTCTCTACGACTACTTACAGAGGAAGCTAGCTAAAGATTTAAGTTTTCTAGAAAAATAAGCTTGACTTTATTAACTAATCAAAATAATAAATATTACACATAAATATTGTACGATTACAATTCACCTATATTTTATAAAATATTTTTAAAATTTTATTAGATAATATAAAAATATTTTAAAAGTAAATTAAAAGTAGTGTCATTTGAGTTCAAGAGTTGCTTTCAATTGGTTATCGTAGACTATTCCATAATGTGGACTTCTCATTACATTTCTGTATGCAGTAGGTCGTACATTCTATCTACTTCACTCGTTCAGTTTTTGCTATGATGCTTGACATTCTAGTTAGTTGAAGACAAGGTCCTCCTCTTCAACCACATTCTTCTTCTCACACATCGATTCGTTGGTTCAGTCATTGATTCTGCCTCAGGTTTCAATTCCGTAATTTCATCGTGACGATTCCCTGAGAACATTGTGGATGCGAGAACCTGGTCATTTTGCCCAATGTCAAACTGTTGTTCGGGAACCATAGTTCTGCTTGATGGTCCAGCTTCATCACTGATGTCGTCAGTGCTGCTTTCGCTTGTACTATTGTTGATCACATTGCCTGAACTTGAACTCGCAGTATCATAGTCACTGATCGTGTTGAAGACTGTGAGACTTTCTTGCCTTGCACTACGGAACAAATGCCTCTTGCTGTTGTATAAAGGCAGTAGCACTGAGCCTCTCTGAGCTCTCACTCTGTCCTGTGTCAAGCTGTAGCTTGTCAAAAGCTTCCTCTCAATTCCAGCTTTTGCTTTAGCTACCTCTTTCAGCTTGTCAAAAGCATCAACAGACGTAGTGCCTGCGGAGGCCTCTTGCTCTAACTCGGTAATCATTCTTCCGTATGCTTTTCGCTTCTCATGAAGGGACCTCTGTGATGGAAAATAGGACAGAAATTCATAAACCTGGCGAAGCTTTTCTGTGTTACATTAGGAAGAACAGAGGAGTTACCCTTTTCTCCAAAAAGCGCCCGAGTCCATGATCTTGAAGCTTTTTCTTCCTCCAGAACAAGTAGCAAAACCTCACGAATGCAGCAAGCACTACTAGTACAGCAAGTTGCAGCAATACGAAAACTACGATCACTCTTTCATTGCCTAGCAAAACAGAAATTTGGAGAATGAGTACAGCTTGTTATAGCAGTAAGCAGAAGAGATTATAACATTCAGAAGTTCGGTTACCCGTATTGATGTTTATGAACTGAGGTTGGCCTTGTGCACAAGTCCAATCAAGCTTTTGCTCTGACTCAAAAAAAAAAAAAAAAAAAAAGAATCACGTAAAACATAGGAAGCTTAGATGAGGATGACATAAAATAGATAGAGGATAGAAGTATACTTGTACTGTAACAAGGAAGTTTGCTGCCAATTCCTGCAGTAAAACGGAACCACGGTTGATCACATAAAGACAAAGCTGGTTAAGGAACAAACTGGACTGCAAGCTCTTGACTATAATTTTTCATGAAAAAGGCATTTAACCGAGTTGTTTCGGATGATTAACTTCAACTTGACTGCAACAGCTAAATATATGTGGATGCAAATAACACACAAGTTTGCTACTTCACAAGAGGAACTAGTTGATAAAAGCACACTCAGGGCATACTTCATAGATAACAAATAAAAGCAGGACAGAAAGTGTAAGAAAACTGTACTTGCTGAAGCTAAAATTGCTAGAATAAAATTTTCATCCATCACGAAGTAGTTGGAGTCCATTGTGGGGAGCAACGATGATAGTTCGCCTGACATGACATTGGACTTCCTCGATCAATGTACGAAGACATAATAAGTAAAGAATTTATGAAATGTGTATAGACACTCTTAATTACCAGAAAATTTTCTAGTCCAGTAAACAGTTCCAGTTGCCGGTGACAATAAAGTAACAGATAGTTTAATTGGATTAGTTGCAGATACGTAGGAATAGTTACCCACAACTCGGATGTCTTTGGATTCCATCTCTGTCTGAGAAATGTATGCTGCAAATCCTGAACAATCAAGAATCGGACTAGCTTGAATTACTGAATTGACTGCTGTAGCTTCAAAGAACTTTCGCATTTCTCCGGTAGGTGAGAAAGAATATAGAAGACCATCCAAAGAACCAATCGATACCCAACCTTGACAAAGAAACACAAGACACCAAGTAAGAAAGGTGAACGTTATGATAATGCTCAAATCCTACCACAAAATTGCTACACAAATGGCAAGCATTTCTATCTTTTTTGCTATACAACCATACAGTTTAACTTCACTTAAAAAATCAAGTGAAGAGCAATCTATGCAGCACTATATGCAAGCAACAAAATTTAGATAAGAGACCTTTTTTAAATAAAACAAGTAAGAACTTTGTATAACGCACTTTATCTCTGAAATGCAAACTGAAAGCAAAAGGGAACAGCAGTAATCTTGATCATTCATTTCAGTGCGTAAACTCAGCTTTCTCAAAACAAAAGGAACAACAAAAATCAATGCATAAATCAAGAAAACTACTAAAAACGTACAACTTGGGATGATATTTGTCATTCATTTTCATGAACTTACCATTGGAATCAACCACAGGGTTTATGTTCTGTGTACTCAACGGGCCTATACTGCTCTGCCATAATAGATTTCCTGTATAAGCATCAAGTGACATCATCAAAGCTTTTCTTGGGAAAATAACATACAGACGACCATTGTTTCCAGGTGTGATTGTCATTAACAAATCTACTGAGCTGAAGTCCTGAATCCATCTGAAATGTGGGCTGTGAATGTACAAGGAATATACTTGCCCCTGAGAATTTGTTATCTGCAAGAACACGAAAAAGATTTTGGATACATAAGCATACAGAGAGGAAGGTCCTTCTAGTGCAAAATTTGCATGGAAATAATCTCTGATACACTGGCCGAGACAATTTATTGACTCACTCTTAGAATGTTCTAAACATAACTTCATCTATAAATTTCTTATAAAGGTTGAAGTGCATGAAACTCAAATCCATGACTTAGTTGCAAAACCTTGTATAAATATTCACTAATATCTACCTATATCTAACTTCCATCTAAACATATCCAACTCTGCTGCATGTAAAAGCTATATATTTTGCAAATGTAAACATGTTTCCTATTTTAAGATTTAAAGTGTGTTTCAATTACATGAAACTCAATTTCTTCCACCAGTTTTTGAGTTCAAGCTCACTTCATGTGTTATAGTTTATCTCGAACTTACCGAACCCACCTCTAATCTATTTTTTATCTAATTCAGTTTTATGAAAACTTACTTTCTACTAATTAAAACGTACTCTTATCATTACGACTACAAAAAGAATGTATATCCTAATCTATTCCCTTTAAGTCCATATGATTAGGGTAGAAACCACGTAGTGATCCTTCAAAGATTTAGCAGCCATTGTTTGTGAACTCTGATGATGCTACGAATTGTCGTCTCTCTCCAGGATTTTCCATATAGAAAAGCCTGTCCCATAAAATTCTTTAAATAGCCCAATTCAACTGTACCTTGGTATTCTTCATTCAAGAGTTTACTTGACTTTGTATAGTCTATTTTGAGAAACTTGTTGCTAGCTCTTTGACAATTCAATTCTCTAGAATATTGTTTAAGCTCCATTAAAATGTAGATTCAAAGCCACCAAGTCAGTTGGTTAAGAGTATTCTGCATTGAATTGCAGCTGAGTTGCTAAACAATGAACTGGAGCCATAATTCAAAAATCATATATAACTGGCGAAGAATTTCAAAGAAAAAAATAAATAAATAGTGGAAGAAAGACTTTACATAGAGAGTCCCCTCACATTGGTCAACAACAGGGCCGGAACTGAAGTAGCACTCCTTAAGATTTCCCTTACAACCTTGGCGATAGCCAAATCTGTAAAGCATAGGACCCACACTCCACATCATTTGTCCATGCAATGAAAACGCAAACAATCCACGATTTCTAATGTTCACAAGCAAAGCGGAATATGAGGTGCTAATCGATAGCCCAGAGACTATTGGCGATCCACTGGCAGTTGCATTCAAACTGAAAAGTATTTCAACGGGCTGTTCATACTCACTGATATGCAATGGATTAACTTTTAGAATCTTATCTTCTGCAATCAAGTACATCTGCAAATAAATAAAAACAAAAATGAAATGCATTCAGAAAGTAGTCAAACGCTACCTGCACACTATTTATTAGGTAATACTTTGATTTTCTTCAGCAGTCACTGACAAAAACTATGTTTTCAAAAAATTTAAAATTTGTCTTCTCAGAAGACGGGAAAACAGAATGACCTATTTGTGAAAAGATATGAATGCAGAAGATATACTCCTATGTATCTTATAAAGATACAGATAGCATAGTTTGTCAGAAAAAAAAAATGACGGATGCAAAGCTGCTACGTTAAACAAAATCCACTTTCACATCCTCCCTGGTTCTTCATCAATTTTTAATTAAAAAGACGAGACCTTACCGTTCCACTTTCATCAATAACAGGAGGTATATCCTCATCGCATATGTAAGTAAGAGATATTATCCATGCTACGGAGCCGTTGCTTTGCAATGCAATAAGATCTTTTCCTGAACAAGTAAAAATCTTTCCGTCGCTTCCGATGACAGGGTTTTGAAGCTTAACTGCAGCATCATAATTTTTAGATTGCATAAGCTATTAATATGCAAACTTCCAAGTTAATATAAAAATTGTACAAGTACCTGTAAAGAACCTCAGTGGAAAATTACAAAAATATTTCGTAATTACCGTTATTGATGTATCACTAAGATTAAAGGACAGAGAAAGATAAAAGGAACTAGGCGAAATGCGCAGACCAATCAGATACTAGCTAGCCTTATATGTATCATTTCTGCATCATGCCTAGTGATCCTTTTCGAGTAAGGCTTACATTGGCTCCCTTCAATTAATGTATTATAACTGGGATTCAAAATGTAAATCCGCATAAGGTTTATAGATTCGAATCTATTATATTTATGAAGATGATTACCAAGGGAGCCTTTCAATTCTCGGAAATAAGATTAAACCCACGCTGAAGCAAACTGTTTAAAAGTATATGATGGACACATTCTTAATGTTGGAGGTTAGATTCAACTTCAGTAAAAATTGTACAAAGAAGAAAAAGATCTTGCAAAAAAACATCATAAGAACAACTTCTAGTGATCTTCACTTTGGTCAAGTATGCACCTTCACCAGAAAAATATTTTTATTATGGGAATAATGTTGAGTAAGAAACCATTAGAATTTACATATATGTACACACAAGAATGAGATGACAACTTAGGCTTTGTTTGGGAGTTATTTGGCTTATTAAGCTCAAATAAATCCTAAATAGTTTTTTGAGATGTTTGGATAAGCTTGAAATAAGCCACTTATCACAGCTTATTTTTTATTATGATTACTATTACTTAAATGTAAGCCATTTATTTGTAAGCCTTTTATTGATTGTGAAATGATATTATTACCTTAAACAAAAATTATTCTTTTCTTAAAAACTAATTTAAAAATATTTAAAAATTAAACATTCAAGTAAATATGCAAAAGTAAACACTGTTAATATATGTTTAAGAAATTCATAAATTTTAACAAATATCACTTATTATACTAAGGAACATCTCAGTCGTTTATGTAGATACATATATTTTTGCAATTTATAAATATTTTTTATTCTAACAGAATTCTCAAATTATTTTTAAAATAGCCTCATTTTATGTAAACATATTTATAAAATAAATTATTTATTCAAAAACTAAATCTAAATTTTTTAGTTAAACCAATAAGTTTTCATTTTAATTGGCTTCTTATTTGCAGCTCAACCAAAGCGGCTCGGCTCTATTACGGTTTCTAGCCCAACACAAACTTGAGCTCCACATGTACTTTGAGGCTATGGGCTCGAGGCTATCTTGTAGTAGATTGTCAAGCGCTGAAACCGGCTGAAATTTCCAAGACCAACGTTCGAAACAAGGTGTTAGCTCCGTCGCGATCTACACTTCCTGCGGAAGTTCCTAATGGTGGTTTCTAACAATTGTTTTTCTACTGTTAGCAATACTTGTCTCTTTGTACTTCTCTATGAACTAGTTACCAACTATGCTACGTTCACCGATCACATGCATACCAGTATTATATCAATTATCTCTCACTCTGGATATGTAAGAGTAGTAAGATACGGTTCGGATCGGTCGGGTCAAATCGGACACTGGCGACCCGTCCGTGGTGCTGTGCCGAGTCAGATGATTGCTAGTTCATAAAAATCACCCAGCACAGTCGGGCGTCGGCTTCTAGGCAGGCTCAATTAGGACGTGTTTCAAGTTAATGAAACTCCAGTTTCTTCCGTCAGAATTGGAGTTTCACCAATTTTTTATGTTTTAATTGCAAACAGAACTGAAAATTCGAATTTCTAGTTCTGCACAAATGGAACTTAAGTTTTACAGTATTTTTCTCTCTGAACTCACTTCTCAATCTATTTTAAGAATCAATTGAAACATAAAAATTAAATTCCACTTCCAACTTATTTTTCAAAAAATTCTACTTTTTATTTTTTACTTTTACGAAACTCAGTTACAAGTATTTGAAACACGCCATTAGTATTTACATCCTTTTTCTTAAAAGAAAAAGAAAGAGATTTGCACTTAGACATATCACGCACACAAGAAATTAAAATATAGCATGCAGACTAACAATGATCTGACTTCCCCAAAACAAACTCCTAAAGGGTTCACTCGTGCGCTCAAAACCCAATTATCTCCAAACGGCATATGAAATTGTCCCAAAGTTTCAACTAGTACATGAAAATCACTCTATTAATCTGTTTTGATGGTGTTTGTTTCCCCAACAGACTCGATAGTAATGACTGAATCTAATAATTAAGTGTGTTTCTAAATTTCATAATGGAGAATTTACGTAGTTAGTCCACCAACATTCAGGTTTACCCAATCAATCAACTCCTTCGTGTTTCTTAATAGAGTGCTCTACTACTGAATTTCACGCTCCTTTAACTATTTCATTAGATCCATGTGTAGGAGAGCTCTACTACAGAGACGAATACTTTAAAAAAGAAAACGAAATACAGAAGAGAAGGGATTCATTCCATGACAGAGGGATTCATATGAGAGAGGGGAGAAAGGGAGAGGGAGATATACCAAAACAATAAAAGTAGAAAACCAAGTAGGGGAGGCTACCGAAAGAAGTGGAAGCTAAAATTTGGTAAAAAGAATCGCGAAGACAAATGTCTAGCCACATTTAAGGCTTATTTGCTTTTAATAAAAGTGGGTTATAAAAAAATACATCACACAAAAATGATTTTTAAAATAAATTTTTATATTTTTTATTATTAACGTAAGTTGAAAATTTTAATTTTAAAATATAATTATTAAAATAGCATTAAAAAAGAAGTTATAGAATTAAATTTTTAATAAAAAACATAAAAATATTTGGAATCTATGTTTCGACAAAAAAACTGAATTTTAAAATTTTTATTTCTTTTAATAGTAATTTATAATTTATTTTTAAAACAACTTTTGTAATTATTTAAAAAAACAAACCTTTACATTTTTTTTTTTAAAAAAAGAGAGATGAAATAACGAAGGAGGTGGGAGATTGAAAGAGATCGTAAATCACCAGAAGGAACTACGCTAATATCGTTCATCTGGAAATAAAACAATAAACAGCATGCAACAGTCCACGTGTTAGAGAAAATTATTATGAAATGATATAAGATATTTTATTGTTCTTAAAAGAAAATTCTCTGCGAAACCTAATTTTTCCGATCAAACAACTATATATCATAAATTAACAAGCAATTCCAACAGATCCAGATTGACGGAGACGGCTTTCCTACAATAAATGCTGGAGGGATGGAAACATCCCCAAACAAAAATCAAGGCAAAATGGAAAAACCGGAATTCCACCACTCCAAAAATTTTAAAATATTAAAAGAAAAGAATTGCATCGGA
Source organism: Acanthochlamys bracteata (assembly GCA_019914995.1). Lineage (NCBI taxonomy): Eukaryota > Viridiplantae > Streptophyta > Magnoliopsida > Pandanales > Velloziaceae > Acanthochlamys > Acanthochlamys bracteata. The sequence goes on along the minus strand of CM034143.1, from coordinate 3,809,447 downwards.
CAATATAAGACGTATATAAATTGCAGAAAAAATCAATGGATCAATTGAGAATCTTACCAGAGGGAGCGCCGACGGCGGTCTTACAGATGGAAGTATCAGCAGTTATACCACATTGCTTGAGTAACTGAAGCACTTGAGTGATGTTGATCTGGGACGCCTTGAGATGGGAAGGATTGTTCAATAGAGTGCAAAGACATGGGAGATCGTTCTTCACCTCTGTCTTCAACGGAGTGCAGCACGACTCAGGCGGCGATGTCGAGTTCAAGTAGTTTAAGCACGGAGAAAGTTTTGCTGCACACGCTCGCGGCTGCTGGCCTGCTTCCACCGCCGCCATTGACGAAGCAGCAAGCAAAAGAAACAACACCTTCATCGCTGTCATCGATCGATCTCTCTCCTTCTCTCTCTCACTCTTCCTTGTCTCTTTCTGATAGCACGGTTTCAGTAATCAGTTACGATAAACAAAGCGGGAAGTAATAGTTTCGTTCAAAGGATGCTTTCTGATAATTATATGGTTAGATAACTTTTTATATAAATTTAGTTTGTTCTGAAATGTTTACATTAGGGCTTGTTTACTATTGATAAACTCATTTTTTTAAAAGTGAATTTAAAAAATAAAATTAAAAATTAAAAATATTTAATATAAAATTTTATAATTATTTTATATTATAAATAAATTTTAAATTAAATTTAAAAAAAAAGTTTTTAATAAAAATAATTTTTTTAATTTTTTAATTTATTTTGTATTAAAAGTGAGTTTTAAAAAAATGAATTTGAGTGGGTATGTAAACAAATTTTTAGTGAAAATAATAGTCAAATTGGAGTTAAACTTTTATATTTTGGCGTACTTACTTTGATACGTAAAATCAAAATATAGGACATAAATATAAGAGAATCATAAACATCTGTATATTAAATTTTATTTCATTTTACAGTTTACTAGTATATATCATTACTTTTGTTTATCCTTATATCATAATTCTTCTTCTTTTATTTTCTTTTATATAATACTTCTTTTTTTTTAAGTAGTTCTTCTTAGTTTGTTCTCTACTTGTTTAGTCGTGTTGATCAGATCTTAAATGTTAAAATTGTCTTCATATTATCTTTGTTACTTGAAAATTTTGACTTTTATATAATGTCCATGGTTAAGATAAAAATTATTTTAACAAATTTGAATTATAAATTGCCAGCTTTTTCCTTCAAAAATTAAATTAAAATTATATATTAGAATTATATAAAACAGTTGCCATAATTTATAAAATGCAAATTATAGTTAAACACAAAGTATATAAGAAAAAAAAACATGGAAAAGCATTACTAATGACTTAACAGTTTCATGATAAGAATTGCACATAATATTTTATCTTTTCATGAATACAAATAAGTTTATATTATACCTATATTTTATATAAAGTTTAATACAAACTCGTCTCTCCAAATAAATTAAAATTTTCTAGCTCCTTTCCTTACGAAGGGCCTACGTTTTCGGACAAGTAACATATTTGATTGTGTTTTATTCTGGTTTTGGCCAAAAAAATGCACAAGATAATAAAAAATTTGTTTGGCAATCGTTATTTTTTGTCCAAAGTAAGCTGCTTTTTTGCTTTAAAGAAATATCTATTCAATTGCTTTATGAAACATGCCTGCGGGAGCTTTTTTGCTCATCTTGCAAAATTATTATTTTAACTATGTTAAATTAGAAAAATTACATTAACATAAATCTTTCTATCAATAATTTTTCTCAGAGCGCTCTATTTCTATTTCTCCAAATTTCATTGCTTCTTCTCTCACTCGGACGGATCTTCGCTTTCACTCCCCACACTATCCATTATCTCGATTTCTCTTGTTCAGCCGTAAACCCTAGTGAGAGCACCGTATATTTTTCTTCTTTCACTCTTTCTTACTCTCGATACGACTGCGATGATCGTTCCTATCCAAGATGAATGTAACTCCCGAGTCATTGTTAGGGGTAATTATTGCAAATCAAATCTAATTTTTTCTATTAGTTTTCGTCCTTCTTTCATTCCTCACTTTCCTCCTCTTATTTCCTCTCGTACGTCATACTTGTCCGACCCTCCCTTACACGCACTGACCTTCCTTGCAGTCGGCTATCCCCTCTCTCACTCCAGGCATGTTCTCACCCCCCTATTATCATTGTATTGCTATCGTCATCGTTTGAGCGGATCTCCTTACACAACGGCGCGTCTCAGAAGAAGCCCTAGATTTTGCCCGAGCTCCTCGCCAGCAATTCTCGTCCTATTGATGTTTTCCTCTCCCTCAATTTTCAATAATTTTCAGTCTAAGTGTGTGATTACATGCGAGCTCCATGCTGAGTGTTGTCTTACTGCTTTCAGCAGCTATAGTTTTCTTCTTTCTTCATCGCTTCTCTTATTTGATTTTATTGATGCTGTTGGATCTCCTTACTGCCTAGAATTTTTCTTTGACCGAAGCCCTAATATTTGTCGAAATCGGGCGAGCCATGCCTGTTCGATAATTAGGTGAATTACGATGCTTCTTTGTGTCTCATGAGTTTGCTATTGAGCCACTGATTGATCTTTTTATCATAGGTATTTTTGGATTAAAAATCGGCAAGTTTGTTGTGCTATGACGCCGATTCGGACTCGGGATTGATTGTTATTTTTCTAAATTTGCTAGCCCTAATACTAGTCATGAACTATGAGTTGATGACTTTATAAAAGATGGGTTGCGGTGTGTTGCATCTCATTGCTACCGTATCCTCTCCTTCTTAAAACTGAGTTAGTATGGGACAACTCACGATTTAGCACGACCAGATCTGATCTGTTGGTGTATCTGTTTCATATAGAGAAAAAATGAAATAATAATAGAATAATGTATTAGAAGTTTTAAATAGTGCATCTTAATTTTTCACCTCATTAAGATTGGGCTCAGCCTTTCTTTTCTTTCTCCCCAGTTGTTGCAGAGTAGAGCTGATTTAAGTGGACATTCCCTTAAGTGTATCAGAGTGACTTAATGATGGTATACTCTTGTGTTTTCATACTATTGGCTCTGTAATTTTGAGAGACTTGTGCTATTTCATTCCATTGTATATTATGTTGAATTGTGTTTATATTCTTTGGTATTTATTTTAAATATTATCGACTTGTAATAGTCTAGTGCAGTATTTTTTTATTTTATTAATGATTTGAAAATTTAAGATTATTTTGGTATTTCGTGAGTAAATTGTTGATTCTTGTTATAGTAATTGAATTTATAAGATTTTCCCCTTCGATTATAAGGGAAGGTATTGTAGAAAATTTGAAAATTTTATCTATTCATTGTTGTGTTGATTTTGGTTTTGACAAACTTAGCTGGACTGAATTTGAGTTTTACCTAAATTTGGATTAGTCGAATGCCGAACAAGCCAGGATCATGTGGTGACAATAAATCTCCTTATAATTATTTGATGTTAAGTTCTAGTTACTTTTTTTTTTTTTTTTTGTTACTTTTTATTTCGCAATTTGTTGATCTGTTCAAAGAAAACAAATGAGTTAGAAGACCAACTCAACAAAACTTCCAATTACAAAGAAAGAGAGAAGAAACAACATATGTAAATATATATAGGAGAAGGATAGAGGCATTTCTTTCCCGGTTTATGACCGGAGTGATTTCTAAATTCAATCTCCACCGCTAAATATGTAGAACTATAGTTAGAAATATACCTACAAAATTTCAGCTCAATTGGATCACGAATTCATCTTTATCCGGTTACTTGATCTAGATAATAGAAAATAAGAAAACTTGAAAATATATATATTGTATCATTTCTATTATCTTGATCAAGTGACTGGATAGAGATGAATTCATAGTCCGATTGAGCTAAAATTATATGTATATGTTTTTAACTCATAGTTCTTCATATCCAACGGTGGAGATTAGATTTGGAGGTCAATCCGTTCATAAACCGAAGAGAGAGCGCCCGAAAGTATACTTACGAAACGAGTGCCCCTATCTGACTATATATATATATACAGATGGGATATCGACACTTATAGACACTCGCCAACAATTGTAGGCATTCACTGAATGAGCGGTTCTGAAGCAGCCACGCTCACTAAATCAACGGTGCATCACGAAGCATGCTTGAATAAACACAACATTTTATGTATTCTCTCTCTATACTCTCATTCTCTTCTCAAAATTTTTCTCTCCCCCACACCGCACCGACTTGAGCTCGGCGATTCCAGCTAGATCCTGTCAATTTCGGCTAGATCCTGTCGATTCCGGACAAAATTCGACTCGACTGCAGTGTGTACTGCATCAATTCCAGCTCTGTTTCGGCTCAAATTTCAACTCAATTCAGGCGATTTGGGATCGGTTTCGTCAGTTTCGACTCAATTTGCATGCATTGGTCCCACTCCAGTTCGATTTCGACTTGAATACGTCGTCTACTTCGGTTCCGGCTTGAATTCCGGCTCACTTCGTCGGTTCTGGCTCAATTTGCTTGCCTTGATCTCACTCCGGTTTAATTGCAGTTTGAATTCATCGATTGCTTTGATTTGATTTGAATTCCGACTCCGTTCTTCGGTTCCTGTTCAATTTGCTAGCCTTGATCCCACTCCGGCTCAATTGCGTCTTGAATTCATTACCTGCTTCGGTTCGGGCTCGAATTCCGGTTTGATTCCAGTGCTTCGGGCTCGATTTCGTCAATTTCGGCTCAAGTCCATAGCCTTCTCCCTCGATTGTGGCTTGAATTCGTCGGCTGTTCAGTTCCGATTCAGTTCCGGCTCGATGCCGGCTCGATATGTATAATGATCTAGCTAATAGTTGGCTTAATGATATATTTTCAAGATTTTTGGGCTAGATATTTCTATGATTGCAGAACTACTTCACTTAATTCTCTAGATTCATCTAAATTTCCAAGGTTAATTGCATTTTATGTGGTACACATGCAACTTGAAGATGGGAGACTTCTCAACCAGTTCGCTTGTCTTTATAAAACTCTTAACTATAGGAGCAAAAACAGGCAAGCCAGCTCGGCCCGTCTCGCTCGGGCCAAATAAGAAAACCGGGTCGGGCTTGCCCGGCCCGAATGTAAATTCTTGGACCCGGCTCGTCGGCCTATTATTTATTTATTTTTTAAATAATAAATTTTCAATAATATTAAAAATTTTATTAAATATAAAAAAATAAAAATAATCTTAAAATTATTACTAAATATAAAAATTTTAAAAATAACTTTAAAAATTATTATTAAATATAAAAAATTTATTACAAATTTGTAATATGTATATAATTATACATTTGAACTTGTACTTGGAAAATTTTTATTTAAAAATAATTCAGAAAATTGTTCAGTCAGGTCTTCATATGAGTTTGTAAGCTGCATTCTTTTAACTGTAAGTTTTTAGTCTTTCAAACAAGTTAGCACTTCAACCATCTTACTAGTAAGTTGTATTCTGCGTTCTTCAATTATCCTTCCGGCTATACTAACTGCCGATTCTGAAGACACCGTTGAAACATGAATAGTCAAATATCACGTGCTAATTGAGAGAGTACTGGATATCTTATTGAATGTGTTTTCTACCAGTTCAAAATATTAAAATTTTTTGGGTTTTCATCATCTTCTACAATGAGAGTATCTCCTTCAAAATATTTATTCAAGTCAGAAGAAGATTGCATGCTACTTGAAGTTGAAGATGGTGTTGAACTTGAGTCAGGCTTGATGAAGATCAAAGACCAATTGATCGTTTTTTTCTTCTTACTTTGATGAGTTTGTGCCGGTGCTGTTTGCTGTTGTTGATTCCACAAATTATCAAACCTAACTTCATAAAATTATAAACTTCGTACAGCTAGTTACGAGTGTTAGTTATTTGCAATTGAATATTAAAAATATTTATATACATACCAATATATGTAAGAGTATTAGTAAAATACATAAATTTAAATTTAGGATCTAACATAAATGCAAAATAATATAAAAGAGAAATATCAGACTAATATTTTTTTGAATTTTCTAGTCATTATTGTAACTATAGTTCCAAGTAATCGTTTGTTATATAAGAATATAGCATAGTAGCTATATTAAGAATTGAATGTAAAACTAATAGAGAAGTAGGATAGTAAACACCAGATAATAAAACAATAGCATCATAAAAAATTTCTAAAAATTCTACAAGTTTTTCAGCAATAATCCAATGAGTTTCAGTAAATATAGTGTTACCCATTTTTGTATTATAAAAAATCATAAGCACATTTTTATAATCTAAACTACTTTTCAACATTAATAAATATAATTCCATCTTACTGGCATATCAAAGTTGAACTTTCGGAGCTTTAGATGTTCTGCTATGTAATATCTCTTAAATTCAGCTAAACGTTGGTTTGAACTAATAATCCAAAAAATAGCAACGTAAATATTATTAATCTGTTCACTTACCAGCTGCATACTTGATTATACGATCAAGTTGATAATACAGCAAGCACAACGTTGATGTAGTAAAATTCCTCCCATGTATGAGCTTAGCTCCATCTCAAAAAATCAAATTATTTTGGTATTTGCTGAAGCATTATCTAGGGTGATGGAGACAATACGGTTGCTTATGCCCCATTCTTTAACTACACTTATAATGCGCTCAGAAATATTTTTATCATCATGTGTAAAATCAATAAATCTAAAACCAATAATTTTTTTTGCATAATTCATTGTGAATCTAAATAATGTGCAACAACACTTAAATAATCTTATTTAGCTCTACCGCTCAAAATATCAGATGTTAACGCAATAGAAAAATCTAATGAACTTAATTCAGATTTTAATATAGTGCACATTTTATTGTAATAAGTAATAATATCGCTTCTAGTAAATTGTGGACAATATATTTTTTTAATATGTTATTCATAAAAAGATGACTCACCAAAATTAATAGGTAAATCCATAGCACAAATCATACGGGCAAAAGATTTCCTAGCTACATTAGAATCATAAAATCAAGTACTTACCGAACCATCCGTATTGAATTGAAGTTGAGTTTGTGAAGATTCCCTTTCGATTTCTTTTTTGGAAGCATATTTTTTACCATGTGCTATTAAATGTCGTGTTCCTGAACTAGAATTAGCAGTTAAAAGTTTTTTGCAAAACTTACATTTCGTCATTTTTGATTTAGTACCATCACTTAGCACTATATATTCGACAGTGAAATAGTTCCAGACTTCAGAAGTTGTGACTTTTGAACGTTTTGTTGTTGTCGATGTCGATCCTGAAGCCGAATTATTTCCAACACTTGGAATTGGAGGAATTTCGTTAAATCTTTGATGAAAACTTCTTCTTTTGTATTGAAAGAACATCATCTTCTTTCTCCATACCGGTAATATCTATTTTTTCCAAATTTTGATCATCCATGTCATAGTCATCCATATCAAAATTAATGGCACGAAAATTTGGATCTATTTGAAATAACAACTAAAATTTTTTAGAATTGGAGAAATCTAAATTAAAAAAATAAAGTAAGAAAAAGTTATTTCTATAATTTTGTGTAAGATTGAGTAGAATGAAAATGAGAATTGAAAAAATTATGTAAAAAATGAATAAAAATATGATGTATTTATAGATGAAAAGTTTAATTAAAAAAAATATAATTAAAGTTGCAGCCAGCCAACGTCAGCCAACGGTAACACTACCATTGGCTGCCACTCCAGTGATCATGATGACGTCAGCATGACAGAATTTAATTTATTTTGATCTGATCAACGATTAATATTGACCATGTCAAAGTCAATATTGACCGGTCAACGGAACAGTACTCGACAAGTAGACCATCCGACGGACCAACAAAGTCAGTCCGTCCTGCCCATCGGACCGGGCCGGCCTGTTTGGCCTGGCCTATTTTTTCATCTCTACTCTTAACTAATACTATTATAGAATTTCTAACTAATGAAACTCTTATACAGTCTCAGCAGATAATGTATTATTTATTTTTAACACTCTACTTCAAGTTAGAACAATGAACATTAGTAACACCCAACTTACCGATTAATGTGTAACACTTATCCATTCCCAAAATCTCAATGAAGAAATCAGCTACTGGCTTATTAGATGAAAAAAGAATAACTCGCACATTTTCTAATACAAAATTCTGAATGGTGAAGGCAACATTCAATGGTGTGATTAGCGAAAGCAATTACTAAAATAAGACGGCGACAGTGGCTACTGAAGATAAATTCTATCATATTAAGCAGAGAAACAATAGCAAAGCAATGACGGAAGTAGCAACGCCGGCAACAACGATCTGAATTGGAACTGCATATGTAAAATTTAGACATCCGGAGTAATAAATAGTCAATATAGAGCTAAATCTACTTTACTATTCATGCCGAATTACGACATGATTTGTAAGTCGAGTTTGAACTATGAATATAAGATTAAAATAAGAAAAAATAAACCTTTGAAAGAAAACAAAAGAATAAGAAAAATATGAGATAATCAGTAATCACCAATATAAAGATTAATATTATATTAGGAAAAACATCTATCTCAAAAACTATATATATTGAGTGAAGTGGTCATGTACTTATAAGAATCAATATTTTTGGCCATACAAGTGATATGCATAAATCTACTCTGATACCATTTTAAATAAAAGAAAAAATGAGGCTACGGCTGATAAACCAGTCAACTTCAAATAACAAATTGAGTAGAAAAGAATATGAAAAACATTATATCATTGATTGATTAAGTGAGTAAATATACATAAACACACATGTATCTATACATATAGAATTACTGTCTCATTGAAATACTTTCCTAATATTAGAAAATCTATGATTTTGCAGTTCTTATAAAAACTTCTAACTAAATGGACTTTTATAAAATCTCTAATTAATTAGACTCTTATATACTTCCATCTGATTGTGTATACATGTAGAATACAAAAGCTGCAATATATGTAGAATTAACTCATTGTGATACTTGGTTGGCAAACACTAGCTCGTTTTGGTGAACTCTATTGATTACAACGCTGCAAATGTTTCTGAAAAACATTTACGCCATGCATGTAATCGTGCCAAAATGAAGCTATCCAGGTCCTTCAAATTATTATTACGTTTAAAACAAGAAAAGACGCAAGAAGGTATTCATATAATGACAAAATGTCAAACAACAAAACTTGAACAGCGGATATATAACTACTAACACCATATATAGAATGACTTGTCACAATATTATTCTCATCAGTTCGAAGAAACAAAGTTTCAATCTACCTAAAAGTAGAAGAGGCTCTGGATCATCACTGCACTACCTATCAAGAGTTAGCAGCAGGTGTTGGAGTGGAAGGTTTACAATCTTTGAGGGCACTCTGACGATTTTTTCATGTTGTGATTGATAGTAGCTAAAAGGGTCACATTAATTTGTCAGACTATCAATCATCCCTTTTTACAAGGAAGAGGTAGTGTTAGCAGAAGTCTGCTTCTTAATAAAAGAAGTTATCCTCGGTGGAATCCTGACATTACTGACTGTTATGGCATAAAGAAATATAAGACGGCTGGCGCAGCATTCAACTTAAAACAATTTACTAGTAGAACTATCAATAGTTGAACTACAACAGCTGCAATCTAGTTAGTGTAACCACTTTGCAATCGAGTACTTACAATTAAATTCAGCAATGTAAGGAAAATTGTCTAAGTTACATCCATGACAAACGTAAAGCACTGTAAAGAAAAATTTTAAATAAAAGAGAAAATATGTGAAACAGATACATGAGCAACAACAAGGGATATATTGCAAACCCCTGCTTTATGTTACATTTTGTCAGCAGTTTTACACTCTAGACATTCCAGTTCATTGCCGAAACGGTTACATTGGGAGACTTACTGGACTATACACATGAAAGAAAGTTTCCTGATCAACAACGCGAGTGCTGCTGTACTCGCTTATATTTCTTAATTAGTACTTAGATCAATTTCTAAATCACCATCTATAAGGGCTTTTTGTACAATTAACTTGTCCATTACAATGCAACAGAGCTTCGAGGCTCATTCACAATGCTCAAAGAGCATAGGTGTGGAAAAAACCCCAACAATAAGATGCATGGAAATATTTTCACTATCCATCAGCTGTCCCCGTTATTTTCAGATTCCAGCTGCTTTTGTTGCAAACTCACCCCGCCATTGTTCATCCTTGCACGAGCCTCAGCAAACATTCTTTGCTGCTCTGCTAATGCTTCCTCCTCTGTCATCTCTACGCCAGCAAACTTACCACCTTTTGGAGAATCCTGGCAATTGATAGTTCACAACAGTTAGAGACAAGAAAAGCTGAACGAGTTCAAAATACTCCATCTGAAAGTTGAAATAAATTAAGAAATGATTTACATACCATATGTTCCAATTTATGTTGCTCATAAGCAGCACAGACCTCCTCAATGTACTCTGTGAAGCCAAGAACCTGGCGACATGAGATGAAATTTCAAAAAAATATGGAAGAAGACTATCAATCAGGTTTCTCGCTAAAGCTAGACCATATTGGAAAAAAATGCCTTCTCAGCAGAAAGCCAACAACTTAATGCATATACAAATTGACTAGCCACATATATATTTCATGCTTCTGTTGCCAAGTAATTCCCTCCTACAATTGCGTTACAAAAATGGTGTTTACCAACCATAGTTTAAAAGGCAACAAGCTGGCATTCTCTACAAGGAAAAAAGCATCATTCAGGTCAATACACTAAAGCATTAGCTCTTTTGCTAGTTCACAGTTGAGACATCTTCACAAGGCTTTACCCCTTCCACTGGTTTAGTTTATCTAACTTCTTAATTATGTACCTACTGCAACTGCAACCCGACAAATATCTCAAACACAAAATCCCAGAGCATACTATGCAGGTTATAGGTTACATCCAAATCACTCAGTTTTTGCTTACTTATAACGACATTAACTATATACACGGAAAACATAATGATAAATCTAAAGCCAAGAATACCACAAAAGACTGAAAACAAGTTGTGACAAGGACTAACTGCAGAATCTTGCTGCTTATATAGGAAATGAAGCAAAGTTCAGAGTTTCATTGACAAAAGCCTTAATCAAATAACTTGTGAGCTAGGAAAATTGCAATATACACTTTACACTTTGTCTAGCGTATTTCTTTGCACAATACCATTTATATCTGCCTCCGATCTTATGTATTTCTTTGGAACATACACTTCACCCTTTGTCTAGTGTATTTTCTTTGCGCAGAATAACATTCATATCTGCCTTCATAAGATGATCAAATGACAGCACTAATAACAAACATGGCAGTGACAATTCACCAATGTTTATGTGGTTACATAGACACACCTAGTACAGATCTGAAGTAAAAATGACAGATGATCTTACAAAATCTAAAAAACAATACTATATATATGTCCCACCCAGCATCCCACCTAGACCAACAAAGCAAGTCATAGTTCAAAATAACTAGGTGACAGTTCAATACAGAGCAGGTTATAATTCAAATAAAAGGAACTTGGGTGGGATGCTAGGTGGTATACAAGGTGTGCTGCAAAGAATTATTCATACCTAAATATACAAGCAAAACCCGATTTATCGCTTAACTTACTATCCTTGTTTCGAGCAACGCTATAGCCTAGGTATATGCAATCAGGCTAAGACATAGTTAATTAAGTATATCATGCCAGTTTGTGCAACAAAGTCCACCTATACAATCATGCTAAAGGAGCCTCGTTCCTACAAAAAGCTCTAGATGGACATTATTCAATACCTGACATAGATCGCAATCTCTAGAACATGAAGACATAGTAATGTCAGTATTTGACAACATGACACCATATTAACCCATTAGCACATCAATCACTTTGCACTGAGTTCCAGATGTCGGTGCCAGAAAGGGCAACAGAGATTTGACAAACCCATTACAACCAAGCTAAATAAGAGATCTTTTTTCTGGCTGGTTAGCTTTGACTTCTTACATATCCATACTTTTATTCTAAGATATATGTCAAAGACACAGTCCTCCAAAACTTTTCAAATGCAGAGCATGACATGTAGGATTTGATAATGAAATCATTCATTATCTAGAGTAACTTGGTCAGGCTTTTAAAAGTATATACTTATTCAATAAACCAATCATATATAGCCTTTTGGACAGTAATATATCCTCCAATAAGAGGCTCCAAGAGCAAGGCAGGATCACAATTGAGATTGCCAAGCAAATTTAGAGAATTACGATAACTAGTCTATGAGAAATTCCAGAGAAAGGCAGGCTCTACACTCCCAAGTGAAAAATTGCAAAATAGTAGTTCCAACTTTTATGACGATTTAAGATGTTATGGCATTTTCACTTACAGTAGGCTGTCCTGTCTACTTAAAATATTGATGACATAAAAGTACGCCAACAGGATGTATCATACGGGTAAACATAGGCAATCTACTGATGAATAAAGTAAAACTACAAAATAAAAGGCAAAACCTACTGTTCAACTATGAAAACCAACCTCTAAGGCCTTAATGACATGTTCAGGGGCAATTGTCCTTTTGTCCTCTCGGTTGCATACTTCATTTGATTCTGAAGAAACAAGGTTGATGAATTCTGCTTGATGACAGATTATTGTTAGGAAGCATTTTCAATACTCATAAAAACATCTAGCAAAAGCATATCATGAAAGCAAATGATGTTACTCTAGCATATCAAGAAAACAAATGATGTTCTCTATCAATTAGTAGTATTATTTATAGTATCTCGTTAACTGAGATTAGGAGTAAGACGTAGAAAAAACAGATGTGAACAAAGCAGAGGAAAAAGAATCACCAAACTATAGCCATTCTTATTGCTTTGATTGAGCTGGCAGCTAAAACACTATCACTGCTTCGTCAATATTCTACTTATAAGATTGGCAGGAGTTCATGCACTCTCATTTTTCTATCAACAACAGAACATGCACCCAGAAAGATGACTTAGTCAAACATATCTAGAAAGCATTAAGGCGATTTGACCAGATTCAGAAGCAATCCAATCTAAATCCCCTGATCAATATGAGCACAGCCAGCAAACACATCTACCATCTGCATAATTGTACAAATGCATGACCTTAGATGCAGCTAGCAAAGTACAATATTGATGCATACCTACGCAACACTCTACAAGAAGATCTTGCGCATCTCTTGCTACACGAACATCAGGGGGCAGCATCTCCTTGATTATTTTAAACATCGTCGCTGAAAATTTAACAGAAATACAAATTCAAGATTTGTTAAACTAATTGCAACACTACCATCACACAGAAAGTAACGACATATAAATTAAATCCCAAAGTTGCCACAAATTAAAAACTACGTAGAATTTTCTATGGTTCCTTTTAGTTTAAAATTCTCAATTTGCCACTACTAATTCCAATAATCAGGCAACAACTGGTGTGATGGTCAAGCAAATCAAACAAAACCCAAAACAATGGTGTGGAAATTTACAGAAAATTAGACAAAGAATCAAACCTTTAGGGAGAGACACATCCTCTTTAGATTTCCCGACAATATCCATTGGCTCCATAGTACTCCTACTCTACCTTCAATCAATCAATGTTCTAAAAATTAGAGAGAGATCATGAACTAAATTAAATCAAAACCTAAATTCGATAGGAAAATTGTGAACAGGGTTGGGAAAATCAGAGAGAAGCAATAGTGCAAACGGCCAATTATTCGAACTCAGAAGGTGAATCCAAAGAATCTGGGGAGAATGTTTTAGCAAGAAATTCTAACTGTTAGTAGTTAATAATTAATCAAACGCCAAAACTTTTCAAGTGCTTCCAGCAAGAATCTCAGAAATTATTCTTTCCAGATCTATATTGTGACTTGCAGAATATTTTGAAGATCTTTAGATCATACAACAGAAAGCAACACCCACACACAACTTCTTCAAATAAACTTCTACATATAGAAGCATAAATTCCTAATTTACCTTATAGAAAACCAATTCAGCCCCAACTTTTAATTATTAGATCAATCAACTTCTCTTATATCATAAATAATATCTGAAAGAATCACCTTAGCCTCCTACTCATCATGAAATCAGAAATTTCTAAATCCCAAACTCATTACGAAACTCTAACAAGTTGCTGAAAATCAATGAAATTCCATCAACGCAATCTAGAGAATCTTTAAAATCAATGATTTTTTATCGATCCAATTCAGTGAAGGTTTAAATATCTCTTTTTTAGTTCATAATTCCAGGAAATTATCTAAAAATATATGCTAGAGTGTACAGAACATCAAATTCTCAATTTCAAGCCTCAACTTGAACCAATTATTCACCAACTCTTCTCTTTTCAACCCTGAATTCACAAACTACAGTAAAAATAAATTAAAAATCCTCGACAGATTACAAAGAGGAGGGAGTCTTACCTCGCAAGTTCAAAACTTCAAGATTTATCAATCCAATAACTCTTCCGGACGCTCCAATTTCATAGAGATTTCCGAAAATCCTGATTTCCACTCACTACCGGATTTTGAAGAGAGATTCGATGTAGCGCAAAGGAATCGGGAGAAAAAACTGGCTGCCTTTTGGGTAACCTTATACAGGGAATATCAGATAAATTATGGATGAGAAAAAAAAAAAAAAAACAGGAAAAGGAAGAGATCGTGATCCCGCGGTTGTTCTTTGGGCGGTGTAGTTGACCGGAGAAGACATGGATTTGATTTGTTTTTTTTCAATTGGGTCCTCTAAAATGCTGGTAATTGGCATAGACTCCAAACTATCTAAGTATATAATTAAGTCCTTGTCTTGATACAGCTTCCAATATAACATAAGAGCCACGCATAAGCGCGTGTTCAAAGTATCAGCAATCTAATAATCTATCAACTTATTACTTGGGAACGACATTAAAAAATAAAAGTAAAAAAAAGTAATCAAGATTATAATAATAAAGGTGAAAGAAAGTAAAAAATAATCATTTAATCTTACCATATTCAGATGTATTAATAAAATTAAAAGTTTTAAATATCTTTTACTTATATTTATTTAATTTTTTATTAAATAAATTTTATTAATCTAAGATTTTATTAACTTTATTAATAAAGCTTAGATTATTTTTGTATAATTTAATTTTGTATTAATATTAGATATAACCTAAAAACTTTAATCAGTAATTGATAATATAATAAAAATACACGAATCTATGTTTTAACGATAAAATCAACCTAAAAGTAAAATAAATATACAAAGTGTAAATTCTTATAATAAAGTGCAAGCACAACACATGCTAATCCTTTAAAGTTTTTTAAATATAGAAAGAAAAAAGAAAAAATGGTAATATGGGGAAAAAAAATCCAACATTTAATCTTTGCACTTCTTACATTCTAATATTGAAGTGAAAGAGTTATAACATTGAAACAGTGCTTTTCAAGATTAATATAAACCCTATCCAGTTTTTACTGTCTGTTTGAATAGAAAATTAATAAATAAAAATAATATTAAATAAGAATAAATTATTCAAATAAAGATGAGAGTAAAAGTAATAATTTGTTTTATCTTATTTGGATATATTAATAAAAATGATCTAAATACTTAATTTTGTTTGGTAATGAAAAATAAATAAAATAATTTTTATAAAATATCCGAAATATATTTTTGCATTTTTTTGTTAAGTAAAACAGAATTTTACGCTTAGAGATGCTTAGCTATAGAAGTTATGAAGAAAATCGGTAAAACTAACGCATATTTCTATCTGTAAATTTGTCACTTTGATTAAGTTAGATAGCATCAATAATAAAAAAAATTCAGTAAAAAATGTGAATATTTCCAATTTTCAGTTCTAAATACAAATAAACACTGAAGAAAATATTTTTTCAATTGCCTAAGTAACTGGAAGAATTAGAACATCATATTTTTTACTGAAACAACTAGAACAATAGGATTTTTCAACGGCCTAAGCAATTAGGTGGATACATCGTAATTCTAATGTTCTGTTCACATAAGCATTACAAGTTAAGAAACTAACTAGAACAACTACATCATCAGAATATTGCTAAATATATTAGTGGATACATCATAACTACTACTATATATACCAAGAAGGTGAAGATTCAAAATTCGGATGCCATTTGAAGTAGTTCTCAACAAAGTTGTCAAGATCGGGACTTTACGTAGAATCGTTTCACTTGTGTATGATCGTAAAATTGGGATTTTAAGTAAGATCGTAAGATCTTACTTATCAATAATTTTTTTATAAAATTATTAATACTTTTAAAGTTTTAGCTAGTACTTATTAAAATTGCTGAAAATTAAAGACATAATTTTTCTTATATTTTATCTTAATGTAATAAATTAATAATATTCATATTTGTGATTCAGATAAACTATATCATTAATAATTTTTTATATTCATTTAGCTTATTATCACAATATCTTAATAGATTAAATTATTATTTTATAAATGTACATTTATATAGTTATACCATATTTAGAAAATTTAATTTTTTATGTAATCAATTAATTAAGCATTAAGCAATCATATTTATCCTTTCAAAATAAAGAAAAAAAATATAATCCAAAATATACCATATAGAAAATATTTTACTTCCATAATAAACTCCTCACTCAAAATAAACCAAATACAACTCCATTCGCTACAAACGATCGATTGATTATCTTTAGCTATTCCAACTTTGTTCAAAATTTTCGAGAGCTCTCTTCATTCATGAAAATTTTTTATAAAATGAAATCGTAAGATCGCAAGTAAAATTGGAATATTAAAGATTTTAAGATTAAAATCGGGATCTTATATATTAGAAGTAAAATCAGGATCTTGTATCAAGTAGGAACGTTTTGTTGATGTAAAATCGTAAATTATAAGATTTTAAGATTTAAATCAGAATTTTAATAACCATGATTCTCAATATCTTGAATGACACCATCTTAAGCTTGCAACATGCACAAAAGAAAATTAAGATTCACTTTTGATAAGAAGAAGTAGATGACTATATGAAGAAGATGATAAACAGCAGTGTCGATGTGAATAGAAGTGCAAATGAACATCAAAAAAATAGTTAGGAAAAAAATATAAAAACACAATAATTATATATATATATATATATATATATATATACACACACGCTACTCTTAAGCATTTCTGTTAATGGGACCAATTTATACAAAAATTATTCTCTTAACTTTCACTTACAAGTACCCATATTGACTAACTACTAGTTTCATTAACTACTGGTTCTATTTACAAGCCAAACTAACCAAGCCTTCTAAAAGGACTACAAAAAGAACATATGCCATTAGAAAGCAAACACCAGACAAACGCCTAAATTACATGAGTGTAAAATCTAAACTCATGTTAACTGAAGATTAGTTCCAAATGTTTAAAATTCTGGTTGAAATAAAAATGTTTCATGTATGTGACATAAAATGCATGACAAATTAAAATGAGCATGCTGAATATGATGTAGCAAGCTAACTTCTAAAAACAAAACTAAGCCATAAACATAAAACAAAGTAATAAGCACAGATGTTCTGCATAATGCAAATGAATTATCCTGTAAAATACTGATTTTCTTCCAGTATGAGTTGACTATATAGAGCGATCACAAATGCAATGGCACTGTTAGATGTTGAATCAAATTTCATACTAAAATAAAATTACAGAACTGAAATCTCAGATACACATCTTCAAAGAAACTTATGAACACAAAAAATTCTGATTATTAGAAAACCCAAACAGTTCTTACAAAGAAGTGAAGAACTGACTGAAATTTATTTAAATTTTACTTTTATTTTAATAATTTTTTTAAAGTAATTCCTTATGTTTTATATTCTTTTCATTCTTTGATTAATAAAAAATTTGAGGCACGCAAATGGATAGGGCCGACCCGACCTAGGTGGAAGGCTAGAATTCTATAAAGTTGCAACTTTGTATGCTGGAATTCTCTCCAACATGACGAAATTTTTTTTCAATCCGCGGCTTCACCCCCAAATCTTAAGTTATTATAGCGCTGGATATGCTTTACATCCTATAGAGCTAGAATTCGTAGCTCACTGCACCTTGCATACCGAAATTCACTACACTGTCAAAATTCCTATTCAACTAGCCAACGCCACAACATCTCTGTCGGTGATGGCATGTGAGCCCAATTTTCCCGGCAAACTGAGATTCCTAGATTCTTTTGTAAGCTTTAATCTTATTATATGTGTGTATCAAGTTGAATAAAATTTATTTGTGATGGATGAATGTGATGAACTAAGGAAAAATATAATTGATTTTGCTACAACGTATCAACCAATTGACTGCAAATTTATTGATTGATGGATGAATTTGATGAAGTTATTATTAAATATAGCGAATAATATATGTTTTTTGTTGACACTATGTCCAACAAATGTGTTTTACTTCAATTACGCACAACAAATAATTATTTTTAATGCTCAATATAATGTTTGAAGTTATGTATCAAGATTTAATCTGTAAATTAAAAAAAATTATTGATCTGAAAATATTCAAGTTGGGCTAATATTTAACCAATCTTCATAAAAACTTAACTTTGTTTCACCGATATCCATAAAAACGTAATTTTGTATCACCGATTACATTCCTTATTATGGATAACTTATATATGTGGAATTAATTAGTTAGTATATTAAATTAGTTGGCTAATGCTTAAAAATACTAAACATGATTAATAAGAGTTGGATATATAATATCGACAAGCTAGCTAAAGGGTATACAAATGGAGCATGCATTTTTCATGTAATTTACTAAAGGGAATTTGGAGGGTGCACGTGAGATACATTATCTGTATCGATGATATTTGAATAAATATTCATGTACCCTTGATATAGTATATATGGATTTCTTAGTCAATGATTTTATGGAGTCGTATATAATATGAAACATTCATAAATAAGTCGCTAACCGAGATGAGCAGAACCTCAATGGCCATAAAGATAGAACTCCAATGAGACTTAGAGGAAAAGAAGAATATAACGAAATTTTAGAAATTTTAGAGGATATATATAGGGATGATGCTGTCGACTTAGAAATCCCTCAAACAAGAAGGGTGTGGCTCATCAATCCCTAGGTGGTGAAGGATCAGAGTCGATAAATATAGATGATATTAATAGTTATAACAAATTACTAGAAGATAACAAAAAGACATTATATAAAATGTGTACAATATCAAAATTATCTTTTCTTATAAAACTTATACATGTGAAGGTACTTAATCATTGCAGCAATAAAATATTGGGTTGCTTGACATTTTGAATGTCAGAGCAACAAAGCCACATAGCACCTAATCTGCTGCTGGTTGACATCAAGTGCGATCTTTCTGATGTAGCAACACAACAAACTAAGAATAAATGGCATAAATATATGAAAGAAGGAAAAGAAATTCATAACTCATGAAGATATTATTAATGGTGGTCTACAACGAGAGGCGATGAGATAAATTTTGATCAAAAGCGACGTGATCGAGGACCATCACATAGAGTTTAGAGTGAGAATTTGGATGTGTTCTATGGTAGCAATATGAGTTAACAGATTCGATTTTAATTGACCAATTTAGTAGTTAAATTAAAATCGTTCAACTCTAATGGATCAAAATTGTCAATCATAACCCAATCTATTTAGTAATCGAGTCAAACTCGGATCGACGCATTTAATAATCAAAAAATTAAAACAATAACTATAAAAATTAACTTCTATCAATAATAGTCAAAAATTTGTTTATTACTATGTATATAATATAAGACCATATTAATTTTAATAAAATGTATAAATCAAGTAAAAAATTAACCAAATATAATAAATAAAGCAAAAAACCATATATACTAAACTAAAATCTAATATAAATATTTTCTTATTATTAACTAATATAAATATAAAAATATTTATATTGATAAATAGATCAATTGCGGATCAATCTAAACATATTTAATTTATCATGCCAATTTTGAATCAATCCGAAATTGACCCTTAAATTTGATCTGAGCATATTTTAAAATAAATCCGAACTCGATTTAAATGAGTTCATTTTAGATTAAGTTCGGGTCATTTGTTGTCATTCCTAATGTGTTTTTTTCTATTTTATCTGAACTAAATTTGAAGTATGCATAAATAAAATTGGGAGGGTAAAATTGTTATTCAATAAGGAAAACTCTTTGGGCTATATCAAACTTTAAAGCATATGAGCGCCTAGGGTTCATAACAAGCATGATTGTAGAATTCATCAAAATTTTTTTTTTGTCTATTCTGAGAGTGTTTATGAAATAAAGTTTTTCTAAAATAGAAAATATTTTTATCTTTTTTAGAAAATAAGTTTTATTTTTTTTACTTTCAAAAAAATAATAAAAATATGTAATAACAAGATCTCATTAAGTAAAATTTTTTTACAATTTTTAAATTTGTAAATAAATTTTTTAAATACTTATAAAATATATATTAAAAAATATAAAATAAAAAATAAAAATAAAAAAATGTTGGAAAAACGCTCAGTCAAACGCCTCTCACTTATTTAAGTCATCTTTAATTTCCACAAATATTGTTGTCACTTGAGTTTATAACAATATAGGAAACAACAAAGTGTATAAAAGATGGACTATCTAACGGTTAAGGAATCAAAATTTGAACGCAGAATTGATTCCTTTGACATTTAAAAGTTAAAAGAAAAAAGAATAAATAAAAGTAAAAACTAGTTGTTGAGGCTTTCGGTTGCGGAATCTAATCACTCATCTAATTTCTTGTCCACGAGTTAAACCTAACAGTATCATCAAAAATATATGTTGACAAATCAAATATAATACGAAGTGCAATATGTTTGTTGAAACGGAATATACTTTATGTTCTTTGAATAAAGAAATAGTTCATTTGATTCTTTCAATATTTCCCTTCCACAGTTTTACATCCATAGCTGTTGAAGAATGTCCACAGAAAAAATGTCAATTACGGTATGTTTGGAATTGATTTTAAAGATATTTTTTATAATTTTTAATTTAAAAATTTTTAGAATACTACAAATATTTTGAAAAAACAAAAAACTAAAAAAAGACATCATATATGTATATATATGGAATTGACATATTTGCTTTTTTTTGGCTGGTCAATCTTATTCATCATAAATATTATTTTGTAACTTATGATTTAGAATATTTTTGACATTATTTATCAAAATTTCTTACAATATTTTTTATATTTTTAAATAATTTTTATAATATTTTATAAAATTAAGTTGTAAACTTTTATTATTAAAATTTTTTGTTAAAATAAAACTTATTTTAAAAATAAAAATAAAATATTTTTACTTTAAATAATTTAAATTGTATAAGTATTTTTAATACTTATTTTACCTATTAGTTATGACGTGTTTATACGTAATGAATTTGGTTAACCATACCATACATACATGAAAATAAAATGCCGACTTCGTACATCATGTATATACCGACATTGTTGATGTAGCTTGAACCGACATTTTCTCCATGTGCGCTTCCTTGCAGATATTTAAATAGGTCCACATGAAATAAGCTTTTGATGATGCTTTAACTTCGTTTTAAGATTTTTATTCTATATCATAAGTAACTTTTGTATAAATAAATAAATAAGTGAGTATTTGAACCATTAGGCAATGAACTTGTCCTACATTTGTTTTTATCTAAATTTTAGCAACCCCAAGAAAGAAATTGTTATATACTTAATAAAGAAATAAAGTGAAAAAAAACTAAAACAACATAACAAAAAAATTGGAGATCTTTTGTCATGAAATGTCCTCCAACATCCCAAAATTGCAATTACAACCAGGCAGGAAGTATCTCTCAACAAACTTGGATGAATAGGGCATATCCAGATAAGTATTGTCAAAAATTCAGTCACCCTAGCTTTGACTTTATTTAACACCTGAGAGGAAAAAAAAAAAAACCACCCCTAGTTTTGACTATTCCTAGGAGGTAACAGAAGGAAAGAGAGAATAGTTGCGCTGAAGTCGTCCCAACATTTAATCCGTGTACAATTAAATGACCTTTTCCTTGCCAACACTATCCACGTGGCACAAAACCACACGTGTAGAGTTAAGGTGTGTCTCTGTTCTAACTGTCTCGTTTCATCTGTCTGTGTAGCATCTTTTACAGCAAACATTAGTATGACCAACACAGGAATGCAACGCGTGAAGCTTCTAGTCATATACGCGTTTTTGGTTGATCGTTCACCAAACCACTTCATGGAAAAGATCCAACCCTGATTCGCTGAATCGTGTTATTTTCACTTCTAAACCCGTTCCAACAACGACGTGTTTGTTTTACTTTCAAAAGATTATCAAAATTTAAATTATAAATAATACGTTATTTAAAATAAAAAATAATTTTATTTTTATTTTTATTTTTATTTTTATTTTTTATTAAAAAACTTTAATTTTTATAACATAGAATTTAAAATAAATTTTGAAGATAAAAGATGAGTTAATTGTTATATTTCTTTTTTATAAAATAACCAGAAAAGCTTTCTAAGACTTCCAATTTTGCATGATGAAACCTGTTACCTGTGTGCTTTGACAAAATTGACGTACATAATTCTAATTTCGCAATATCAGCTCCTCACAATCGTAACACATGCAACTACCAATTTCTTCGAGGCAAAGGCTTGTTTGTAATGCTCCATGAAGTTGTAACTCTTTGCAAACTTATGATTTTTGGTTCTTCACGAATAGGAGTGAGTTTCAAAGTGCAGAGTTGTAAGAGAGTCTGTGTACAGTTAAGATTATTAACTTCCGGGGGTCAAAAAGCTTACGCATTAATGGTTACATTAACTTACATTATTAATTCCTTTTTAAGAGATTTAAGGAATTTATTAAGTCGGTTTGACTAACACAAATCTTTAAAGATCTAAGGAAGCAATGTTTCCCCATTCTACATAATTAAGGCTTTAAATAGAGAGTTGAGAATTCTTGTTTGGATTTTTGGCTATGTAGGAATTAATGTGTTCCCAACTTTTTTAAGTGGCAGACGAGGTAAAGAATCTTGACTTTAAAATTTGTATGGTGGTTGAAAGAAAGAGAAGAAAGATTTCCAAGGAAGCCACATAAAACTGCATAATATATTATGTTTGAAGCAGGTGCATGCTCAAGTCACGAATGTACATTATAGCATCTGGAATGCATCTCAAATGTAGTTCGACATCTAAGAAACACATTCTTTAGAGAAACTCGTGAGCTTTTGAATAGTTTTCATTTTATTATGAATTTTTCTTGAAGGCATCTCAAAATTTTCAAGTAGTAGAATGAAATTGAGTAGATTTTGAACATTTGCATTTTTAGGCTACTTACGTTTCTTTCCTAATGGATAAAAGGTTATTTTAAGGACGAGACTATTGTTTATTTGTTGTTTACTAATATATATTCGGCTTGCAGTAATAATGTCCTTATGATTCTCATTTCTACTTGCTTCGTTCAACGAAAAAAAACGTTTGATATTACTTATAAAATTAAATTTTTTTGAAATAAAAAATATTAATATATTTTCTGAAAAATTAGTTCTATTTTTTTATTTTCAACAAATAATAAAAATATATAATAAAAATATCTTACTATATAAATTTTTTTTATATTTTTTAAATTTTTAAATAAATTTTTTACATAATTATTAAATATATATTAAAAAAATAAAAAATTAAAAAAAATATTTGAGAAATATAATTTCAAACGCCCCTATTTTTTAGAATTTTTTAGATTTGTTTTATGAGATATAGTGCATGCACCAACAAATATTGGTAGTATCATCATACTAATTATATTGGCTAATTGACATTGACATACATCCATATCTTGCCCAAGCCAAAACCGTACAACATCACTCGTTACGAATAACAATATTTGAGTGTGTCCTTAAATTATTCAAAAATTAAATTCATAAAAAATAAATTATTATAAATAATATTATTAACAATAATTTAAGTTTTATATTTTTTTTAGGAACAGCACTCAGGAGCGTGCTGTTCTTCCTTTTTGAGAGTCCAGTTTAATAAACAAGAAAGCGGCGCAGTAAAAAGCGCTGAGAAATATCAACAACTATTCACTATAAATATTGATAATGTAAATATTTCTATAATAAAAATATAGATTTTTATTTTGCAAAACAAGGCAGAAACTTAGTGCATTAACTGATTATGGGTTCGTCACGTTGTCTTTTAAGGTTGAGCCTTGCCTCATGCTTATTTAAAGAGAAAAAAGACATGATGAATTGTAGTGGGTATTATTTATGTAGCTAGATAGTAGTGCATGCCAACTAAAGTTAAATATAAACTTAAAAAATAGTTAATTTTTTGGATTTCAATTTTTTATCCCTGTAGTAATTGATTACCCAAAATATTTATTACTTCTATTGTAATTATAATTTTGTACGGATACCAAAATTCAAACATTTTTCTACAATATGTCACGAAAATGAATGAGCATGCCATATTTTCAATTATTATGGGTATACATATTTCTTAGTTTTGTAGAACATACTCGACATAAAACAAAAATTTTAATGTCTTGAAGCAACATATGATTGCCGTGTTAGGGCGTGTTTTAAATGCCCGTAATTCTATTTTCTCTTGCCAAATTTTGAGTTCAAAACAGTTCATATGTTTTAATTATAATTTTACCAAACACGCTTTTCAATTTTTTTAATTTTATATTTTTTAATATATATTATATAAATATTTAAAAATTTTATTTAAAAATTTAAATAGTGTAAAAAAGTTTTACATAATAAGATCTTTTTATTGCATATTATTATTATTTTTTTAAAAGTAAAAAAATAAAGCTCATTTTTAAAAAAAATAAAAATAATTTTTATTTATAAAAATTTTATTTTATAAGTAATTCTAAACGCATTCAAAATAAGTAAGATTGAAGTTTTAAAAGATGTTTTAAAAGATTAAATTAAAAATTAAAAATATTTAATAAATAATACAATTTTCATATTAATAATAAATTTTTAAAATTTAATTAAAAAATTTTGATAAAAATTTTATTTTTATTTTATATTAAAAATAAATTTAAAGAAAGTAAATTTCGGGTGTTAATAAACACGCCGTTAATTCATACGATGCATTTTTATTATTTCGTATTTTTTTGTTTATTTTATTTATTTACCTTTTTCCCTCTAGTAAAAAAAAAAAAAGGTGAAGAAGAAGAGCAGCTTCGAAGCACAGAGAGAAAAGAGAGTGAGAGCGACCAAGACGAGTCCTTTCTTTTTTTCTTTTAACTACTACTGTAATAACCAACCAAAAAATTGATTCATTCATTCATTCAGAAGACGCAAAGAGAAAGAAAGAGAAGAGAGCTTTCCTTCAAGCAGCTCTCTCTCTCTCTTCCATGCGTATTTGTCCCTATAACAAATTAAACTCCCATAGTTTCTGCTAAATCCAAAACCAAATTTTCTCTGCCAAGCTAGATATTGATAATGGGGATCGCATCTCAGGATGCAATCAAGCAGCTTGCTGCTTTGATGGAACAAGGTTTGTGGAAATTTCATTCAAGATTTTCAACCTTCTATTTTTAGAAGGGTTCTTGATATACCACTTCGTTCTTTTTTTCCTTAATTTTTTTAATGATTTTGCTTTGCAGTTGACGAAGAGATGAAGCGCACATTTGAGGTTTTGGACTTTTCCACTTTTCAGATCTGCTAATGTTCTTACAGCTGGGTTTGGTGAATCTTGTTTCATCTGTTGGTGTTTCGGTGTTTTTCCAAAATAAGAGAGGTTTTGGTTGTTTTCTTTTGATTCATTTTTGGTGATGGTCTTCTCTGGGAAATCAAACTTTGGAGTTTGAGGTTGGTGGATGGACTTTCTATATCTGGTGGAAATCTGAACTCTGTGCTGTTCTGTTTGTGACAATGTTGCGATCTGTATGGTCAAAATCCTGGCTTTGAATTGGGTCCTGCTACTTCTGATTGATCTGTGTTGAAAAGTTTATCTTCTATCCCCTCTAATGTCAGCTGATCTATTTGGTGACAATGTCAATTACAGTGGAACTAGCGTCCTTGTAGCAGAATTTGAAGTTTGATCTAAAATTAAGAATTACAATTTCAGGTCAACATGAGATAATTTTTTTTAAATTATTTTTTGGGATTTGCTACTTTATCAGATGAGTCACTGGGAGTTTATCTATTCAAGATGAGTCTTGGCCAGATGCAACTCTGGTAGGGGTCTTTGGATCTTCACTGTACTAGGGCTCAGTTGCAATTTTAAATTATCAAATTTAAATTTGAGTTCCAGCTGTTATTTTCCAGCTAACTGTGTTGGAGTTAGCTCTATATTATCTGATATGTTTGTTTGACTTGACCTGGAGGTTAATATACTGTTTAAGTGCTAGTTCTTTGAAAAAGTCTGGGATTTTTGTAGTTAATTTGCATATCGTTTGATTGATAGCAGTTCCATATTGTCAATCCTGTTACAAGACTGTTTAAGTGCAGTTTTATGGGGTGTTTCAGCCTGGCTATGCACTTTTAGACATATTGGACTTCAGGATGCTACGTAAAATTGCTTCTTGATTGATGTACTTCTTTTGAAAATCCAGAAATCATGTTTTGGTACACATACTTTCTGCTATTCTATTTTAAATTTTGTAGGTTATTCTAATTTTGGTCGAGTAACATCGAGAAGAATCATTACCTTTGATTCATCCTGATATGATAGGCAATTGGATCTGTTGAGTGGTGAAGTTCTTGTGTGATGTACTTCGGTTGTTTGTGATTAATCTTTCCTAGATAGTATATTTCTCCATGATTCGTTTCTTTTATAAGCTGTTGACTTGCGATAACTCATAGAAAAACAACTGGTATCTCTAACTTGTATAATATAGTCATGAGACTCATTCCTTGTTTGGTTGGTTCCTCTTGTTTGGAGCTTCAAATGGGCTTCTCTTTCTATCAATAAAAGTACCATTTGGATGTCTCTTTCTGGTTGGTTGCTAATTTGACATTCACAGTTACCGTTTCATCTATTCCTTTTGGATTGTGGAGCATGTTATGATGTTATTAATTTAATAAAAGTGATGCAAATTGTTTAATTGGTGCATCACTGAAGTTGTAAGCTGTTATTACTGATAGTAAGTTCAGTTTTTGAGCTATTTCTCCTTTCATAATCGTAAAGGGGTTTATGACTGTGAATTTCTATATTGCAGAATGTGCATCAGGGCTGTCCTTATGAGACTTTTGTGCGGTTTTTAAAGGCTAGGGAGTGGAATGTTTCCAAAGCTCATAAGATGGTCTATATTTTTCATCATATAAACAAATGAATCTGGTTTCATGTTTTCATAATCCGTATGTTCTCCTGATTAAAGTTGGTCTCTTCTGCAGCTGGTGGACTGCTTAAAATGGAGAATACAAAATGATATTGACAACATATTGTCAGTGAGTATTTGTCTTTATCACATAATTACCTGGTTCTTCTTTGGTTTAACAAATATTAAGATTGTGTCCCTTTTGAGTTAAAATTTACATAAAGGCTAATTAGTTATGTACCACATCGCTGAAACTTTGTTGAGATCAGAATGTGTCAGTAGAATATAGTAGACAGTATCTCCAAACCTCTTTATGGTTTGATAACCAAAGAGAGACTTTTTGCTCATGTATGATTGAACTAGCTTCAATGACCTGGAATGGAAGTAGAAATTCGTACACATGCTAGATCCTAGTGACAATACCATAGACATTGTTGGTTGAAGTTCTAAAATTAACAAGGGCTTAGTAATCCAAACAAATGTTGAATTATAGATGAAAATGCCCAATGCCAAGTAAAGTTTGTTTATTTTGATTATTTTACATGTTGCATACATCACTGCAATATGTCTTTGTTGTTGCAGAAACCAATTGTTCCTGCTGAGTTATATAGAAAAGTCAGAGAGTCACAACTAATAGGGTTGTCGGGATACTCAAAAGAGGTATATCTATTGTGTGTTTATTTAGTATTCCCATTTTCTCGTATCGTAAACAATATAACTAACATTTAATCTGAAAAGTGCACTACATAATTTTCTATAAACAAATTAAATAATTTTATCTTGCTTTGGGATTGGAGAAGCAGATCAAACTTTACGATATATAATTCAATTATCTGACTATCACAAATCTTTAAGTAAGATGCATGGATAGAGATACTATTTCATCATTTCATATCTCTACTTTAGTTATTTGTTTGCTGCATCTCTAGAATCTAGAGAAAGTATTTCATATTTAGAATTATATATGAAGTAAGTTCCTAATGAATCATAGATTGATTTGAAAATGCCGGAGTCTCTGGCACATAGGAGTAGCTATTTTGATGCTTATAGCTTGTGAATTTCAGTTCATTCTTTGACCTGTATATCATAGGCCTTCTGCTTCTGAATTGCTCAAAGTTCTATGATGAAGTAAAACTACTATTACTCGAGCTAGTAAATGCTTTATATGACACCAATGTTACTCAGGTTGTGCAAGGGGTTTAGGGACTTGGTTAGTTACCTATGATGCAAGTATTTGTGTATTGCACGAGTATATAGAAATCTTAACAAAATAGTTTCATGATTATCTAAATGATATTGAAATAATTTAAGAACTGCTAATTATTTTGCCGCTACATGTTTAGTTCCTCATTTCCAAAAAAGAATAAAGAGAAGGCTGAGTTTTTCCTTAGTGGGCCACATGTTGGAAGTCAGCCCATTAATGAAGCCTACCCTATATTGAATTGGACTTTGGCGAGTTTATGCAATGTATCTGTAAAGATATGCAAAACTTTGAGTGATTCGTGATCTCACTAATTAAAGACAAATTGTCTAATCAAATGCAAACATTTGTCTTTGTGCTATTCAGCTAATATGTGAATTTCTTGTAATAATATCACTGAATTTGTTAGTATGGTGAAATGAAATCCAAAGTCTGTTTCTTTATCTTAGAATGTTCTCCCTTTTAGTGACCACTTCATTGAAAAAGAAAGTCTAGATAGCCTCACTAAAAGGTTAATAACTAAATTCTTGTCCTATTAATAAAATCCTTAAAGGAGATTGATTATGGTTAATCTCTCTATAAAGCAATATAGATACTCAATCTCTCTATACCACTAACAGAGATTGAGGCATATCAATTTGTCAGTACTGCAATTAGGGTTTATAACAGGCTCAAACACAAGCTAAATAAATACTAAGAGTAGGAAAACTGTCGATACTGTTGTAAATTTTTATTCAAGTCTTGCTGCGCTAGTCCTCTCACAGTGAAGTGTTGTATATTGTCTTTTACTTGGTTGAGATTTCATACCCTTAGTCTTTGTGGACAGGGTCTTCCAGTATTTGCTATTGGTGTAGGACTCAGCAGTTATGATAAAGCCTCTGTAAGATTATGATTTATCAACATCGAAGTCTTAAGATTTAAAAATACTTATTTTAGTTTTGTGCTTAGTAATTTTCTTACCCAACTTTGGTTTAGGTTCATTATTATGTCCAATCACATATTCAAATAAATGAATACCGAGACCGTGTGATACTGGTGAGTAACTTATGCAACGCAAATTGATTTTGAATTTTTTAGCCATAAATGATAGGAAAGTTTCTTTTTTAGCCTGCTGCAACCGAGAACCAGGGGCGACATATCAACACCTGTTTGAAGGTCTTGGATATGACTGGTCTAAAGCTTTCGGCATTGAATCAAATAAAGGTAGCCTTTTCAAAAGCTTTATTCAGCATTTACATAAATCTCAAGAAAAGGAAAGGTGTTTAGAGTGATCATCCATCAATCTCATCTTGCAGCTTCAGTTTCTAGTTCTTCTGTTCCTATGGATTGATCACTTGATATGATTGTGTCTGTATATATTGCTCAATAGATTAGCTATTCGTTGCTATTAAAATATCTAAAGTTCTAGACCCTCGTCGGCTAAACTGTTGCAGATATCTAACTGCCATAACTGAATTGCTTCCCACTTCGGTAGTTATTATCAAGGACTCTTGGTTTATTATGCTCATTTGGTATCCTGAAGCACCTGTCTTCACTGAGTCAGTGGTTAGATGTATGTAGTCTTATCCCTTACACGCCCATAAGACTTAAACTAAGCTATGAGCAATACCTACATGCCACATGCACAGGAAGTGAAATGTACTAACAAACGATTAAGCTTCTTTATGATTGAAGATGTTTTTGGTTGATTGGCAGAAGCTTGAGAAGTCCATCTTATTATGTATTGTATCTTCTTCTACTTTGCAACCGAGTTTTTACATAACTTTCTAGTCACACTCATTCAGGCAGCATGAGCTGGAAGTATCAATACTATTTTAGCTTTCTCTAAGTGAGGAATAAGTGATGATTCATTTGGGGTTTGCTATTAAGAGAGATTTATGGAAGACTGGCACCCTTTATGTTGTTCCAGAAAGTTATATGTTTTTTATTTCGTTGTCTTTGTTTTGCAGTTACTTACAACAATATCTACTGTTGATGACCTGAACTACCCAGAGAAGACTGAGACATATTATATCGTCAATGCTCCTTATATATTCTCAGCATGTTGGAAAGTAAGCATTTCCTGTTGTTCTACCATTCTGTTGATCTATTAGAACATTAAATAGGATTTTCAGATTACTGAGTGATGTTCTTTACCCAGGTTGTGAAACCTTTGCTTCAAGAAAGAACAAGGAAAAAAGTGCAAGTACTACAGGGTAATGGCCGAGATGAGCTTCTAAAGGTAATCCAACTTGTGATTCTTGTTATACCATTAGAAAAGAGTTATGGTATTTGTTAACCGACCTCTATAATACGAAGATGTTAATATTGCCGATTCCAGATAATCGACTATTCTGCGCTTCCTCATTTCTGTAAAAGAGAAGGCTCTGGTTCTTCAAAATACTCGTCATGTCTGGATGACTGCTATTCGTTAGACCACCCTTTCCATCAACAGCTTTATGGATACATAGAGCAGCAATCAGTGAACCAGGAACCTATTGCTCCCATCAAACAAGGTTCTTTCCATGTAGAGGTACCTGAACCAGACACTGACGATATGAAGATAGCCAAGACCATAGAGTCTGAGCTGCACAAGATTGGTGACTGTAATGGTATAGTAAATTCTATTAATGGCCTCAAGATTACTGAGTGAGAGGTGAAGAGAATTAGAAATCATCAGCTTCTAGCCATATGCAGGGGGTTATTGTTTGAACTGGCCCCCCAAATTATACGGAATATAGTAGGAACGCCCATTTTCTCGATGCAGGCGTCCATGAAAATCTGATACTGACCTAGTTATTTTATTATTCTTGGTGGCTGTATTGAAGAGGTGCAATGACTTTGAGGCAAGCATGAGGCGTGGGCGAATTCTTTTTATTTAATGTCTCAAAGAACTATGATATTGTGTTTTTATTTACCATAGTATATAAATAAACATAATATGCTCTACCTTGAGTTTTGATCAAATAACTTCTGCTATGTTAAGAAGCAGCAATCTGTTGATGACTCCCTGTATATTGTCTAGGAAGTTCGAAGCTTGATTTAGGAACAGTATCTCTAGAAATCAAATTTGTATTATGGTCCCGGTACTAGAAATGAAAATCAGAATTTCGTTTGTTCTGCGAAAAGATTTGCCAATTAATTGTTGGAATATTGATGTGTTTGGAAAGACTGCTGAGTCTTTTGCTGCACCTTTGAGGTGCATACACAAAACTCTTCACAGACAAATTTTTCAATAAATAAATGCTCTGGAGTCGATTCTGAAATTGCTTTGGTTTAGTGGGTACTTATGCATATCAAATTTTCAAGTTCATCTACTGCTATTAGACTTGATTTTCAGGGATAAAGGAATAATGGCTATTAGTGATCTAAACGAGAAGTGTTGAAAGGTCAGTACAACTTCTTAGCAAAATCATTGGATACAGTTGACACTTCCAGCCAGGGGATGTTAGTGTAAAAGTTGCATTTAGTTCCACATTAGCACGTTGTTTGGCTCGGTACCTGTCGTTCTGGAATGTGTTTTCTCATTTTTTACATAGCTTTTGAGGGCGAGTCCGACGTAGGCTCATGGTATCAGGGCAGATTACTGCAGGCGAGTGGGCATTAAGCCCGGTCTTGCACCTATGCATGAGGTGGGTGTTGAAATTGTATCTAGTCCAACATCGAAGCGACCTCTCCTCTTTTGAGTTAGCTTTTGAAAGTGAATTTTATGCAAGCTCATTTAACTAGATTGATGCTTGAAAGAGAGCGGTTTGTATTTTATTGCTACGGATAAAATGGCGCATCGATCTGTTTGAATGAAAATGGGGATAGTTTCCCGACTGTGCATGCATCAAATGAAGAGTTCAACCATAATCCAACACCATTACATAGACTAGTTGAATATCTAACAACAAGAGTAATAATCCAATACCATGACATGAGAGTAGTTGCACATTTAACAACAAGAATGATTTGGCGGTATATAATCTTCTTGTAGGAAATGCAAATTTAAGTTGCATGACCCGAGTAACATTATCACCAAAGTTTGGAAGTCTAATGGAGAATGGCTGTCAAATTTTAGATTTGCCATTAAAAATTCTTACGATTTTACTTCAACAACCGACTTTTACATGAAATCACAATTAGGTGGAATTGGAATATAATCTTGATTTTAAATATTTAAAGTAGGTAAAAGTCTCAAGTTTGGAGTGATTTTTTACGTTCTTAACTTTCAAGGAAAAAAAAGTTTTTTGCAATTAGTGAAGATGAAGTAATCATGATAAGGAAGATAATGACGAAAATGCTTGTGATTTATATTATAATTTTTTCATTCATAATATTTATAGATTTTTATGTTAACATTTTGCGATTTGTGTCCGTCTTATGATCATTACATATTTGAAAGAGGCAGATATGCCTAGTATACCATTCAGAGAAAATCATGCAAATTAGTTTACCATTTTTATATGGGTGTTCAAATGGTAAACAACGTTATAAAATTGAAATTGAAAAGTAATATACTTCAATTTGCATTCTACTTCATTTATATTCAACGATTAAGTAGTAACACTATAAAAATTTTAAATCAACTCTTTTTTCATATAGAAATTAGTTACAAACTTAAACATTAATCTTAAAATATTAAAAAAAAATTTGTAGAAATTTACAAGCATTCAAAATCTTATGATTTTATAATCCGATGTTATTGGCCGTGGATTGATCATACTTAAATTTCAATTTTGATAACCTTGAAAAAAAAAAAGAAAAAGAAATCAAAGCAATCGTCAGAGACGCGCGACTCTAATGTTTTCGGATGCGGAACTAAGATGAGTGGTAGAAAGATAGCGCAGAAGAGAAAGAGAACATGAAACACTATTATCTTGGACGGAATTGGAACAAAAATTTAGGTGTGTCAATTCCCCTCACTTAATCGTAAGCATTTTTTCAGATTTCCTCGTGAGTAAACGAAAAGAAAAAATGCTCCCCTTTGCTCCCCTTAATAAATAGTTGCCAAATGCAAATAATGAGAAGAATTGCTTCACTTTCTCCTCAATTCTTTTTACCGTTTGTTTTGATTGAGAGTAAATAAAAATATAAACGAGAGTAAGAGAATCTGTGATGTTTTAGCGTTGCTTATCCCCTCCTTATCTTCTCCTTTTCATTTTAATTTTTTATTTTAAATTTTCTAAAAAACTTTTTTAGAATATTATACAGAAATTTAAAATTTTTTTAGAAAGTATAGAAAATTCTACGTCATAAGATCTTATTATTACTTATTTTTATTATTTTTTAGGTCAAAAAAATAGTGCTCATTTTAAAAAATTTTAAAAAATATTTTTTATTTCAGAAAAGCTCTTTTTCAATAACCACTCCCAAACGTCCTCTTGATTACTTTCCTTTATTCTTATTTGTCAACTCTTCAAGAGTAATGAAGAGAAAATTCTCTTCATTACTTATATGAAGAGTAATCTATTACACCACATTTTGGGATGAAACTGACAGCAAAAGTAAAAAAAAGCATTTCAGAAGTATGAAATATCTTTTGTCCCTATTAAGTTAAAGAAAGTACGGTATATATATAATCCTACTATTTTTCATTTTCTTCATTTGGATGATTTATTTCATTCCTCCTATAAATGCGTTGTCTTGGATCTGTCACACAGCTCTCTGCTCTCAGCCACTTGCTCTGGCTCAAATGAGATTTTTTTATTGAATGGAAGCCATTTTCGGTGTCTCATGGTAGCAGCTATCAATATTCATTTATTTTCTGTAGTTCTGATTCCGCATGCTTTCATAGGTTTAGGATTTTGACCCCACATGTCTCTTCACTATTAAATCAATTTTTCAAAAGTTTTAAAGACCTAATAAGAGCATTTCAAATTTTTTATTAAAAATTATCTTAATTACTCATTATTTTACTCTTCTAACCAATAAAATATTAGTCTTTACTCTTCATTTCTCTTAGGTTGTGTTTGAATTGCTCAATAAAAAGAAGGAATAGGGAAATAGAAGGACAAGTTATGTTGTGTTTGGATTAGAAGGAATGGATGAGAATGGAGGGTAAGGGGAAATAATTCCCCACCATTTGGTGTCTGAATTCTGTTCAGGGGAGATGGAGGATGAGGGAGAAGTCCTCCAAATTCATTGTTACTAATGGTTTGTTTGAACAGAAAAGTAACAAATAAGAATAAATAAGAGGAATAAATAAGATGAGAATATTAGGGTGGAGATGAGAGTAATAATTTATCTTTATCCTATTTGGATAAGAGGAGTAAATAAAAGTACATAAAAATAAAAAAGAGGAGTAAACAAGAATAATAATTTATCCTTATCTTGTGTGGATAAATTAATAAAGTAACAAAGAGTGAATAATTAATTTTATTTGGTAACTAAAAATTAAGTAAGAGTAATATTTATAAAATATCTGAAATATTTTTTTGTGTTTGGTGATTCACACAAAGAGAGTATCTTCCTTTCAATTAAATATAATCCAGGAATTAGCTTCTACTAGCATATCTAGTTACGAGAGTTTTGATTTCTTCACGAAAGAGATTACTACATGAAACCTATTACTACATGAAATAGATTCATTTCTTCACTGCGAAAAGCATATAAGCTTTTCAAAGCAATGCTGCAAATTGCGGTTTTACCTTCTGTTACTTTGAACCTTTCGAGAACTATACAATTGATCAAGTTTTCTGTTTATCAAAGATTCTCTGATGCTTACATGAATCATATAAGCACATTCTGCAATCTCAGCAAGAAAGGAAAAAATATCAGCTAATTACATGCCTTTTACTACATATTCTAGTTAAAAGAAAATTTCGACTACTGCAGAAATATAATAGAGGTTGTCTTCAATGTCAAGTGCTAACATTTCTCCACATCTCTCCATCTTAGATACTCAAGTCCGGCGAAGTAATGAGCGTACACATGAAACAATTGATAGTTACGATTGATGACTATGTCCAACAATATCAAAATTTCCTGGCAACCATCTTTCAGGCACCCGTGCTGTGTAAACACCCATCAATGCTTCGTATCACACTGAAGCAGTTCTTGCCTGTCCCCAAAAATCAAGATTTTGTGTACTATAGGCACTACTCCAGAAACACCCATACAACAGAAGTGTATCACGAACGCAACGAAATTCAGGGGTTTGAAAAACTGGGACAAGTGAAACCAACACTGTTGCAACACCAAACGTTGTGATGAATCCTATGCAAAGGTTGCAGTAAAAGGGGTCACACATGAATGTGTAGTACACAAGGGGAAGAAGGAAGTAACAATGAGTGAGGCTATGCCTGTGTAGTCCAACCGTAGCATGAAGTACACGATATTTTCTGAGTGGCAGGATATTAGATGGCAAATGCTGCTGTAAGTAACAGCAAACTATAGTCAGCTCTTAATACAGCAACTAATTCAGAAAAGCCTTTCAGTATGAATACTCCAAGATACGTCTCCTATGACATTATAGATCAGTACATATCCTTCAATGTTTGGTTAATGATTAAATAATGTGTTGAATATGTTATAATACAAACCATATAGCATTAGATATTCATTACAATAACTACGACAGGAAGAAGTATTACCATATTCACTCCTTTGACTTGTGTGGAGGAAGGATTAACATAAGAAAACCTAGAAATTACGCATTGAGGGGGAGGATAAGCCAAACCCATTAGTAAACTAAGGCCTAAAAAGAAAGAATTCCAGAAGAACCAGAAAAAATTCACGTGGCAATTCATCAAACGCCTTAACTGCACTCCTTCAAAAATCCAAATCAATTCACAAGCTCGACCCTTCGCCTTTCACTATTGTAAGATCAAAACACGATAAAACAGAGAAAGCCAGCAAGCTATCAGCAGTCCAACTAATTAAGAAAAACTAAGGGCGTGTTTACCTAGGTGGTGGAAGTGGAGTTTTAAGAGAAGTAGAGTTTTTAGGAAATAAATTTAAAAAATAAAATAAAAAATAATATTTAATAAAAAATAAAATTTTATATTAATTATATATTTTTAGTAAGTTTTAAATTTGAATTTTAAAAAAAATTTTATTGATAAAAAAATTTATTTTAATTTTTATAAATATTTATGTGAAACTTGAGTTTAAAGGAAGTGGAGTTTAGGGTGTTGGTAAACACGCCCTAAATGTTTAAGAAAAAGAATGGAGAAAATATTAAGTAATTCATCAGAAGATCAACGACGCATTAACTACCTGAACAAGATCGCCTACCCAATCAGAAGAAAGAAAAACTTGAAAATTAAAAAATCTGAATGAAAAATCGAAGATCAAAATTTTCTTCTTAAAATCACAAGCTTTTGCAAAGAAATAAAATCGTTAATAGATTGAGAGGGATCTGAACTCGATCTGGGGATTTAAAGACAATGCAGAAGATTAAACAAATATATTGAATGAATGAAATTGGAATTAAATCGGAGTGTTGGTAGCGGAGGATGATAATAAATTGGTGGATGTCTTCTGAGGAGTCGGATCGTCGGCGATTACCACAACGGATGGTGGCGATGAATCTTTGAACGGTAATGCTAATGGAGACATAGTATCGTCGTCGGAGAAGATATCCACTGCCCAGGAAAGGAAGAAGAAGAAGAAACTGCCGTAAATACACCAAAACTATATGGGTAAGATGGAAAGTTATAAATTGAACAGAATTAAAATTACTCTTCTTTCTAGTTACATCCCACACATTAATGTAACCGATTAATCCTCAATGAAAAATAATGGAAAGAACTGTTACTTTCTATTAATCTTCGTTGTCAAATAAAAACAACGAAACGTAATTCATTCAATTCTACATTGCTCTCCATTGCTCTGCGTCCAAATACACTGTTAGGGGGAAATCGTTACACCACAAAGTCGAGTTGTAACCTGAGGAAAGACATCACAGCAAACTCATTCCTGTGGATACTATGCTAGACAAATATGATAATCTTAGTTATTGCTTACCACTTGATTTTAATCGATCCCTTGAGATATCTGTGAGAGATTTTGAAGAATTCAGCGGAGAAATTAGTTCTCAAAGGTAAGAATTCACCAATTTCCCAATTTCGGTCTTCGTGTAATTCGCTTGTTGAACAAGTTCTGTACTCGTGCTGCAGATTCCTTGTGAAGATCTTTCAATCATTCCCTTTTGTTTTTAACGAGAAATCGATTGATTGATTGTTTCCATGTAGAGCTAGAGATTGAGAAAGACGTGCGTTTTCATTTTTCTTCTTTGTACGCCTCTATTCGAGAATTTGCTCCAAGTCCATTTGTTTTGTCTCTATTTCTCTCCCTTGAAGACGTTGCAGTTTGGGTGTTTGATTGAATTCCCTGAGAGAGAGAGAGAGAGAGAGAGAGGAATAAGCGTAGCATAGGTATGGTGGAGATCAACGGCCAGCACACCAATGGCACCTTCACATCAGCAGCAGAAGAAAAGCTTGACTAGCTCCGAAGAGTTATAGTCAACTCCGATGGCAATCTATTAAATATTGTCGGTGTTGGCCTCGACAGATTCCAAGGAGGTGCTTGAGGAGATTAGCAAGTATTGGAAGAAGAGGATCACCATGCGGATCATCTTATCTTTGGCTAAGGGCATTGAGGCTGCGTTTGATCCGGAGCCAAGAATTGTTACTCCTACCCAAATGATCAATCGTGCAAGTGAGCGGAGCTTCTTGTGTTTTTCTTTACCATCTAGAAACTATGTTTTTGTTAGTACTAAACTATCGGTGTTTATGGCAATGCCCCAATTCTAAAAACTTATTTTTGAAATATTTACTGCAGCTGGGGTTCCAATGCAAAACATCCTCTATCTCGGAGGTCCAAACATTACTTCCTAGATATACAATAAAGAATATGCAGATGCTCGAATTTGTGGAGCAGAAAAAGTGGAGGATACCTCTTCTGAAAGTCTTGAGGCAGCCACACTTCATTGTATGGGAGAATAGTGACCTTGTTACTCATGAAGCTATGTGTGGATCGAAGAATGTCTATGATATTGGTGCTGGTAAGTTATGGAACTCTTGCCTTGTGTATTTGTAAAAACCTTTTGCATTGTTTCAACTAACAAATTTGTTGCATCAATCAACATGTAGTTAGGATAAATGACAACCTACTTATTTTCTAGAAACTTACTACAAATGGTGCATTTAAAGAAGCGCTTTATACTCTATTGTCGGCTGCTGTTACTATGGCTGCTGTAACTATAACTCATATTGTGACTTTTCTTCATTCTCTTCCTTTACAGCTTTTGTGTACCTATATTCAAGTTTGTAATTTGAATGTCTGCCCATAAGCCGTTTGAGTTCACTAGTATGCAGAAGAATATTCAAATAAATATGTGTATTATGTTATTCTTTTATCTAAAATGTTCTAGTCGTTTAAACATTGTTTTCTTTTAATATGACTATCCAGTTTTCATTGTCTGCTTCAGTTGAGTCTCAGATCTTCGTGTTCAGCATACCTTTCGGTATTCTGCTGCTGAATCACATTAGGACTGATTTTCAGGTACTAGCAATGTAGGCCTCATCTGTAAACCTGCTTGGATCCCTCATATCTGGTTGTAAAGCATCAGTCTATTCTTATGTATTGATTCTCCTGTTGTAGCTCCGCTTGTTACATTATACGTATATGTGATTACGTAGGACTTTTTCCAGCTTTCACGTGATGCTATTACTTTTTGTGATGGATGAGACGATCACTTCAGGATCATGCCTTTGCTTAGTGATTATTTCTTGGTTTCTTCTTTCTCGAATGCAGTTGTCTTAATTTTGTTGCACTTGTTTTCAGGAATGGTATCAGCTCTGACCAATGAGAGTGCAACTAGTAAATTGGTGTACTTCCCATCTGTACTTCAGAGATGATTTTTATCACTCACTTGTTAGCAGAAGAGCCCAAAAAGCTTGCACGTTCATTACTAGCCGATACTTATGTAACCGTATTAAAGGTAGGAATCCATGGTATGGACAGATGCTGACCAAAGTGGAACTGAATCTGGACATGGGTGACAGCATCAAAGGAAAAGAAATGATTCACCTTATAGAATGGTGCAGATGATTTTAGTATAGTTTGAAAACTTGCTGAAAGCATAAATAAGTACATTTATACTACCAGGAGTTTATTATGATGTTTGACATGCATCACTTGTACGGAAATATCTAGTCTTTTCTTTGGTAAACCTATACTTGTTAGTTTTGGAAATGCAATCCTTTGCAACTTCCATAAGGAATATTATATGTTATTGATTTGGCTGCATCATTTAACTTTGTTAAAAGTGCAGAAGCACATGGCTGGCAAAATTTTCACCGAACAATGTAAAAAACTGCGTTTCATAACTTGTATTACATGTTCATGTAGCGGCCAATGTATTCTTTCACTTGGTAGAGGAGAGAGAAGGACAAACAACGTGTTCATGCTTATTGCTCTAAAAAAAGATATACAAAAAGTAAGTGTTGTTGGCATTTTTGAGAGTATTTATTAAAATAAAAGGTATTTTTATCCTATTTAAAAAAATAAATTTTATTTTTATCAAAAAATAATAAAATTAATAAATTTTATAATGTAAAATTTTTTATATTTTCTAAATTTTTAAATAAATTTTATAAAATATTATGTAAGATTTATTGTAAAATGAAAAGTTGGAAGAGTATTTTTGTAGAAAGCAATGCTAAACGCACATCGTATTTACTTTTGTAAGTGTGTGTTCAATAATTCGAAACAAAGTATAATAAAAGAGTTCGTGAAAGACCAAAGCACTTTTATAAAAAAAATTAAATGCAATTAATAATCTACTTTAAAAAGTTACATACAACAAAGACAATTACATTCTTTTTACTCATAATTTTTTTTGTATTAGTCTTTTTTTTGTCCTTCTAATCAAAATATAATTTATTCCTAATCTTTTTTATCCTTACTAATTTATTTACGTTTTTACTCTTTCCTTCCTCTATACAGAAGGAGAATAGGAGAGTGGCGTGGCCCGCCTTTCAAGAATTAATTGCAAAATCGAGCATGTAAGACAGAGATCTCACTCGTATCCGGCGCTATACAAGATATCTCATTAGAACTTCACCAACCAAATTAATAAAACTATTTACTAGTAATCTCTCGCGTACATTCTTATAATCAATTCTTTTCGAATCTGCTATTCAGATTCAAATGTTCGTTTTTAAAATTTGGATCTCATTCCCTCGCCTTCGTGCAGAAACACGAAGGAACTTTTGAAAGAGTAGCATTAGAATTGAGCTCATTTCTTAAAGAGTATCTTTTGAGTTGCCATAACCTTTTTGCTTTACCAATTTCTATAGGAATATATCATAAACATTATATTTGAGGTAGCAATTTAGATTGGTAGATCAGTTTCGGATCGACTCATTTAATAATCGGATCAAATTCGTTCAATTTTAACTCAATTTATGAATTTCTACGGGTCAAAATTGTCTACCATAATCTAATTTATTAATAATCGGATAAAATTCGAGTCGACTATTTAATAATTAAATTTATTAATTTTTATTTTTATATTTTTAAGCTTCAACGGATTTATAATATCAGTTGTAATAAAAGTGTATGATATTTTAGTGACAAGATATAATGAATATCCGTCAAAATATACTTTCTTTAGTATCTTCATCGGTCCTTAAAATATTCAAAAAAATTTAATTTTATTTTTTAAACATATGTGGTGACAGCTGAAATTTTATTATTATAAATATATACTAATAATTTTGATAAAATTTAATAAACATAACTATCTAACAAAATTTTATACAAAATCTAAATTCGTCATTACAAAAACACCTACAGAGTAATAATTTTGATAATATTGTATTTCTCATCATACACTATTTTACTAAGATATAAAAATAATAATTAATTATAAATATTATATAATTTAATAATTTATAAATTACTATTCGATTATTTTTATTGCTAATATTTAAATAAACGGAAAGAAAAAATTAAATATTATTTTTTCAAGAGATGATAATTCGGATTGGTGGGTCAATTTTGAGTTAATATAAGTCAATTTATTGAATAATTGGATCAAATTCGTTCAATCCTAACACAACTTATATATTTATACGGATCAAATTTTTTAACTCTAATTAAAATGGATCGGTTTCGAATTGCGTTTTAAGATCGGATCATATATTACCACTCCTATATTATATAATCACATGGACTGACTTATTTCCTTTAAAGTAAAATATAGCATCTCATAATGCCAAACAACAATACGTAGGATCTCATACTTGTAACATTTTATAAGATGTTACTCTTCTAACGTCGTTACAATAGTTGTCTTCGTCTAAACAAGTTCTACTATCTACACAACGTGATAATGATACTGCTCTAGAGCATAAATGGTTTAGGCTTATGGTAGAGCCTAGAAAATAGCAAATAATTATTCAGCTATTTGTTTATTTCATAACTTTCAATTCCCATTCTTTTTTGACTAACCAAAAAAAATAATCTTGTTTTAAAAATTTTAGCGTTTTAGCTATTTCTATTTAATATACAACTATATGAACCCAAACACGTAGGGCGTATTTACCTACTCCTTAAATTTT
This sequence comes from Acanthochlamys bracteata, assembly GCA_019914995.1. Lineage (NCBI taxonomy): Eukaryota > Viridiplantae > Streptophyta > Magnoliopsida > Pandanales > Velloziaceae > Acanthochlamys > Acanthochlamys bracteata. Next base: position 3,767,512 of record CM034143.1, on the reverse strand, counting down.
ATTTTTAATATAGAATAAATAAATATTTTAAAATAAATATTTTTGATAAAAAATTTTCAAATTTAGTTTCAAATTTTACTATTAATACAAAAATTATATAAAAAATTATTTTTTATTAAATATTTTTAAATTCTAATTTAATTTTTAAATTTATTTTTAAAAAATTGAGTTTATCTCAAAGTAAACACACCGGTAGTAGTCTTTCATGAAATAAAGGTCTACACCAGCCACCACCACATTGCAACTATATGTTTTACAAGGGGAACAAAAAAAAGGAGCAACTTACTTGCCAAAATTGCTGTTAATAACTTCTTAAATCTATGTAACTAGTTGTAAAATGGACTAACGGCTACAAACAAATTGCAGTTCTTTTAAAATAGTATACTTTAAACAATATCCAAGCTCGTTAAAAAAATTACAATAGGCTCTCATCAATCAAGAAATTGACCTTCTTGTAAGTGTCAAAGAGAAAATATGGTTTATAACTCACTGAGTGAAGTTAAGATATGCTTTATACAAATGAATATTTTAGATTTATTTAAAAATTCTTTATAAAAACCTTACGTGAAATTCTTTATAACTAAGAGATTTGTTGGATATAATAAACATACTTTGATGAAGTTTCCGGCCACAAGCAGCAGATGACAATCCACTATTTAGTCAAACATAATAGCCATTATGACAGATATAGGCCAAATAAAATCTTTAGAACAGACAGACTTCAAAATAGTTATACTATTTATAAATTTATCAAATTACAAAATAATTTTATTTAATTTAAAATAACTTTATTTTATTTATTTATTTATTTTAAAAAGATATTTTAACGGTCATGTTCATTTGAGTTAGTTGGGTGCTATTAAAATTCTTCTTTTCTAATTTCCTAGATCCTAATCCATATCAATGTTTGTTCGTCTATAAATATCTTTCATTCTTCGTTTAATCTTTCTTTAAAGAATTCTTTTCATCTTCCATCTCTTCACTGAAACCAAAAAGCCTTAAAGCGTTTCCTCGCTTCTCCAACGAAATTTCTTTCATATTTGGAGTGTTTTTTCTGACTCACTCAACAGTAAAATAGGTGTTTGACAATATAGGCTTTTTATCAAAATAAGCAATTTATTTTGCTGAAACAAATAACCAACAGTTTGATACTTTTCTTAGTTAGCAGCATGGACCTTTTCATATCTTATAAGTTGAAATGACTATTTTATTCTTACTAAGTTTGGTAATTTACATACATATAAATTTACTCATTCACCTAGCTATCCACTCAGCTCACTCATTTCTCACCAATTCACTACATATTCACTCCTCTGCTCGTCTCTACGGCATTCACTCATCTACTCATCTCGCTTCGCCCACCCACCGTCGGAGTTGCCATTCACTATTCTCTGCTCGCTCACCCACCGACGTATGATCATTCACTCCTCTATTCAACTCTTCCTTTTCGCTCAAGGCTCAACCCTACAAATCTTCCAACCGATCTGTCTCTGCTCAACAAATCTTTCTACTGATTTCTACTCAAAACTAGTTCGTAGTGCAGGAGAGATTTTCCAAGCCTTGGTCGGTGTTAAGGAGATACACATGTACTTGATTTCTTTGTTTTATTTTTTTTTTTTCGTTCGATAAATCACGTTCTTAGTGTTATTTTGTGAAATTTTTCATTCTGTTTTTTTCTTCGTCCAGCATTATTTTGTTATTATTTCGGACTTTATTTTTGTGAATTTTGTTTGTTCTAGCCTTTATTGATTCATTATTAAATGACCGATTTTTTTTTGCTTAATGATGGAAATTGAAAAGTAGTGGATTGAATTTTTTTTTTGGGTGAGTCTGAATTAGCTACTGCAGTTAATTATTGATGTTGTAGTAGTAGCTACTGCAACTAATCTTTTTTTCCGACTGATGCTGCTATTGCTACTATAGCTGTTATCGATGTTGTAGTAGTTGCTCTAGAACTTGTTATTGTTGTTCTTCTTCTTGTAATGTAGTGCTGAAAATTCGTAGTTTTTGTGTCTGTTAGATTTCATTTGGGCTTATATATAGGCTCATCTTATTTTGATCTATTTAGTAATATTTTAGTCCCATATTAATTAAGTTGTTAGGTAGATTATTATTATTAGCTATATATATGTACCCATTAGATGTAAAACTATCATAAACTATTATCATCAATTTTATTGTATTTTCTTTTTCTCAATTCGTTTCGTGTCCATTTGATATTGTGTAGAACCAACATTGGCTGCTCAGTATTTTAGGCTATGAAGGTTTTCTCAATATCAAGGTGGCTCTGTCGATATTGCATGAAGAAGTGTTAGTTTTTGCTCTAATTTGTTCCATATAGTTTAGTTCATACACGATGCAAATCTGCATATTGTATTTTTATTGTTTTTGTTCTTCATGATTTTGGATAGAAGTTTATTTGTTGATTGTACAAATTTTCTCAAATCTTATGCATAGTGCCTATGATAGGAATGAAATCAGTTGAAACTTCAGTTATCATCATCATCAACAACAACAATAACAAATTCTTCTTCTTCTTGTTCTTCTCCTTTGAATCTGTAATATGCATGATATGAATAATCTCTTCATATTAGAAAATCTTTGTTATGTTGAGTGTGTGCTTTGTGTATTTTTTTGTATGTTATATATAACTAATTTCGTGAGCTGAAATATGTGGCTAATTTAGAGCTGAAACATACTAGTTTGAACAACCTTAAACAAGCAAGCTCACTACATACATCATGCATCTGTTTAATTTATACAATGAGGTTGATTGATATTTTTGTTTAGGAGCTAAACAAGCAAGCTTTGTGTTTAGGAGTTAGAGTGAGCTTGATGGAGCTAAACAGTGAGCTAAAATCACATGCATCTGTTTGAGCTAAACAGTGAGCTAAACATGTATCTGTTTGACCTATTTTGATTGCTATCTTGATTAAATTTTAATTTTGTGTTGTTTTTGAAATATTAACTAAACTTTCTTGTCACTCATAAGCATTTCTATTTCTTAACCTTTGTTGCCTACATCATACAATACAATGGAAAATCATTATCAGATTTTGCTCTTGGGTTACATCATAGAATGCAATGGCTTTTTTTCCTGAAAGTCTCTTTCAAGTTCTTTCAACTTTTTTAGTTTACACCACAACCAACTGTTTGGAAGGTCACTATTTGATGCAAATAGAGCTGCAACTCACTATTTTTTATTGCATTGCTATGCTTTATTGTTGTTATTGATATGCATGCTTTATAGGTGCTCATTGTGACTGCTTGTAGTGTCTAATGTTTTGTGACTGTTTGTAGAGAAGTCTTCTACCTAGTGGAGCCTTAAGGAAAGAAACCAATGTCTTGTGTAATTTTTTCTTTCAGAACTATTAGTTTTCATTGAATGTTATACTGTGCACTACATGTTGATCTCATTTTATGTAGCTTTGATATTTCCTTTGCTTCAACTTTTACATAGCAACTTATAATTTTTTTAAATGGATCTTAGCATTTTTTAGCAGTGGTGTATCAGTGCTGCCTTTGCTATTGTTCTTCTCATCACTCACTTTCTTATTGTTATACTTTGTTGTTCTCTGCTCTTCTTTTCTTCAACTTGTAGATAACAGCTTGTAATTTTTTAAAAATATATTAGCATTTTTAAGCAGTGGTGTATCACTTAGCTAAAACAGTTAGCTTGAACAACCTTATGTTGGATGCTTAGCTGAAACAGTTGCATGTTTATGTGCTCATTGATTTGGATGCATTGCTATGTTATATGTGCTAAAATATGTATATGTGCTCACTGTTTTGGATGCTTATATGAGCTGAAACATGTATATGTGCTCACTGTTTTGGATGCATTGCTATGTTGATTATTATGTTTATTACTATGCATGTTGTATGTCTATAGTGCTCATATTTTTGCCTATTCAAATTGCATTAACGATCATTTTTGTAGTTTTTAAACTATACATGATGTGAGTTTGAAATAAAAAAGCATTGCCTAGTTTGAAATAAATGAGCATTTTTGTAGTTGCTAGAGTGGTCACAACTAATAGTCAAAAGTCAAAAATAACAAATTATAACAAAAGAGCCATTGTCTAGTTTAAGGTTTTAACTAATAAGAATTAGAATTAAACTATAACAAAAGTCCATTACACTTGTATTTTGATACAGTTGGACTTGCATGAGAATACACTTGTATTACTATGGACATTTGCATTGCATTGATAATGATATCTTTGTGATTTTTTTTTTTTTAATTTGGTCTTGAATGTTTGATAAGTTTTATCTTTATTGTTGTTGTCTTTCCTTTTGGGGTTTAACAGAAAAATGGATGATTCTGTTGGGGTTTAACAGAAGCATTTATCTTTCATTTTGGGGTTTAGTAGAAAATTGCTGGGACGATTCTTCATGATATATAACAGCATTCAAACTTCATGAATATAAATAGCAATTTACTACAGCATTTTCTGTTAGGGTAACAGCATGTTACTACATGTATATATAACTATTTTTTTTTCTTTTTCAATACATTTCCAACATTCAAACTTCTGCTGTATGGATTTCCAGCTTTATTACATGTTGTTTTCGTTCAAATAATTATAACAGAATTTAGAGAAAAATAGCTTTCTAATAAAAAATTCAACAGCCGCTTTTCTCAGCAGAATATATAAATAACAGCTTTAGTACAAAAGTTCTAAAGCTTAGCCAAACATGGCTTATGACTAAGGACAAAGCAACATCCAATAATGAGAATTTCACTGGACAGGAAGCTCTCTCCAACTACCGAAAGCATAAGAAATTCATGATGCTACCATCGTCGAAAGACAAGTTTGATGACTTCACTGATGCTGGCCAAAAGGTTCATGACATATGAGTTTTAATCTTAGCAACTTTTTCAAGAGTGCTTTCAGATATACAACGAAGATGCCATGCTGATCTTTTACGCCAACCTCAAACCTCACACTTTTTTCGGCTTTACCACTATGGTACACATTATGGAGATGCACATCAACCTTACAAACTTGTTCCCTTCTATGAAGATTTAGACATGATTCAAATGACCAAAAGTGATCATTTGAAATGGGCATTGGACACAGAATATGTAACTTTTGATATCCAGTCCGCAACTCATGTTCCCTTATTGTCCCAAATGCGTTTGCACATTGTGAGTCGTGTGTTACTGTCAAGGAAGGGAAGCCGTAATGATATTTCAAGTTTCAACTCGTGCATGATATGGAGGCTCATAGAACGTCTACCTTTAAACCTCGAAAGTATTATATATGATACATCGTGAACACAGCACAAACTAAACATAAACGTTGTCCTTATGCTCACATCAACACAGAGATTTGTCGTGAGAAAGAAGTTGCTTTGGACGAACACTGTAAGAATATGCAAAGCAGTTTGTGCGTCTCGGATTTGAAATTTGTAAAGGACTATGGATGGTGCTGATGAAGAGATTGACGAATCATCTCATGAGCGACCCTAAGATGATTATCTCACCATCCGAACAGTAACAAGAAAATTTTGAAACTCCTACACAATAATAGGTAACTAATGATTAGCTCAATCGAGTGATCAACCATCTATATCAAGTGGATACCGGCTGTATTTTCGAATATGGTATGGATCCCTATCGAGTATTTGAAGGCACTTAAGACTGAAATAACAAAGCTGAGAATCAAACATTTGGACACTTGAGGACATTGCCAAATACATATTCAAGGAATACACACCTGCATTAGAGAGCTTGATCAAAGAATTGAAGAAAAGTGAAAGTACAATAGGGATTCTTAATAACAAGATGGAGAAGTTTGAAGCTTTGGAGAAATAGCTCCTAGAGCAAGATGACCTTCAGATCCTACGTTCATCTTCTACACCCTCTGTTCCACACGCTCAAAAACCTACGCCAACTTATCACCGATTGCTTCCCTCGCTGGATTGATTAGAAGTGTTTGTCTTTGTGTTTTGCTTGTTAGATGTTTATGTTTCTGGATGTGTCTTTCTGTTTTATATTCTTATAATTTGTAATAGTTACCACCTGAGTTTTGGAGAAGTTGCCCTTAAGGCCAGCGTTTCAAGAAACCATCCCTTCGCTTCAAAGAATCCAGAGTTGACACTTGACTACCAAGCACGTTAAACACAAACTTTTCCAAGTGGTACAGCTTGTACATATAATTACAGGAAAGTTAAAGATGCAGACGTCCAGTCTCAAAAAAAAAAAAAATCCTAATTCGTTTGAATTTAGTTCTGGGTATTGGCTAGGCAATATGTGCTCAAAACTGGTAAAAGGAGCCATTACATCATTAGGAACTTGAATACATGAGATTCTCTTGGTGGTTCTGTTCACAATCGTTTTGGTGAAGTCTCTGCAGGTTGAAGCAATCCTATTTCATTCAAAGTTCAATTGTATGTTCTCTTATCTGCAACTTCTAGCAAATACACAAAAATCAGCCTAACCTTTTTCAGATGTAGACGAGGTTAAAGGCAATGATGAAAGAGATGGACGAAGAAGAACATATAAAGCTGGGCCCACATAAGGTATTAGAGCAACTGGAACAAGCCAAGAACCTTTATCAAGCCTGTTACAGTGGAAGATCACAATCAGATTGAGGTAAAAGAAGCCTTGAGATGTGTTAAACTAAAATTGGAAAGAGTTCTCACCATTTTCTAGCAGTCATGTCGTTGTAAACCCAAAATGGAGAAAAGGCAGTGAACAACCAGAAATCAATGCTTGTCACATGGATCTAATATTTCAAAAGAAGAAACATAAACTCATGAATGCTTAGAAACCTATCCAAGCATGAAAAGTCTACAAGAAGAGAACCAACGAAGTTTAATAGTTTTGATAAGTCACTTACAAGCTTGCTTTCTCTGAAATACTGAAAGAATTCTTTCCAAACATCACCACCAGACAAAGCTGCATAAATAATTAAGCCCAAACCTCCAGCCAAAGCCACCTGAGTGGAAAGGAGTCCGACACCATTATATGAACACAAGTAGTGATATCACCAGAAATTCTTACTTATTACCAGTTTCTCAAGACTTGATTCTAAATTGTCATTCTACCAGAAGAATTTTGCAGCTGAAAGTACAAAATATTGCAGCTCCAAAACTTAGCATGATGGATAATAGATTGCATGCGGTAGATTGCCATTTTCACTAGCTTTCCAAATACTCCCTTCATCTGAAATTCATGAGATGTTGAATGCACACTACCCTATCAGCATGCCTACATGACTGGGTCGTATAGAATGAGAAAAGCTTGCATTCATTTTAGAGGGAAAGAGAGAGTAGCTTTCTGAATCCTCACCGCAGCAGTTATCTTTGACTCAAAAAAATTCAAAGGCCATCTCTTAATTTCATCTTCATCAACAGGTGGTGGAGGTGGTTTCCAGAGAACAAAATAGGGAATTAGAGCATAGGCACCAGCAAAACATGATAGAACAGTGAATGGCCAAACAGGAATTTTGCTCTTTGAGCTGCATTAAATAGCAATTTTTACTTAAGACAATTTGTTTCTTGTTAAATCAAAGTAGAACTAGAAGTGAGCATGTGAGCGAGGGAAATCTAATATTCAAAAAGCACTAAGACTAAGCAAGATAAACAATCGGGATTATTATATATCTTCCAGTAATTTATCAACTACAATTTCAACAAAGAAAAAAAAAAAGAAAGTACATGATTTATAAAATGGGAAGCACCACAAGCAGTAATGAAATAAATGCTACAAGTTTTTAATTGAAGCCATCAATAAGTCCAGATTTATACCTCATAATTGAATCAACAATAAGCTGTTTGAATATAATATCATTAATATCACAAACTGCTACCCATTAGCTTAAGCTTTTAGATCAATCAGTTGTTCACATGGTACCAGAGCAAGATGGAATTTTAGTTCAGCACCACCTTCACGTGGTATTTAAACTCTATGGTATTGATGTTTGCAGTTATTATTATTTTTTTTTGGCAGTTATCCATGATTGGTAATTTCTCATTTTTGTGTGTTGTACATGTGTGATCTGCTCGTGTTTAGTGTTCTTAGTTGTTCGTCTGAGATGCAATTGAAGAAGATCTGTTCCCTGTGTAGCTACACTTCCTAGATAGGAAACACTGGCAGCGAATCAAAAAACGACTTTTGACTTAGTTAATCTACAAATCACATGAATTAAGTTCTCTAGATCTTAAAATTACGTGTTGTAGGAGAATGATTATCCTGTAATTGCAATGAAGTACGATAGTTGGATGAAAGAAAATGATACCGTCCTAGTTTGGCTTTGGAAAAGCATGGAACCTAAGGTGGCTACAAATGATGTGTTTAACAGGAAATCTAAGGCAGTCTGGAAAGATGTTAAAAGAAGTTACTTGCATCGCAGAAATACAACGGAAGTGTTTGATTTGTGCAAGATGTTTTTCACCTATCAGAAAAACAATCTCTTCGTTAGTGAATATTACAGCACGTTAAATGTACGATGGATGAATTTATTGTCTACCAACTAACCACTTGACAATACCAGCACTTTGAAGAAAAAGCAATTAGAACTTCCTAGTTGGGAAGTTTATATCAGGCCTGAATTTCAATCTATATGGAATATGAGATTGGTTGAAGCATCTATTCTTTCTATAAATGAGGCATATTCTAGACTTCAAGGAATTACAAAGAAAAAATACCTCTCCTTAAATCAGGTTTTTCCTGAGGAGAATTCGGACATGGTAGTAGCTCCTTTAGCTATGATGTTGAAGATATGGTACGAATTGCCTTGTAGAGGTTTTGGTAGAAATTGTGCTGAAGGTAGCAGTGGGAAAGAAGAGGTGGCCGTACAGGTTGAGTTTGCTAACATTGGTGGAAGAACAATTGATAATGTTGGAATATTCCTCGTAGTAAAGTATTTGGGCTAACAAGTCATTAGCTGAAGGTGATTTTTAAGTAGCGTTGCCCAACACATCTAACCTTTCTTCCAATGTGGTGGGCTTACCATCTCTTATGTACGGGTGGCAATTAGTAGGTTGGTTTCGAATTGACCTATTTAATAATCCGATTAAATTCGTTCAACTTCAACCCAATTCATAAATTTATATGAATCAAAATTGTCAATCATAACTGAACATATTTAATAACAGAATCAAATTCGATAGGCCTATTTAATAATAAACTTATTAATTTTTAATTCTACACTTTTAAACTTGAGTGAAATTATAAGATTAGTTGGAATGAATGTGCACGATATTTTTTGTGAAGAGATTTATTGAGTGTCCATTAAAATGTGCATTTTAGTATCTTCATCGGTTTTTAAAATGTTCTAAATTTTTTTTTTATTAAAAATATACGGTGACAGCTAATGTTTTATGAATATAAATACATAGTAATACTTTCGATAAAAATTTTAATAAACATAACTAGCTGACAAAATTTTGATAAAAATATTTTTACAAAATCAAAATTCGTCATTAAAAAAACACCTACATAGTAATAATTTTGATAATATTACAATTCTCATTTTACTCTATTTTACTAAGACATGAAAGTAAACGATTGATTATAAATACAATATAATTTAATAATTTATAAATTACTATTATCGATTATTTTTTATTGTCAAAATTTTATTATAAGATAAGAAAAAATAAAAAAAATTATTCCTTTAAGATATGACAATTCAGATTGGTGGATCAATTTCGGTCGACCCGTATCGACCTAACCGGATTAAATTAATTTAACCTTAATCCAACACATATATTTATAGGGGTTAAAATTTTTAATCCTAATCCGAATTAAATAAGTTGGTTCGGATTGAATTTTCGGATCGAATCATATATTACCACCCCTACTCTTATGTCTCATATAGTTGAACAGCCACAGCTATTGACTCAAGTAACTAAAGCTTCATGTTACTTACTCAGATACATTCGAGTTTTTTGCTTCCCCATCATCCTTATCTCCTCATAAATGGTTCTAGTGTGTCGTCCCACATGACAAGAAGATCTCAATTATTTACATCTTCACAAAAATAGTTTATATCAAAAAGTTGTTCTTGTGGATGAGCTATTACACCTATCTTTGGCTGTGGTGACATATCCGCTCCTACTAAATCTATCACTTGGTAATGATTTGGTGTGAAGTGCCATTGGGTGTAGATATAAATATCAATCTAATGCTTCCATTGAGAAATTGGGTTTTTGTTTACGAAATGCTTTTTGGACCTATCTTAAGTGAGTATTCAAGCAAGCTGGGTTTAGGTGATTTTATTCACTCCAGCTTCAGGGAGAGTGTTATAAAACTCCATGATGGTTAAGTTGGGCAGGGGGCAAAGAGTAATTTATTATGTAGTGTATCAGTCAGTAGAAGTGGTGATTTTCCTACACTGACTTCTAACTCTCTATTCTTTGTATCTTCTTATCTTTGTTATTTCTTCTTCTCTGTTGTTCTTCTTTGAAGCCCTCTTGTCCTATAGATTTTAGTCTTAAGTTTATTCGTATTGCCCACTACTATAGCCAAGGGGCTAAAACACCTTAGCAAGTTTTGCTCATCACATATTACTTACAACTTAACCACGGAAAAAATACTCATGTGTTCACACAACAGCCAAAAACGTTTGTAGTTATAGAGGCATTTTAGAATATAATATACTAAAAATAACTCCTATTAATCAGCTTAACTTTTCGATCGACCGGTTTGTTCACATAAGCTTTATCGTTTCACACTAACATGGCTAAGAATTCTTAATGCATAACACACTTTGGAAACAGATTAAAATTTAAAAGAAATTGGTATTCCTCAATGGACCATATGCAGATTGAAAACTAGGTTAAAGGATAACAAAGTTTTATATCCTAAAGCAGTAATGTACATCACAGCTTGAATAGGTCATGCCATCAACAGATTAATTTGGTTCAAGGTCTTCCAGTTAAACAAGACATAGGCTCCATTCATACAAAATTGTTATATTTAAAACAAACAAAGGACGTTCAGATGAAGCCAAAGCAACAATCACAACTTGGTTTTTCCACTTCTCCAGAAATCGGCACAAAGGAAAGCTTAAACACTATGACTATGAAAAAAGTAACCAACTGCATATTGGCACAAAAAAAGATAATAGTAGATTATGATTATGCAAGTCAGCAATTACCTTCTACCACTTGGAATCAATAGCATGCCATACACTAAGGGCCACAATCCCATCATGTACCACAAAGCCACAAGAACTTCATTCATTCGGAAGCCATCATTGCCTTTCAGATTAAGCAGCTTTTGCACAAAATAGAAATCCCTATTCTGCAAGTTATTTACACTACGTCAATAAAGTCCAAGAATAAAAGGAAAGGAACATGAGATATGAAGAACGACTCCCTTTGCCTTTTTTATTTTTGCTTCATCAAGCAGTCAATCTTTGATAGTAAAGACATTATTGTTTAGGAATAAAACAGACAGAGGCTCAATGGCACTAAAGCTTATATGGGACTTTTTTAGGATGATGGGCAAATATCGTCCTAAAAGCAGATATAATATCTTGAGAACTTTAGGAGATGATAATTACTCATTCCGAAATTATTTCCAGGAACAAGTTGAAATGTGAATTACGTCAATTGTCAACAAGTACCATCAACAGTGTTCAGCTTTGCAAATAGGGAAAATAACTAGAATATTAAGGATCAACTACTATAAAATTACAAGGATTGAAAACAGAAAACAGAATCAAATCCATCTTAATGCAAAATCTCCAGCTTTTTTAACTCTAACTTGCAGAAAAAAAATATTTTAAGTTAAAGTAATGACTAAGAATTATGGGGACCCAAAGGTTAGTTGTAGAAGATCAGCACAAAAGATTGGAGGTAGTACTGCCTTCACTTAACCTGATGCTTTCCTTACTTCACCAAGGCAGTATTCTGGTAATAGCCAATTTTTTTAAAACAGGTTTCAAATCTAAAACAGTTTATTGAAAATCAATCATTTTTAAGTAATGCCAAACAATCATTCTTGTGAAATATTGAAACGTTCATTCCAATAAAATTGCTTACCACAAAATATTAATTCCTGGAAAGCCCAAAAGGAGTTATTTTTCATCTGAATAACTACTTTACAATCCATATTTTAAAGCACTATGGAAGGACATGAATGATGATTGAATTAATCAATAAAGATGATAATTTGTTATTATTATTATTTTGTTGAGATTAACTGGCACTGCTGGAATTGAAACCCACACCATATTTGGTGGTGGTGGGGAACGCTTACTGCCTAGCCTGGTGGCAATTGTTATTAATGAATGTAGTATCTACAAACGCAAACGTGAGCACCATCCATACAAGAATAGAGATTGATTCTATAAACAGCATTTACTTGCCTTTATCAATTCTTTAAAATAATAAATGTTTTGATTTGAATGAACTAAATCTCAATTCTAGGTTTAAAAATTCAAACTTGAATATCACTCACCAAAGTGAATGATATATAAATTTCCGTCTTTAGTTACACGGTTTCCTCAGTAACGCTTATAAAATGAATCAATCGCAGCAATTTGATAAATGATAAAACCGCTATAAATTTATGTAAAGGAAAAGGAACATAAATACGCAAGTTCTTACGGGAGTCTGATCCGGAGCAAGCTTGAAAACATAGTACATGAGCCCAGCCCAGAATCCAAACAGCAGGGCAGAAGTGATCCAATCATTCCAGTTCCCACCGCCTCTTGCCCGGTTCTCTCCGGAACCCTGCTGCCTCCCAACAGAATCCCTGCAGACCAGGAACAGAAGTTGCTTTCTTGTTCTAAGTGATATTTGAAGTTGTCCTACTGATTGATTCAAATGCTTGCCCTTGTGAGATATTTGCGTTTGGAATTTTGGCGTAATTTGAGTTAGGTCTGATGGGAAGTGGGATTTACGGAGTGGAAGGTTGCTTGAGATAAGGTAGTTGGAGTTAATTGACAACAACATTGTGGGTTGGGGAAATACTAGAAAGAGAATTGGAAGAAGTTAAACAAGTTTTATTTGTTGCTCGCTGGAGCTACTGAAGTGTGGAAGAAATAAGAACAGTAGCAGCTGCTAGTAGAAGCCAGCTGAGCAGGAGAAATTGGCGCATTTGTGATGAGTTTCTCTTTTCCTCTTCTTTTATTAAAAAACTAAATAAAATTTTTATATTTACAAAACGAAAACTTGTAACGTGTTTTTTAGTAAGTGCGGCACAATTACAGTCCACAATTTTATTAAGAGGTCAGGCAATAGCCCATGTAAATGCATTTAGGTGTGCCTTTAGAAAAATATTTTTCAATTTTATAATAGTTTTAATATTTTAATAATTTATTTCAAATTTTTAAAAATATAAAATTATTTATTCTATTTTATTATTACATAATTTTATTTTATACATATAAAATAAAATTTTCACAAAATAAAAAAATTTATTTAGAAAATAATTTTCATGAAAAAATTGACTCCAACATTATAGACATGTTTATCAATCCATCAAATCTATTTTTTAAAATTTATTTTGAATGTTAAATAAATAAATAATTAATAGATTTTTTATTAAAAATTTATTTTTAAATAAAATATAAAAATTTATTTTATTCAATAATTATGATTTATTTTTCAAACTTATTTTAAAAAATAAATTTTTATTTCAAGATAAACAAACTTTCTACATTTGATTTTTCGGAAATAAACCAAATTTAATCTTTCTTCAATCTCACAGTACGACGGGAGGATGGCTCCAAATCACTAAAGTTTATCTCCAGAATTTTCAATAATTTAAGATTTAAAACTATTAGGCACTCTTGTATATTATCATTCGTGTTTTAATAGATAGATGAATTTTATTAGAAAGATTAGAAATTCTACCAAAAACACTAAAACTTTCAAGAAACCTTAATACGCACTCTATTATTCACTGTATGTACTATCTGTCTCTTTCTCAGTAGTAGTGCCACCTCAATGCCACGTTGGTGAGATGGAATCAACTTGACAAAACCAGAAGGCACACTGCAGTTAACGACGCGTACATAACTAGCGTGTGTATAAAGCCAGCTGCATCCAATTCACAGCGGATTGAGGTAGCAAATAAACTTCAGTGCAGGTAGTTAGCTAGCTAGGTAAAGATTGAGGCATGGATTCGCAGCAACTCAAGAGCAACCATCCTCAACAAGGAACAGAAAAGAAGAAGAACGAGGCAGAGGCGGCGAAAGATGCGGATCTGCCACCTGGAAGAAGCGCACGAGATGATATTGTTAGTAGCAAGCATAACGTTGATGATGGATCCTCGGATGCCGGCGAGCAGTGCCCTAGTGCATGCCAGCAGCAGGCTGATCATTTCCGTTCCGTTGCTGAAGGGCCAGATATAGAAGATTAAAAGGGGCGATTTTGTTGTAGTGTTCTCTATGTTGTGCTTGTGTTAGGGGCTTTAGGCTACTGCTGGCTAGCTGCAATCAGTTAATTTCTTTTCCTTTTTATGTATGTGTAGCAGAGCGTTTGAAATTACATGTATTAGGATATCGTCTTGCGCTAATCTTTCTACGACAGATAGCAACTACGTTTTTGTGTTTCTTCCAATTGAAAGTTTAAAACGTTGGTACCTTGGTGTTTGTAAACTTCAACCCTTTTATTTGCTTTCTTGAGAAAAAGAAAAAAAAACGACAAGAGAGTTTTAGGATTTTTCTAAAAACGTGACAAAAAAAAAAAAAACTCACTCTAAGTTTCTAAATATTATTAAAGATTATTAGTAGGTAATATAACATTAAATTTTTAAAATTAGTAAAATGGTAATTTATTTTGAAAATAAGTGAGTTATTTTATTCTGATTGAAGTGAATTATTTGTTTTAAAATAATAGGTTATGAAAAGTTTTGTAATGAAATGCTTGAATGATCTTAAAATAAAGTAAATCATCAGGGTTTTGAACAAAAGAAAATAATAAGATTTAATTAAGTTTAGATTTTGGATCAATTTTGATAATGAAATTTTTTTTCAAATTAGTAAGTGAATAGGGTAAGATTAAACTTTTTTAACGCAAACAATAGAAAGTATGATTTGCCATCTCGAATGTATTTATTCTTATGAATCACCGAATCCTTCTTCCTTTTCTAGAGAAAAATTTTTATAAAGTTAACTTTAGAATATTTAGCATACGTGTTCCTATATACGTAACTTTTAAATAGATCTTAAATTCGAATATATCTCTTATGTTTAATATATGTCACAATTAAACGAATTTTAATTTTACCAACTTAGTTTTATGAAATTTAGTTTTAGATTAGGGAGCGTTTGATTGAGTGTTTTTTCAACATTTTTTTTAAATTTTATATTTAATATATATTTTATAAATATTTAAAAATTTTAGAAAATATATAAAAAATTTTACGTAATAAAATTTTTTTATTTTTTATTTTTTATTTTTATTATTTTTTAAAAATAAAAATATTTTTTATTTAAAAAAATTATTTCATAATGCTACATGGCAATTTTAGAATCGGACTGCAATTTTCTCATTACGCAACTTTTTGCAACACTACCCAAGTCTGATACAGCTAATTTGAATGCCATCCAAATATCTCGAAACTCCTCACAGATAATAAAGCAGCAACAGAAAAAAATAAAAAAAAAAACGAAGCAACCAAACAAGTAGTCAGGTCCAACATTCCCTAGCAATCAGGTATCATACCAGCTTATCGAGCATCATATCAAATGCCGCCTACGTCTGGAACAAGAAACCGTTCAAGCCATTTTTCATCATGATCGTTTTGTTTCATTTCATTTCAATAATTTTATTTTATTTTTTTAATAATTTTTTTTATTATATTTTATAAATCCTATATAAAAAAATTTCTATTATAAAGTTTTATTATTTTTTAATATAAAGTAATAAAGCTCGTTTTGTAAAATATGATAGAAATATTTTTTATTTCAAAAAAATTATTTTAAAAATCCTGTCAAATGCTTCATAACTAAACTAATATTGTCAACTAAATATAAAAAATGTGTCGTAAAATAAGATTTAACAGAAATAAAAATTCTGTAAAAATAAAATTTAAAATAATACAAAATAAAAATAAAAATAAAAATAAAATTTAATAGAAATAAATTTAATGTGAAAGTAAAAATATTTTGAGTGATGATTGAATCAAATTAAGTAGTGGAATTCAAAATTTAAACAAAAATAGTGAAATATTTTGTAACTTTAAACATGTCCAAAGCCTCCATTCATTAATTCAATTGTCGCCTATATAACTTTACATAAAAGCATCCATATCGGTTAGTTAGGAAGTCTACAATTTTGTTTTGTCAGGGATTAAATTTTTGTGAGTCAAATTGGACGATCTTCCGGTCATGGAACTCGAAAGTCTCTTCTTTTCTGTTTTATTATTTTTATTTATTTAGAGTAACCTCACAAGTTGTCAAATTATTGGGCCTATTCAAATAAGCTGAAACTTAAAAACTTATTAATAAATCATTTATTTCCAAAATAAACAACTTATTTTAAGACGAATATCTACATGAAATAAACATATTTTGAAATAATATTAGAATGATATTTAAATAGAAAAATATATAAATTACAATAGAAATATAAATAATTGAAATATTTTAATATATAACAAGATATATATTTTATATTTGTGAATTTGTTTCACCCATAATATTCTAGAATGTTTTAAAAGTTTTAGAATGACTCAAAATATTCTAAAGTTTTAGAATAATTAGGAATGCTTCAAAATATTCTAAATCCTAAAAATACGAAAAATCATCTATACCTTACTAGATTGTTCTATAGTAATATGCAAGGTTGTAGAATCTCATTGAACCTTATAAAGTTCGGTAGATGGAAGAAGTTTCAGCAGAAGCGATATCTAGAATGCTATAAAAGAATCTTCACTACCTATTAAATGTATGACGCTATAAGAGCATATTTCAAATGTCCGTAACTGAGTTACGTGAAAAGTAAAAAATGAGAAGTGGAGTTTCTTAAAAAATAAGGTGGAAGTGGAGTTTAGTTTTTATATTTTAATTGATTGTTGAAGTGGGTTGGAAGTGAATTGAAAAAGAGAAATGTAGTGGAACTTGAGTTCCACTTGTATGGAACTGAAAACTTGAGTTTCCAGTTCTATTTGCAATTAAAACAAAGGAAGTGAGTGGAACTTCAATTCTGGCGGAAGAAAGTGGAGTTCCACTCCATTGAAACACGCCCTAAATAGGACAGAAAAATGCCTCACATGAATCAAATGAATGAAGAAGCATCCTTGCTAAACTTCTCGTGTTGAGGCTTCAAATTGGTTTAGGTTTAAGCTAGCTAGTAGCTGAGGGGTCGCAAGTAGTGTCTGACTTAAAGATGATCTAGATAATTGTGTTGAGTAACAAAGCGACCAAAAATAGTGACAGAGTAAACAATAAATTAGCTAACTTCATATGTGGTCCAGTGTCTTTCCTTAGGCTAGCGCAAATTAGGCTCTGAATCGATGGACTTAACTACTAATACTTTTTTTGTTCTACACTAACTGCATATTGAAAAAACATGAGGTTATATAAGATGCTAAATTATTGAATACTTATTTTTATATAGCGATCTGATCGAACATGTGGTATTAGAGTCGCAGAGTTAGAGCACATGACGTATCATTAAGGAGGAGATTATTGGGCCTTCAATTTAGGTTAAGCTCGCTCTAGTAGCGAAGTAGCATAAATGTGGCTTAACAAAAAAAGGATAAAGCTTTTAGTAAGTATGATAGTGTCGCATAAGTTGGACCAAATTGAATCTTAGTCTGGTGGGCTCAGTAGCTCATGCCATTTTATATTGTATATTAGTTGAATGTTAGAGGACTGTGCTTATATATGGAAAATACTAGCCTCCAAAGTATTACCAATTATTTTAGTATATAGGTTCGATCTTAAGGAAGCCATTAGCATTCCACTTGTATAAAAAATAGTTGCAAATTCTCGAACAAGACTATGCTTGGCAGTAGTCTTGTGAAAAGAGTAGCATAATTTTTGTTTCTTAAAGAAGTTCTCTTTATCAATGCCGTCGTATTTTCCATTTTCTCCAAGTATGGAAATATTTCTACGTAAATTTTGGTGCCTCTTGTGTTCGCTTTTTATCTCAATTTTCATCGTTCGAGTTCTAACCCAAAAAGTAAAGTCGCAGAGCAGAAAAATCAGACTTTGATGAGAAGGGTGAGGGCAATGTTGAGGATGGTAGTCTACCGTATCCTTTTGAGCTAGAAGGAGCAACATTACTTACTATATATGTAATAGCTACACAAATAATGACACCGACAGAGTGTGGACTGGGCAAGATTGCTGACTATTCTCGACTCCATATTTTTTGTTGTCTCATGTATG
Organism: Acanthochlamys bracteata; assembly: GCA_019914995.1. Classification (NCBI taxonomy): domain Eukaryota; kingdom Viridiplantae; phylum Streptophyta; class Magnoliopsida; order Pandanales; family Velloziaceae; genus Acanthochlamys; species Acanthochlamys bracteata. The sequence continues at coordinate 3,749,204 of CM034143.1, read as the reverse complement.
TGTTGTTTGCAAGCAATGAAAAATTGTTGGGTGCATGGTCAAAGAAGTGTACCTTATTCGGGTTATGATGATGCCTTTAAGGGTTATCGTTCGTGGAGATATTATTTTCGCAGAAGATCAAATCTCATATATGTCACATGTAAAGGATATGGCATTGAAAAGTTGTTTAAATTTTGGACAAGTAAGAGGAAGAAGATGGCCTATCTTTTGAAATAGGATGGAGTGACAATTTCTTTAATTTCTTAACTTATCAATGGCAAAATTGTTATTTGTCCTTAGCTTGTAGTTTATTTTGATAAGCTAGAAGATATGACTTACGAAATAAGCCGCAATGAGCAACTTATGTAATTTATAAATATAAGTCATCACAAATACCTAAGGATACTCTTTGGGGCTTATTTTGGCTTAATAATTTCAGACATGCGATCTAATAGTTACACGTGTTTCTACTTCTAGTAATTTGCAGTTAATTCTTTGACAAATCAAGGCCCGGCGTTATGTCTTGTAATTCTACAGCCATCCTTTGTGTAATAGTAGAAGACTGCAAGAAACTAAACATGGCTATTACTGCTCAAATTCAAATTTAAATAGATTGTTCTTTTTCATTAATTTGAAAGCACTTTCACACATCCCCTTATACAAATGCAATTATACAGACAAATCCACTCCATTTGCCTATTGCGGGATAAGAATTTCAGTATCGCACTACTAAGGTTTTGGTATATCATCCTTATTTGACGGTCGAAGTATCTCAAGATCATTAAAAATGATCTAATTATTAGGTGTATTTTGATCATTTATTAAAATACCCAAAATTTCATACATTTTTGTATTATTTTATTTCATTCAATTTCAAAACAATAAAATTTCAAAACGCATCCAAATATCATGAAAATTTGTACATTAGTCATTCTTCTTATAATTTGTGTCTTTTTTAACCAAAGGGTGATGAACGGAAGCTTTCCGTATGTCTATAGTATTGAAATTTTTATCCAATTACAAATATATAGGGGATCTTGGACTATATTTAAAATAACTTTTTTTTAAAAAAATTATTTTGAAGTTTTTAAAAAATAATGTTGAATTTTTTAAATAAAAATACGATAAAAGTTAAATATATAAAAATTTTATATCATAAAATTTATCTGTAATTTTTAAATTTAAAATTTTGTTAATACTATAAAATATTTATTAAATTAAATTAAAATAAAATTTTAATAAATACTACCCAATCTTCATGAAATCCTATCCTCCACAGTGCATCTAGCTTCTTGCTTGAAAATGGAAAAAGTACGACCCAATCTTCATGACGATTTGCTCCTTCGAAAATACGTTGGATTCCTTAATTCTTCAAATGCTGAATTTCATATCGGAAATGAGCTAACCATGAATGATTGGACTGTACACCTCTTCTAATCGACCACATAATGTTAGTGAATCAAAGACACTTCCATTGAAGGCATATTTACTTCACCGAATATTTACATTTATTTTTTAGTCAAAAATATTATTTTTCTAAAGATCCTTTATATTAAGTTATACAAACTATTTTTCAAACAATTTATTTTTATAAAATATTAAAATTTATTTTTGAATTATTTACATATGAATAAATGTGCTATGTTGCTCTTACTCTGCTCAGGCTGCACGAAGTTCCATTGTCTTGTAGTAAAATTGTATGTATAGAATATACTCCAGCAGTCAAAAGAAGAACATTTGTTGTTGAAACTTCTGCTGAAGAAAATAAAAATCTAAGATGGTTGATGAGGCTAAAATCATCTAAGAAAAATTTAGAAATTATATCGTAGTTTATCCTACAGGTGCACGGTTGTAGTTTACCGTATAGCCTATAGGTTCGACATAAAGGAACTGAAGCTAACTCAAATTCAAACCAATTTCATTTAAATTGAAAATTGTTTATCAAAACAAACGGTGAAGTTTCAGAAAGCAGAGATAACAAAATAACTAAAATTTTATATTCTGTCGCTGGTGTCACTTACTTGAATTCTTAAACAAGTGTAAATTTTATTATTGAAAATTTTATATCTAATACTTTAGTTCAGTCCTTAGTCCAAATTTTAAATTATAATCCTAACTTTCGTCAAGTATAAAATCACATATCTTTAATTATTTTAATTTTAGTTTGGTCTAGAATTAAATACAATATGCATTAACAATTATAAAATAAAAAATTATATAATTATATTATCTTTGTTCCAAAATATACTAATTATAGATATTAATATTAAACTATTTAGTTATGGTATAATTGGTACTAGCAAACACAACTAACCAAATACTTCAAATATCAAATTCAAAGTTGACCACACACTCCAACTCAATATTCAAATTGCCCTTGTAAAAAAGATTAATTACTCACAAATTATACAACAATTATTCAAGAACACATGAATTCAAGAAAATTCTACTAGGGTTTCACCATAGAATTTCAATTGAGGAGTTTAGCTACTTATGCTAAGATTACAAACAACACAATTGAATGAATTAAACATGAGTTTCAAGAAAACAAATCTGCTTTCTGTAGCTTCCTCTCCGATGTAGTCTCCCATGCGGCTCGGCGACTCTATTCTCGTCCAAGTCAGTGATCTAGCTTGTGGTTATCGGTAATTCTGGCCCGCGTCGAGTTCAGGTGCGAGGACTCTAACAAGAAGCTTCATGACTGAGAAGAAAGAGTAAGCGTTTCGTGTTCCCGCAGGAGATTCACATGTGAAGTGGTGAAAACAAAACATGTGGAGGGATGTTGAGATGATTTTCATTCAAACAAGAATTCTTAAACCTTCACTAACTTGGCTGCACATGGGTCATATAATGGTCTTGAAAATCATCATCCCAGTGAATCATTCTTCTTCTTGCATCTTGTTTTCCTTCTTTTTATTACTTCCTCCCATTTGGTTTATTTGCCTAACATACACAAAATTATAATAGATTAATTATAGGCACAAGAATCACACTAAAGTTATGATAAAAGATATAAAAATATGTTTATCAAATACCCACACGTTTATCTTTTTGTTAGCTCTCGAGCAAAATAATTAAAAATACATATTGTTCTTCTAGTTGAACTCAATTTCTATGCTAACTTAATTAACCAAAAATCTTAAAGAATATTGTAAGCATAATGCTCAAGTTAAAATCACCTACAAACTCCTTTAAATGCATTCTATAACAATCAAATCAAATCAATCCTTGCATTCAAAGAACATGTTCAACATACTAGAAGAAAGTTAGAATTCAAAATCTATAAGTCGATTTAGAAATTATCTCTCCACTGCTCGTATAATTTTTAAAGATTTATAAAATTATTTCAAAGGTCCTAATGAATGAAATCAAACTTAAAAAGTCATAAAAAAATACAAAGAATCAATAGCACTTTCAACATCAATAAGTACAATGTATACTCCACCATTAGCCCAAATTTGCGGCTCATTTATTTTTATTCAACTACTATTTTTTACTCTTATTTTTTACAAGGTGTAGTCGAGATCTTTTTTTTATTTGCATTTTAATTACCCCTGCACTACTCTTTGATAATTTTGTATCTCAATTATTCCTAAAAAATGAAACCAAAATAAAAAAATAAATAAAGAAAATACTAAGATCACTCTAAGTCTCGCATTGCATGGTGATAGATGTAATCACTTGCTACGGGCTATAAATTAAAAATTCTCTATAAAGTGTATTTAATTGCATTGTTTAAAATGACAAAATGATTTAATAAACTCAATTATACACAATAGGATTTAAAAGAAGAAAATAGACTTATCTAACAATAAAGTTAAACAAACAAATTCAATAATGATTGTAGTCTCAAAAGCTATGCTAGAAAAAGAATTCAAATTCATCATCATTTAAAAGTGGAAGAACAATTCACAAATAAGACCATATTTTTGCATAAGCAAAATAATAGAATAACCAAATCATGCAGAAAACAAAGGAATGTAAACATTAGATTGTCAAAAAAAACTACCTGATTTTTTGCATGGCTTGTATCTTCTTGAGCTCTCTCTCCCCTCTATCAATCTTGAGTTGAATCAAATAACAGGGAATTATATGGAGGAGTTTCCTTTTGAAATGAAAAAAGCAATAGAAAGTTGAAGATTCCTGGTACTTGCTGTGTGAATCCGGGTAGCACTTGGTTACTTGAGAAACTGGATCTCCTGTACTTTTCTAGCAGCTGCCTTCTCACATCTTCTTCTGTATTTGTTCTAAAAAAACTTCCTTCAGAAAAACCTGCAAGACAGCGGAAATAATCTTTCAAACAAAATGATTCAACCAGCATCAACTAGTTTGTAAGATAAACGACATGTTATTAAATTTATGATTATTAGTAGCAAATCTCATACTTAAGGAATATACTTTTCATATCAGACTTACCACTTTCAATTTGGTAACAAATATCATTGAATTCAAATTAAACCTGATCATTAATCGTCGCTATACATGACAGATAGTAGCTACAAATTCATAAAAACATTTTCTTTTTCTATGTCTAACATCTCATTTCCAATAGGCCTGAAGTTCACACTGGCTTATGCACAACTTTATCATAAAACATTTGATCAACTCAAAACTCCCCCTTTTTATGTATGCCTAAAAGATTTCACACGAGCAACTTGTTACAATGGTCAACGATTGTGTTCCAACATGTACCATACACCACTGTTTTTTTTTTTTTTCTTTCAAAAGAAGTATACCAATCTCAACAAGAAATGCAAAAATTTGAATCTATCAAACTGATTCAAACGACACTTTTAGATATGCACATATTTTAGATAAAATATTAAATTACCGACATCCACCAAACTTTGTAATATACAGAAGAATTCATGCCTATTAAATATTTAGTCAAACAGTCTTGCATACGTTACCAGAGTTATAGTTCCATGCAAACTTCTTATACAATATGGAAGACAAAAATTGACATTTTAGGAACCATGTACTTATGCCACTCTTTACTTTACATCCATATATGTAAAGCATGTAAATCAACCATATGATATTACATACACTGGTTTTTGAAAATTCAAGCATTAAGCACGTGTCGTTGTAGAGCCAGCAATGAGAAGCCTATAATCACTAGCAAGTTTCATATCAAAATAGTAATTTTCAAGATAGCATCAGCCTAGAATCCAATATCCAATTAACCCAAAAACTCCGATTTGTTTTACTGGATATGCTACATTGGACTTAGAAATTTGTAGAAGATAACAAGAGCTCTTACCTGAGTGAATTTATGGTGTATACCAACCTTTCTAACTCTAATTGGTCACATTAGGTTATGCAGATTGAAGAACTGCAGCTCCAGTAAAAGATTATCCTGAGTTTTTCTTTAATCTCCTCCTGAAATTTCAAGTCCTTTCTAATTCATCATCATTTTGTTATGCACATAGAGGTTTTAGGCATGCAAGTTGTTTCAAGAACTGTGTTTCCGACTCTATTGCATAACCGGAGCGTTGTCCTTACAACAACTTTATCTTAGTTCATTGATACAAGGAAGCAATATGCTAGCTTCAGAGCTATTTCTCTTGTGCTTCTCCTATCAGCTGCATTCTACTGAGTAACAGAATTATGATTCTAGACAGATTTAAGTTTCCTCTATGCCAACTTGACTTCTATCCGCGTCACCTTAAAATGCATCTAGTGGCATGAAGATTAGCCATTACTGTGTCATAGCTGCAAATTCTTCCTATCTAGCTCTTGACAGACAAGTGTAATTGAGTCACCACTGCTTCATGATGCATCAAAACCATCTAACCATAAAAGGTACAGCGACACCATTAGCTCAATTCTTTGCATCCCATTGATTCTTCTTTTTTAACCCTTGAGTTAAACATGCAAGAACAACAAATATATCAAATCCTAACGAAAACAAATTCCTATAAAATGTTACTAGAGAGTAAGAGATTGGGTTGCTCCCAAAAAGCGTTAAGTTTAACATTTGGAGCCAGACGCCTTTGTTATTCATTGTTTGAAAATGGTAAAAATTCAAAAAAACTTTGTCGCCTTTTGAAATGAATAAAAGCAAAATCACAAGAAGCATACAGTTGAGTTAATGAATTGTCCAGATCTAAATAAGAATTGCATGACTCATGAATTTTTTCTAATTAACAAAATTGTCTTTGAGTATAACTTCAGTTTTCATCTGCTCCTCTACATAAGACTGAAACAATAACTCAGATCCTTAGTAGACTTCAAATAACTTTTTAACTGATCTTCTTTCTTAAAAAACATGAGGCGTGAAGAAAATGGAGGCTTAGGCACATAACGCCTGTTCAGTGTATATAGAATCATCGATGGGTAATGCATAATATTTTGAATTTTTATTTTCAGATTTAGGTTCTGCAATTGCCACCTCAGCGTCATCCTTTTGGACATTTTTTTAAGTATCATATTTCATTGACCATTTGTATAATTAATTGATTAAATAATTTGCATCTTTACTGACAGAAGATGTGAACTGTTGAACTTGTGTCTCAAGCTTTAAGAGAGCTTGTTGAATGGCTTGTTGGAATTGCAGCTGGTTTTTGTATGAAGGATTTCATATAATTGTTTTAACTCATCGATATTTGTATTTGTTTCAATTTGCGTAGAGGTTTGTGCTTGACAAGATTCAGAGATTGCATTTTGGAAATTTTTATTATTTGGCCAAAAAAGGTATTGATGATTATTCCAACCAGAATTGTATGCATTTGAATATGGGTCATATTCCGAGTTCCTAACAGTATCATGAAGGACTATACTGGGAGAGATGTAAGAATTGTAAGAATGTCTTAATTTTCTATTATTTTATTAAGTACGAGAGCCATCTTAAAATTTTACTTTACAAATAATGCGGATGAACTAACCTAAGATGCTCTAAACTAAATGCAAAATAAATGCAAAAATCAAAGAAAGGATTAATAAATATAAAAGATATTACATTAAATCAAAGTTAAACAAAATAATTTTCGGCAAAGGCGCGGAAAATTGGCTGAGGCTAAAATCACCTAAAAAGATTTTAGAAATTTTATTGTAGCTAATCCCACAAATGCATAGTTATTGTCTACTGTATAACAAATAATAAATTTGATCGATAGGAACTGAAACTAACTCTAACTCAAAACAATCTCACAAAATATATAAACAAAAATATTTATTAAAATGTAAATATGTATGAAAATCAAAATTAAATAAATAACAATGAAGTTTAACATAGAGATGACAAAATAACTGAAATTTTAAAATTCACCGCTAGTGTTCTATGCTTGAATCTTTAAGCAAGTATAAATTTTATTATTGATTAATGTAAAGTTTCCGTACTTAATATCTTGCTCTACTCTTTAGGTCGGTTTTTAAATTATAATCATAACCTTGGTATAGTCTAGAATCACATATTTCTAATTCATTATAACTTTGATTCAGTATAGAATTAAATACAAGATGCATTAACAATTATGAAATAAAAGATCATATAATCGTATTATCTTTGGTCCAAAAGCCACTAATTATAAAAGATCTTTAATTATGTCTCTATTGGTTCTTACAAATACAATTAGACATATAATTCAAATATCAAATTCAAAGTTGATCAGACATTCAAATTTAATATTCAAATTGCAAGTCTAATAAAGATTAATAACTCACAATTTATTCAACAACACATGAATTCAAGCATAATCTAATAGGATTTCACCATAATATTACAGTTGAGGAGTTTAACTACTCATACTAAGATTACAAACAACACAATCGAATAGATTAAACATCAGTTTTCAAGAAAACAAATCTAGTTTCTGTAGCTCTCGAATTGCTCCCTTATGTACTCTCCCACGCGTCTCGGCGACTATATTCTCGCCCTTGTCAGTGATCAAGCTTGTGGTTATCTACAATTCTGGCATGCAGTCGAACTGCGATCTCTCCTCTACTATTTTCCTCTTTGTTCATGATATCTTTTTGTAACATGCTTGAAAATATTTGAAGGCTATATTTGATATTTTTACATTTGTTTTAGGTTAGCCTGCCTTGAGTCGGTAGTATATTAGGTGTGAGTCCAATCAAAAATTTAACCCACTACACCTAACCTACCTATCTAGATTTTTCTAAAATTTCCTAGTTAATCCTAGGTCTTCCTTTTTCTCCTTATCACTTTTTCTTACTTACCTTTACTCTTTTCTTCTTCCTGCGCGCGGTTGAACTTCGTCCGTGTCCCTCTCTCGCCCGATCCATCTTCCTTGCTGGAATTCCTTTCAATTTGAGCCGGATTAACTTTCTTCTTCTTCCATTCATCCCCTCCTTACAATCTCCAAACTATTTCTTTGCCGCCAAAAAACGAAAAAATTGTGCTTCTTCAGATGACCGCAAGTTTGCCCAAACCCGCCAAATCTGCACGCGATCAACGCTGTAAGTGGTTTCTTACCCTTCTCGTCTTTCTCTTGCTCCTTATTGGCCTTGATTACGCTGTAGATCTCACCGGAGCAAAATCTAGGGTTTGGCCGAAATTTGTTTCTTCGTCTACGGCTGCCACCGTGAGCAACCCAAACAGTTGCTTTCGTTACTACTGCTGCTAACTTTGTCTCGCTACTAAAATTTTTCAGTGGTCGGAGCTTTAATCGCCGGAGTCCGGCGAACAGGCGGCCGGGATTGTTAGGTGAGCTGCTACGTTTAATGTCGTCATTAAGACTTGTTATTAATGTAATTATTAACTTTTTACGCAGTAGGTATTATTCCTCGATCGAATGCATTAAAGATTCAACGCCGAAATTGAGGTGGTTAAGAGTAGTTGATTTGTCTAATTAGGTAAGCTTGTATTCAACTATGATTTTTATGCGGTTATGTTTGGGGAAGAAAGTTAAATTCAAGAGTATGCATTAATTTGGATGTAGAGTTATAGTTTCATAGATGCTTAGTATTCGATAATATTAATTTGATGGACTTTGGTACTTATTTATGCGTGCTTGTTAGGCTTGAAAAGAAGAAGATAGTGTTCCAAAAAAATTGTGGCGGCTTAAGCAATAACGAAGAAATTTAAGGTGAGGGTTACCGTACCATCTTTTTCTTCCTAGATTAACGCTAGGCCTTCGGCACAGGTAACATTACTTTGATCCTCGGGCATACCTTGCCATTTTTTTGCATTTTACGATTATACCCTTCATAATGCACAATTATATGTGATATATGTTTTCTTGATATGATAAGTATTTATGATAGTATAAATAGTAACTTGGATTTACAATATGTGGAAAAATGTATCAAATGAGTATTAATGAGAATTTGAAAGATGAGTTATATATATATATATATATATATAGATGGTTTATGAACGATTGGATAAGTGTTATTATGCTTACTTAAAGAGTTAAATGATTTATGACGATGATTTTATGGATTTTTTAAATGATTTGAAAACGATTTCGTATGATGTTATCATGCTTTCATTTAATAAGCCATAGATTATGTTTGACGATTAATTTGAGTTTTATCTAAAATGATATTTATTGAAGTATTTGTGGATTTTGAAATGTTTAGTGATTCGCGTTGTATTGAGACAGGGGATAGTCAGGGGCTGAGTTCAGGATCCTCTCTCTCTCCTCTCTCTTTCATCTATAGATTAGGTGGGCCCATGCGCGTGGGGACGATAATACCACGGTACCCGGGTTAAATATATGGATATGTGGACGAGCTGGAGACGCGATCTCGCTCGGTCCTTGGTATTTCTCCTGACTCCCTGATTGGTAAAATTATTGTGGATTGATGTTTGGCAATAAATATTTAATTGTTATAAGTTCTCAATTTACTTATTTGTTTGGCTTTTAATATGACCTTCACTACTATTCATTAGGTATTTTTATAGTTTATTATTTATATATTTATTTGTTATTTAATATGTTGTATTCTAACTATCTATAGTTAATTCAATTTTATTCAATATTTCTTTTATTAAATTGGAATGTTTATGCTTATACTTTTAAAAATAATATAAAATACTTATATAGCGAAAAAGCATAATTTCTTGTTTTTATTGTATGATTATTGTTTGAAGTATATGCATTACATATAAGAACCTTTCGTACTAAGGACCGAGTTGGTATGGGACGACTCAGGACTTAGTAATAATGATCTTGATCCAATTCTTGCATTTTTGTACATGTAGAAAGTTAGTATGTAAAAATTAGGATAATGAATTAGAAAACTTAAATGGTGCATCTGTTATTTTTAACCTCACTGAGACTGGGCTCATTTCTTTCTTTTCCTTGGCCTCTCCCAGATAGCTCAGAGGCAGTAAAGCGAGACTCTGAATTAGCATCATCGTTGAAGTCTACACATTGAGGGTATCCTGATGTATCTTAATACTTTATTTTGCATATAGATAACTCTGTGATCTCAAGAGGCCTGTACTACTCTGTTGCTTAATTATATATTGTCGTATATTTTGGGTTGTATTTATTTTGTAATATAGTTGGTAGGCTACCGGTAGCCATTGGTCGTAGTGTGTAGTTTAATAATCATGTTGTTTTTCTTTTGTGGCATGAGAAGGTATATATATATAGTGTTGTTTTATGTTAAAATTTTTGTGTTTACACCCTTGGAGTTTTACGGGAAGTGCTGTTGAAAATTTGAAAATTTTTGGTACTTGTCATTTTGAGTCTGTTGGGATAATTTTGGTGTTATGCCCTAGATAGGGGCGTGACACTTTTGCTCCCCATCTCTTCTCAATTAGATATTAACTCTATCATAAGATTGTAGGAAGGAAGAGAAAAAAATTATTGGGTCGGATCTGTCACCTTGAAGCTTGCGGACAGAGAAGAATTTAGGTGTGAAGGGAGCGTTTGGAATCGCTTATGAAATAAACTTTTTTAAAATGAATAATATTTTGTCATATTTTAAAAAATAAATTTTACTGTTTTGATCTAAAAAAATAAATAATAAAAAGATCTTATTATGTAAAATTTTTTTTTTTTTTTAAATTTTAATTAAATTTTGTAGCATAATATAAAAAATTTATTAAAAAATATGATATAAAATTGATAAAAAAATTTTAAAGCTTCATGGTAAAGAAAGTCTTGAAGGTTTCATGTTCCAGCCGGAGACTCACAGGGTGAAGTGGTGTATACTTATCAAGTGAGTTGAAAAAGATCTTACTAGAGATAGCCTTTATAAGTATATCAGTCAATTAGTGTTCAGATTTCACATATGGAAGCTGAATTGTCTTATCATCGAGTTTATGTTTGATGAAATGACAATCGATCTCAACATATTTGGTTCGGTCATATTGTAATGAATTATGAGCAATACTAATGATTGCTTTATTGTCACAACTTCATCGCAGATTTTGGTGGGTAACCAATTTCCATAAGTAGCCTTTTCAACCAAAGAAGTTTATACAAATCTTTTGTCAATGCTCTAGATTCAGCTTCTGTACTGGATAATGTCACTATCTTTTGTTTCTTACCCTCTACATGATCAAATTTTCTCACACAAAAGTAAAATAGCTTGATGTAGATCTTCTGTCAATAACACTTTCTGCCAATCAGCATCTATATATCCTTCAATTTTAGAATGATTATTTCTAAAAAATATAAGGCCTTTTTCTGGAGCAGATTTCAAATAACAAAGAATTCTAACCACATCATTCATATGATCTTCGATATGACAGTGCATGAATTGACTTACCACACTTACTATATAAGCAATATTCGGTTGTGTGTGTGACAAGTAAATTACTTTTCCAACTAGTCTCTGATATCTTTCCTTGTTAGTAGGCACAAAATCAGGATACTCTCCCAAACCATAATTCTGAATAATTGGAGTGTCAGCTGGTTTATAATCAACTATTTCTGTTTCAGATAATATGTCCAACACATATGTTCTTTGGGACAAAAAGATATCTTTTTCTGATCGTGCCACTTTAATACCTAAGAAGTACTTTAATCCTCCTAAATCTTTCATTTCAAACTCAAAGGTTAAATACTTCTACAGTGCAAAGATTTCCTCCGCATCATCTCCTGTTATTTTCATATCATCAACATAAATTATTAGAATTGTTACCTTTTCCTGTCGATGTTTTACAAATAATGTATGGTCGGAGTTGCTTTACTTGAACCCACTTTGTTCCATTGCCATACTAAAGAGTCCAAACCATGCATGGAGAGATTGCTTTAATCTATATAGTGCATTCTGTAGTCTACATACAATTTCAACTTGAGAAGGTATAGTGTATCCTGATGAAATATCCAAATATACTTTTTACTTAAGATTACCACGGATGAAAGAATTGATGGAAAGACCAATTCAGATTTGCTGCAAGAGATAGTAAAATTCTAACAATGCTCAATTTGGCCACCTATGAAAATATTTTCGGATAATCTACACTATATGTCTGTGTATACCCTTTTGCCACAAGTCTCGCCTTATATCTTTCAATGGATCCAGCTGCTTTGTATTTGATCGAGAATACCCATTTACATCTCTCTGATTTCTTTCACTCTGGTATTTGAACAAGAGTCTACGTTTCATTTTTCTTTAATACTTTCATCTCCTCCTCTATTGTCTGAGCCCATTTAGGATCTTTCAGTGCTTCTTGTACTCCATTAGAAATATAACAGGAGGACAGTTGGTTCACAAAGATCTTTACTGGTTCTGATAACTGCTTAGATAAAATATAATTAGCAATAGGATATTTTGATTTTCGTGTCACAAAATTTGGTGAGTATCTGTTTGGAGCAACACCACGATTTTGTCTGAAAAGTAGCTAATAACCTATAAAAGTATTCATTATGCTATCAAAAGATAAAGTGGATAGAGAACTTATCCCAAGGATATTCTCTGGAGACTTGTCGTCTGGTACTGAAGGATGAGAGGAGATTTCAGATTCAGTTACTTTATTACAGTTATTTGCTTCTTTTTATTCTATCTCTTATATAGTCTGTAGATGAGATACAACTGTTGTTGAGGTAATATCATCTTCAAATCTAAGCAAGTGTTCCAATTCTGCTCTTCATCACATTGTGTCTCCCCCTGAAGAGGAGAACTGAATATCGGAGAAAAATACATCTCAAATTCCATGAAAGTAATATCCATTGTGACATAAGTGCGCTTCGTGGGAGGATAGTAGCATCTATATCTTTTTTGATGTGTAGCATATCCAAAAAAAATACAACGAACAGCACATGGATCAAGTTTAGTTCGTTGACTTTTATATAAGTGCATAAATACAAAACACTCAAAAATACTAAGTGGCAGCATCAAGATCGATGGTAAAGAAACATAATGAGACAAAATTTGGAATAGAGTCTTAAAGTCAAGTACTCTAGAGGGCATACGATTTAGTATATAGACAGCTGAAACAACTGCATCTGCCCAATAACTTTGAGATACATGTGCTTCAATCATGATGGCTCTTATAGTTTCTAATATGTGCTTATTCTTTCTTTCAGCAACACCATTCTATTATGGTGTTTAAGAATATGTTGTTTCATGAATGATACCACAATTTTAAAAGTAAGTATGAAAAAAACTATTAGCATACTCTTATTTATTATTTGAACGGAGAATCTGAATCTTAGCGAAAAATTGAGTCTGAACCATATTATGGAAGTACCGAAATATATCAAACAAATCATGTTTATGTTTCATTAGATAAAGCCAGGTTATGCCGGTACAATCATCAATAAATGTAACAAATCAAAGAAATCCAGAAGAAATGGTCACTGATAAAGGTTTCCAAACATCAGAATGAATTATAATAAAAGAAATCTTGCTCCTACTTGAGCTCAAAGAATAAGAAGCACGATCACTTTTAGCTAAAATACAAATATCATATGTAAAGTCTGAGTCATGCAAATTTGAAAAAAAATTTAGTAATAGAAATTTCAAATAACTAAAGGAAGGATGGCCCAACCAACGATGCCATAACCAAATTTTCTCAGATTTTCCTGCTGATGAGCTTTGTATATGATTTGCTTTGCCAGGACAAAAGTCATCAATAAAGTACAAACCCCTTCTTTTATTACCACGACCAATAATCTATTTACTGAGAATATCCTGAAGAAGGCAAAATTTAGGATACATTAACACACAATAATTCAACTCCTCAGTAAACTCTCTCACAGATAATAATTTATTTGAAAGAGTTGGGACAAATAATGTGTTTGGTAATGAGAGAGAGGGTGATAGAGCTACAATTCTAGCTCCTGTGACTGGAAATATGACTCTATTAGCATTAGCAATGCAATTCCGTCTTGTCTTAGTAGTATTGGTTAGATTTGGGGAGTCATATGTCATATAATTAGTTGCTTTTGAATCAACTATCCATTCCTGATAATCATTATAAGTAGAACCAGATAAAGTGTAATTACAGTTACTTGGATCTTTGATAGTGGACGTAGTACTGAAATTCAAAGTGATAGGAAGGTCGACCTGTGAGATAAAGGATAGTTGGGGTTCTGCATTTACCAGAGTAGCTCGATCCGGTACTACTACTAGCAGCGACATCACGTTACTATTTAACTTTAAACTCATTCCACCAATCTGGATAACCATGTAGTTTAAAACATGTATCACGGGTATGTTTCGCCTTTCCAAAATGTATGCATCCCCCTTCCGGCTGCGTTTTCTATTTTGAAGTTGTAGTTAATTTTTCTGAAGTTGACCCTACTTTTATTATATTGCCGGTAGACACTATCTGAAGAGAAGATATCCTGCTTCCTTCCTTAGAAATCATGGCTGAGCTAGCGAAATATCTATTCCTGTCATCATTACGGCTTGCCTAGAGTCTTCTCTTCTAACATGAACATATGCCTGTTCTACTGTAGGAAATGGTCTAATATGAAGTATCTCACTCCGTACTCTATCAAGACGATTATCTATTCCATCAAGAAAGGCGTATACTCTATCCTCCTGTAGCATAGAGTTGTACCTATGTATATCTATTGCACAAGCCATTGGATTAGGACGACGAAAATTAATTTCCATCCACAAACCTTATAAAGTGTTATAGTATGCTTCAATAGATCCTCCGGCTTATTTCACTCATCCTGCTCGTTTTTTGAGATCATACACTTTGGAGGTGTCGCTGCCGTTAGAATATGTTGTAGCAGCAGCATTCCATACTGCCTTTGTGGTGGGAAACCGAATAAATTTAGCAATTAAATTGGAGTCCATTGAGTTGATCAGCCACTCCTTCATGATTGAATTTTCAGTTCTCCATTTTTGAAAATCGGATCAGTGGGTAAAGGTTATAGAAGATCTCCATTAATATATCCCAACTTTTCCTTAGCTAAGATATACATTTCTGCAACTTGAGACCATAACGCCTAGTTGGTGCCATCTGACTTGATATTGATCTATGCAGTGGACGAGTCATAAATTCGGTGTTGATTCTGAGTCTGATTCTGAGTCAATACTTGTGCCATTCAGGTGGTCAAGTCTTCTAAGACAGAAGTTATGGAATATTCTTGATATGATTGCTCCATATTCAATCTGTATACTCAGCTGGTTCAGCGTTCTAACAGCTAGCACACCAGGTTGTCTAGCAGCCCAACTTAGTCCAAAAAGGCTGTCTAGTCCAACAGCCCAGTCCACAAGTGTAGTCCAGCTCAGTTCCACGAGTGCAGTCCAGCCCAACCGTGATAGAGTAGCCTAGTCTAGCAATCCTAATTCGGTTCAAGCCCAGTCCAGTAGTTCTGGTTCGGTTCAAGCGTAGTCCAGCAGTACTGGTTCTGTTCAAGCCCAGTTTAACAGTCCCGGTTTGGTTCAGCATAGTGGTTCACGTCAAGTTCACGCGCGATGCAGTGGCCACCTGCTTCGAGCGTGATAAGGCAGCGACGTGCTCCAATCGGAGGCGGCAACGGAGAAGAAGCTCTCGGTGGTGTGCAGATCTAGTAGCGTGCAATATAATTTCTTTATTAATTTTACAACATCAAGCCAACAAAACTTTTGACCTATAAATTTCCTAGTTAATTCGATATTTAACTTCTAATATACAATCAACTTATACACACTTTAATATGGGTGCATTTCTTTGCAGTAAATGACTTACAAAAAATTTACTTTATTTTCTTGTGGTAATCCGTTAGAAGTGCGTTCAATTTTTATATTTTTAATAGTTGGAAATAAAGAGAGAGATTTTTTGTACTTTTATGTATAATTGAAAATAATACTTTAGTGAAATAAAGTGAGTTACTAGATAAAAGAATACATTATAAAAATTTCAAGCACTTTGGAGAGTTTAAATGTTAAAAATATATTTACATCTATCATTTATATAGAAAATTCTTTATCTAACTGCAATCATTTAGTACCATTATTAAAATTGATATGTTTATATATAATTGATTGAATTATATTTCAATTTGAAAGAATTTTCAATCATAGTCACATAACGGTTATCACCATAACGATTAATAATATTGCATTGCTAATTTTCTAATTATTGGACCTCCAAATTAGATTAGATCCGGATTAGTAGTATGTAGAATTTGATGTGCCCGAATAACAAACGAATTAGATTGGTGAGTTAGGATCATGTTAGTAGCGTATGGATCTGAAATTATAATCAAGTGAAAAACGAATTAGCTAATTTGAAAGTGGGCCAGCAATTTTTTTTGATTAGCTAATTCTTTTAGCATAGAGACTCGATCTCATAATTGGTATCAGAGTTCGATAGAATAAAGCTATCTGATGTGTTGCTCGGAAAAGATTATTGAACTTTTAAAATAGACTAGATCCGGATTAACATGTTGGGCTGGATGGGTCTGAGCTAAAGAAAGACTAATTTGGTAGGTTAGGATCAGATTAATAATGTAGGGACGTAGAATAGTGTTCAAGTAAAAAATAAACTAATTTATTTGAAGATGAGCCAGCAACTCATCTTAATTGATCATTTTTTTTATATGGAGATCCGATTCTACACTAATGATTAACAGTGTTTTATTTCTAAATTTCTTTGGTTTTAAGAGTTTGTGTCATATACGAAAAATACTTTTAGAGTAATAGTTGGATATTCATATTTGGTAAAAGAAGTTATTGCTATTTAGAATAATTAACTATTCTATCATATCTAATAAAATAGATTAGACACAAAGATATATTCTTAAAAAGTAATAAGAATTTGGTTAAATTATGACTAGCTACAACCTGCAAGATACTCCATATATCCTTCCAAAACTTAACTAGACTATTTTAAGGAAACAACATAAAAAGTGCTACTAGCTAATTAGCTAGTATAAAATCAATTAAAATATACAAACTATTTATAATGTCTAGCATCCCGGGGAAACGTGGTGGTAATTGCTAGTTATAAAATCAAATTCAATAACCTAAGCTTTTCATTCAGAGAAGATTAATACAATAATTTATTTTAGAAAAAGTGGACGATATATTATGAGGTGCAAGCTCATAGAAGATCCTGACGCTCCTTCTTATTGGTGGACAGTGATATATTTCTGTCCACAGAGCCCTCTCTTGTATCGTGGGTGACACATGCTAGTTTCTATTTAAGTGGAAAACTTTTAGGTAAATAAAGCAAAAGATAATTTATTTAAAACGCTTTCTATAATTCATAGGCTCATAGATGTGGATTATGGAGCTCAAAAGCTTTCGAACTCTACCCCTTTTATCGTCCGCACAGCCAGATGCTTCCATTTCTTCTGGTAAGCTTAGTCTTTTTCTCTCGATTTATCTTTAATTTCTCATCCATCTGTGAGCTTGATATCTATCTCCCTCCTTATACTTTAGAAAGTAACGTCCCATGAAAATTCTAACTTTGTAGCTATTTTTTCTTGTAATTTTATAAGCTCTTGAGTTTATTCAAATATTTTTGCCATCTAGTTGACCCCATTTCTTTGTATTTATAGATTCAAAACCTTGCTGGTTCAATTATTACTTAATTTTTTCTGATTCATAAAGCCATACTCAGATTTTGGGATTCCCAAACTCAAATCTTGATTTGATCCATTCCTTGTAGATTCCGCCTCTAGATTTAGTAGGATAGCTTACCAAATATTCCATGGATATCCTTCTTAGAACCCACAGCAGGATAGAACTTCATCGTCCCTTCTATGGTTTCTCAGACAGATCTCCATCTATCAAACTCACAAACCAGAATTCTAAAATTTCCACCAAGAAATTCAAAAGAAAGTATTGCGGAAGTGTTTCAGCTAGAGCCAGCAGCAGTGGATTGCTTGAGATTGTGCCCGAAACCAAGAAAGAGAACCTTGAACTTGACCTTCCGTTATATGACCCCTCAAAGCCTCTCACTGTAGATCTTGCAGTTGTTGGTGGAGGTCCTGCTGGCCTTGCTGTTGCACAGAGGGTATCTGAGGCTGGCCTCTCAGTCTGCTCGATCGATCCCTATCCAAGACTTATTTGGCCCAACAACTACGGTGTATGGGTGGATGAATTTGACGCACTTGGCCTCCTCGATTGCCTTGATGCCTCTTGGCCAGGAGCAGTGGTTTACATCGATGATACTAGCGAAAAGTTTCTTGGCCGGCCATATGCGAGAGTTAACAGAAAACAGCTCAAGTCCAAAATGATGCAGAAATGTGTGTCTAATGGTGTTAAGTTCCACCAAGCTAAGGTGATTAATGTTGTGCATGAGGACACGAAGTCATTTTTGATTTGCAACGACGGAGTGACAATTCAAGCTACTGTTGTTCTTGACGCCACTGGTTTCTCCAGGTGTTTGGTTCAGTATGATAAGCCGTATAATCCTGGATACCAGGTGGCTTATGGGATATTGGCTGAAGTAGAAGAACACCCTTTTGATGTAGATAAAATGGTTTTCATGGACTGGAGGGATTCACATTTGAGAGATGGGACTGAATTGAAAGAGCGAAACAGCAAAATCCCGACATTTTTGTACGCCATGCCTTTCTCATCAAATAGGATATTTCTGGAGGAAACTTCTTTGGTGGCTAGACCGGGCTTGGCAATGGACGATATAAAGGAAAGAATGGTTGCCCGACTGAAGTACTTGAACATAAAGGTGACGAGCATTGAAGAGGATGAGCGGTGCGTGATTCCAATGGGTGGCCCTCTTCCAGTGCTCCCACAGAGGGTGGTGGGTATAGGAGGCACTGCTGGTATGGTTCATCCATCGACTGGCTATATGGTGGCAAGGACTCTTGCTGCTGCTCCAATTGTCGCTGACTCAATTGTTCGATATCTTGGTTCTGAACGAGGTCTTTCTGGTGAACAGTTATCAGCAGAGGTTTGGAAAGATTTATGGCCGATTGAGAGGAGAAGACAGAGGGAATTTTTCTGCTTTGGTATGGATATCCTGCTTAAGCTCGATTTGCCAGGCACAAGAAGATTTTTTGATGCATTTTTTGATCTGGAGCCTTATTACTGGCATGGTTTTCTATCTTCAAGGTTGTTTCTTCGTGAGCTGATATCTTTTGGGCTTTCATTGTTCTCACATGCTTCAAATACCTCTAGGCTAGAAATTATGACTAAAGGCACCCAACCTCTGGCAAATATGATTAATAACTTGGTAAAGGAAAAAGCATAGGCCAATTGTGAACTTCATTTTTCTTGTATCTAAAATGTTGTAAGCTGTATTTGACATGTCCAATGTCCATCCAGTTTAAATGAGAAACTTTTCTTTTTAAAAGTTTTAAAGGTTTCTTCCCATCTCATGTTTGGCACTTGCTACTTTGTACCTACTTCTGTAGAAGCATTTGCTCTGCAGTTGGTAAGGTTCCTGTAGTTTTTAGTCTAATGCTGCTCTTTTGAACCTATGAGAAATGAAGCACCACCATTCCAACTTGGTTAATAAGCAATTATATGTTGGTTGTAGTTTTTGATTCCTGTGCTTTTTAAATCTAAATTAAAATAGTTCTACAATCATACCTGCCTTGAAGATAGCCAGCTAAATTTCATCCTGATAGAGGGCTTGGATATGGAAGAATGTTCTTTTTAACATTTACATGATTTATTGTCTTATTAGCTAGTTTACAACTGTCTTTTAACTGTTTTAAACTATCGTAAATGATCTACGCTCAGAGGTCTTTTACTATCTATTTGTATTTGGACGTTTTGAATTTTGCTCTTTATATTGATATATACGTAATGATAGTTTAAGGTACAGATTAAGTTTCCAAAGAAGCATCGGCTGGAGTCTATTTTAGTTACCTCTAAACTGGTTCTTCCAAAAAATTGCGTTGGATAAACACTTCAAAGTTAGGTAAGGGATGTCATTCAAAGAAAAAGGTCGTTTTCACTGTTCGAAAAATTATGGTTCATGTAGGTAGTTGTGCAGATGGGTTACAGCAAGTTGAGATCTTATATGTTATGCGCTAAATTCTAGTATCTACAAGCAAAGCTGAATTTTCGTTGATCGGTTTGTTGTAGACCTTGCTGATAGAGCAGTTTCTCCTATGACTAAAACAATACTTTATTCACAATAAGGTGGCCTAAAGTATGCTGAACTTTAGAATCATCAACTTTACATGTTAGGAGTTGGCTAAACCTTTTTAACTTATAAATTAAAAACAATTTTAAACAGTAGTTTTGACGGTTCGGCAAATAGATTGACAAGTCACTTATTATTTGAACATTCCATTCTATAAAAGTTTTTTATTAATTTTTTGTTTTATATTTTTTATAAATTTTTTACAATAATTTACAAAATTTATTTAAAAATTTAGAAATTATAAAAAATTCTTTATAATAAAATCTTTTTATTATTACTTTTAAATTAAAATAATAAAATTTATTATTGAAATAGAATAAAATTATTTTTTAAAAAAAACATTTATTTCATAATAAATTTTAAATAGCTAGTTGGAAAACAAAAGAGCTAGGATGACTAACTTTTTAAAAAACGTCACAGGGAACTTTCTTCACCAGTTTATAAAATGAGTAAAATGCTCATATTAAGTTCTCATATTTACAACGATTTTATATTCCTCACATCCTCCCTATTTATCTAATTTCTCTCCCTTTCTCTCTGCGGCGCTGTCGCGATACGCGATCTCGCGTGGCCGGCTGACGACAGTATCGGGATCTGATTCACTTTCATCATCACCTTCCAGAAGCCACTCTTCATCGCGATCAAGTTCTTGATCTCGGTCTAGTTCTCGTTCGCGATCTCGATCATTCACTTCCTCGTCTAGTTCCTCTCGAAATAGTGGTAGCTCTCATAGCCAGTCTCGTTCCCCTCCTCTACAGCGGAGAAGGTGAGGAACTTTGGCTAATTCTTGATTACGCCAATATCTTATGTTCTAGAGAAATTGAAAGAATTTGTGTGTGTGGAGTTTTATAGCTGATTAGTAAATAATGTTTGGTAAGAAAGTTTGAGATATAGTCAAAGAATTTGTTTAAGCTAAATTGAACGCTTTCGGTAGCGGTTTGAGGAATTTTTCTCAACTGAATGAGATTTTGTTAAAAATATCAGCAAGCATTTTAAGAATAATCAGAAATGAATAGATTGGGTACCATAATTCATGACTTGCTTCTGTAGTGTTACGTAAGGAGCTGTTTTTTGTTAAGGTGTCTTCTTTGAAAAAATAAAAGAAAAGCATTTCAAGTGATTATCCAAATTAGAGTTCAAGTGTTGTCGGTTGTTGGGTTTAAGTTCAACGTTTTAGATCGGGATTTGTTTTTTGGTCTTAGTAAATCACTTTTTTTTAGTGTTAGGTAATGTTTGTAAAAGATAACCTTTTAGTTTGAATCTTCTGTAGTCTGGCAAAATGGTTCACTTTAAGTGTTTGGTTAGCAACATTGAGAGGCTTTTGGAGGATTTCTTTGGCATAATAGTTATTGCTGCATGTAATGTGCTATTGTTTGGAGAGCCAAAGATGGGGACCAGATCTCTCAACGAAGTCTGCCTCACCACAATGTTAGAGACGCTTAGTTTGTTGTTCATGCGAATTATTAGTTTTTTTTAAACTTTGTTGTGGCGTATTGTCAGATGTAATGTGTCTAGTGAGTTCCTCTGGGATTTAATTGGCAGGAACAGAAGATACTATCAAAGCCATGATTAGAGCTGCAGCCATGGTTGTCTTTATTGTGTTTGATTTCCAGTCTACAGATTCAATGATGCTTGTTTGTTTGTGTTAGGAAACTGATTGACTGTAAAAGGAAGGAATCATTCTTGCAAAATAGGTTCCTTGCTGTGTTTTTAGGCAGCGTGATGCATTTGGTCTCATAGCTTCCTCCATGCTATGGAGCTACTTTTTTAGCATGTAGGCCCTAAGGGTGTGTATTGACTGTGTTAGTTATTTTTTATTATTTACATATGTAACAAATTGACATGCAAGATTTGATATTTGGACTAGTAGTTTGAAATTAATCTTTTGTTTGACTTGATATTGTTACATTCTTATGCGTGTCTGACCACACCTAGTGAGATGAGACTTTACTCTTTTATTTTTATTTTATTATTTTTTTTAGTTGTTGCTGTGTGTTATTACATGTCCTCAACTGACTGGAAACTGTTTCACTCTTTTTGTTGACATCTCATAACTTATGGTTCCTCTCTTTTCTAGTTGAACTG
The DNA here is from genome assembly GCA_019914995.1 of Acanthochlamys bracteata. Classification (NCBI taxonomy): domain Eukaryota; kingdom Viridiplantae; phylum Streptophyta; class Magnoliopsida; order Pandanales; family Velloziaceae; genus Acanthochlamys; species Acanthochlamys bracteata. Next base: position 3,726,706 of record CM034143.1, on the reverse strand, counting down.
GTAAGAGACTGCTTTCAGCAACTCCCACCTCCAAAAAGAGCTTCGCCTCCTAGGTACTATCAGTTATTGTTTTTGGAATTTGGAAACATTATTGAAAACTTATAAAGAAATTAGAGAAATTTTCAGAGAAGAAGATAAAACTATCGAAATATTTCAAGTAGCCATTTGCGTTAAATCTTGACCTTACGTTGCTTCTATTCGTCACATTCTTGATCAATCTAAACAGCCTTCATCCTGAAATTAAGGAGGATGCTTCTCTATATACTTTCAGAGGAAATAATAGCAAGACATAAAACACGCAACACACTTAATTGAGCTTTCATATTGCTGCCCTAAAAGGAGAACAACATCAACGAAGAGCCTTAATTGAGTTTTGTTCTCTTTGTTTATTTTATGTGATTTCCTTGAGTTTTCTTGTAGTGAGAGTTGATCTTGTTGTAAAGGAGATCACTTCTACTAAAATTAGTGATCGACTTTGTAATATTAATAGAAGATTGTAGAAGTATTTAGGAGTACTCGGATGGGCTAACCTAGGTGTAGGAAATTTGGGTGGGCTGTAACTGAAGGGATTTTGCGAAATCTAGCAGACTGTAGTGAGCTGCCTTGCGAGGAGACATCAAGTTTCGGTGTTTTTACGTTGTTTTCAAGTTAGTGAATTTCACTTACGGTGTCAACTGACGTGGACAGAGATACTGGGGTGCCGAACTACGTGAAAAATTTTAGTGTGCCATATAGCTTGCATTTCTTAACACTTGTGTTTGTTTTATTTAGGTTATATTGAGCCAACAACTTCGATGCATGTTACTGTTCATGATTAGTCGCTTGTTTGTTTTATTTAGGTCATATTGAGCCAACAAATTCGATGCATGTTATTGTTCACGATTAGTCGCTAGTAAGCAATATCCTAATCAACTGATCGTTTACTATACAATAACTAAATTTAGACTCAGGGAAGTGTTTGGTATTTAGTTTGTCATGATTTAATTCACCTCCTTTTTTGAGTTGATATTATATAGAATTTTCTATCAATTAGTATTAGAGCAAGCCTTTACTAGATAGGGACTAACCGTCTTAGAAGAAAAAATCGCTATGGCAATTATGGACGTCGTTGCAACCTAATGGAGGTCAAACCGATCACCACTTTTGATTGATTGAACTATGGATTTTGCAAAACCAAAATGACTCCTTTATGCAATCGCAAGACTCCACATTTTCAATAATTATAGAAAATGGATCAATTGCACAATAAAGATGGATTCAAATGGAGTTCTCTTGGCCAATATAGTTTTCGAATTTACGGACGATGATAAAAAAAGGTCTCTGTGAAAGCTCGTACTGTGAACTTGCTTTATTCTGCTTTAAGTTCTATTGAATTTAACCAGGTTTGTTGATAAATATATAATTGTATGCGTTTAGTGTCATTTTATTGTAATATAAACGATATTTTTATTATTATTATGAGCTAAATTCAATTAATTTTGTATGCAGGTAGAAAGAAAGAAGAAACCAAAGAAATTGGCTTCTTAGGCTTTAGCTAGCCAACGTGGACTCAGCCACTTGAAATCAACCCTATGAATTATCTTAAGCTAAGCATAATTAAGAGAAAAGGAATAATACAAGCTTCACAAACTCTTCTTTCTTTCCCAAAAAACCACTGAAACCTTATCTACTGCGATACCAACTTGAAAATTTTATCCTTCAAAATTCTCTTGTTCAAATCTTAAAATCTTTCCTATAGAAATAACTCTACATCAAAACTCTTGATTAGAATCGCTCTAAGAACTTCAAGGAATTTCATATTTTTCTTGTCTAGAAAGGATTCTATCGATGGGAAAGAATTAGAATTTTTTCCTAATTTCATTAGAGTGATTAGCATATAAGAGGGAGAGATCAACAGAGATCTAGAGGGTATCTAGATTTGGAAAAATAGAGGTCAGTGAAGGACAGTAGAGCTAGCTACTCGTCCGGATCGGGAGACATGCAAGCGGAGATAGCAGAGAGAGCTGCTGACTGAGCTAGACGGTAGGAGGAAAATTCAAACCAGGGCAAGCATTTAGAATCTAGAGAAGAACAGAGGGAATTCAGACAGAGAATAAACAGATCCATATTACGAGCTTAAATTTTAGATTTTTTTTTTTTTTTTCATACAATTTTATTGTATATAATATTAATATGAATTTCTAACTCTCTGAATTGGAGTTAAAGATTAAAGCCTAATAAATTTGATTTAATATTTTGAATATTATGTGATGTATGGATTACTGATTAGATTATGAGTTATTAATCTTTATATAAAAAAAATATTTATGTGTTAAATTTAGATATCTGATCAATATTGAATTTGATATATAGGTTATTTATTAATAGTATTCATGATGGCTAATCGGAGCATAATTTGTAAATTGTAGTATTTATTGGACCAAATTGAATGCAAACACTAGAAGTAGGTGATTTTGGACTAGAAATCATGATTATAATCGTGCCTAAGAATTGGATAAATTAGAACAGAATTTCTGAATTTTTCTTAAATGATTTTGTCTACATCAAGATTTTGGCATCGTTGGGCGGGATTGTTCTGTTCGATTTTGATTTGATCTAGCTTCATTTATGATTTGGATCATTTAATATTTTTGCATTGTTTTTAATTTTAGTTTCTTTTGCGGTTTCTCATTCACTTCGCATTTAGTTAAGAGCATATGAGCTTTATTTTCATATTTTGTAGTTGCATCATTGTATGATAACTCGCTTTCAAAGTCAATCATCTATTGAATTTGATCATGAACTCGAGAGAGAGAGTAGGAGAATAGGACGTGAGCGCAAAAATCAATTAAACAATAGAATCGAAAATATTGTTGTTGTACTGTTGCTATCAAATGTACAAGTTGTATAAGAAATATAATGATTAGATAAATATCGTTTCCACAATGATTGATTAATTTGTTATGTAGTGGAAATAACTAATTATAAAATTATTTGAACAACCGATCTAGAAAGAGTGAATGCTAAAGCTATAGAAAACAAACAAACAAAAATCACACTTGTGAGATTTGAATAATTTAAGCATTAGGATATTTGATTTCACCGGAACTAGTCCAATTTAACTCCGTATTCTTGGTATCGAAGAAAATTCTAATTTTTTTGATATACTTTCTCAAACTATACCAAATATATTTTCATGCAAAAATTCACTTATCTTTATGTGAATTAACATATAGAAAATTTCACTTACGAATCATAAGAGTATGTCTTTATCTTTCATGTAATTTATGACATTCATTATAAAGACTAATCTATACATTACATTTCTGTCTTAATATGGATCTCAAATTGATAGAATATTGCTAGATAGTTAAAAGAATTAAGCACGGTAATGAATACTCAGTAAGCAATTACTCCTTGCTCTCCTTTGTTTTTTTTTCTATTTCAGCAGCAAGTACCCCAGAAAAATCCTAAGTTAGCCGTCTTTGGTCTCCCCTCTTAGGAAATCCGAAAATTGAATATAAAAATATAGGGCTTTTTTTTCATAATTAGTTTGGTGTAGTCTAAACTAATCTGAACTCTCTGTTCATCCGATTGTTTGCACAAGTTTTTGGTTTGTTTAGTGTCTTAAAAATATGTAAAATATGCAAAACTAAGCTCAATATCTTATCTTTTCAACCATATATTACATATATTATTTAAAAAATCAGAAAGGCATTCAATAACACTCGTTTCAGAAACTACATACATATTTTGGGTCTTCACTGTATCTTAATTTCTTTTGTGAATATCTATTAAATGGTTGCATAGAAAATTTTGAAATAATTCATAGACCAATTTGAATGTCTTGGCTTTCATACCCAATTGGCCGTTCACAAAAACTTCAAAGAAAAATTAATTTTTTATAAAAAACGCTCAAACTATACAGAATTGCTGAAAATAAAAAATAAAAAATAAAAAATCTTTTTTATTAGTTTTTCTATATTAAATCAAACATATATGATGCAAAAGTGTATGATATTACGTATATATTAAAGCACATCAAATACCCTCAAAAATTAATATTCATGTAGCTTGGTTGAATTTTATAGCACCAATATGTTCAGATCTGTCATTGAATGCATATCTCATAAAAAATTTTCAAAACACAATCAATCATATTTTCTCGATCATACACACTTGTTCACTTACAAGCAAACAAGTTAAGGCAAGAAAGTTAAACTCATAAAGAGAAGTATTTAGATGGCTAATAAGCTCATATGCTTATTTTGGTCTCTTCGATTTTATAGTCTCAATATCGAAGTTCAAATTTGGAAAGTCAAACTAACTAGTTATTGAATTTTCTTATTTTGTGTCCAAGATTTAGTTAGACATTTTTTTTGTAAAATAAAAAATTAAAACTTGTAGTCGATAGCTTTCACACTATCACGAAATTAATCCTCTTTCCTGATAGATTATCTTCTATATTTTTGTGGTACATAGGGTCAAATTATTCAAGGCTAGTTTTCACTATTTTCGACCGGGAAAATGACTAGTGCAATATTTCTTTTATTGGGACAATAATTGGCAATAGAATCATGTGGACTATTAATACTCAATATAACTTGTAAATAAAGAGTACATTAGCTTCAAATATAAAAGCAAATCAATTCTCTAAGCCAGTCATGATCACAAATTCAAGCTAATAAATACCACACTCATCACTAGCTAACATAAGAATTATTGTAAATGGCTATGTTTTTAGTCCATCTCTATGAATTAAAATTCAAGGTTAGTAAATTTTCATCATAAGTAGTCTACCAAACCAATCAAGCAACAAACAATACAAAAATTTCAAAATTTTTCTCTACCCCTACACTCACCTCATGGTGTGTAAAAAATAAATATATATAAAGAGGAGGGTTAGAAAGCATCCCTGATTTTTGTGATTGATCATTTAAAGTTCCTTATACTTATGCCCGCTGTGTTTGAATTAGGAGCACGGGAGATTGATTGAGAGCAAGTGAATGAATTACTTTCCGTTGTTTCTATTTGGCAATGTATTTACAAAATTAAGGAGGAGTAAATTTCTCCCCATTAATCTCTATTGGGGTGTAATTAGTTACACCATGGAGTGTAATCAGATGAAGAAAATTTTGGGTAACTACAGATGGTATGAAATTCTTATATTACTCATGTTGTTTGATGAGATTTACGCACATAGATTTTAGTCAATCTCAGCTGTAGCAGCTTGACATTGTGTTTCGATCAACTGGATTTCGCTTGCCGTGCTCTCTCCCTATCTCGCTGCGCCGCTCCCTATCTCAGCCGCCATCGATAGAGGTACGTTGTTAAACTTCATTCTTTTTCATTCGACACTCCTTTCATCTATTTCTTTGCTTTGTCGGTTTCAATTTCTTCTTCTATTTCGATTTTGTTTCTCGAATTTCTCTTCAATTTGGAGATACTCCTTGATTTGTATTTCAGTTCTCGTCGATTTTCATTCGATGCAGCTGCAGTAGCTCAACTTCTTCATTCGTTTTCATTTTCGCCGCTCCTTTCGTCTGTTTAGTTTGTTTCGTCAGTTTCAATTTCTTTTCATCAGCATCGCCGCGCCCCCCTATTATAGTGGTTTCTGCTATTTGATTCTTTCTGGAGCTACTTCGCCAGCGCTATCTCGACTAATTTTTTCTCAAATACAGTCGATTTCTTTTTTATCTACTTCACTGGTGTGTGAACTGGTTTCGATTTATAATCTTCTCTTTGTTGATTTGGTTTTTTTGGTTTTTCCATTTTGTTTAATTAGTTCTAGGGACTTCTGTGCTTTGTTCTTTTTTTTCCATTATTTAAAATGTTGCGGAATGGAATTTAAAATTTCGTTATTCCTTCGTGGATCTAGAAATACTGGTTGAATGAAACTTGGATTTTATGCTCTGCTTTAGTCTTGTTTTGGGAAGAACTTAAAAACAGAAAATGTAAACGTTCAATCTTTTTGGTGTTGCTGTAGCCAATTTGTGAATTTTCTTTCTTCTGTTAAAATGCCGTGGCTCTAAGTGGGTGAACAGAGCATATTATAAGAGCACCATATTTCACTCTATAAAGCAAATCAGAATTCAGTAATTCAAAAAACACAGAAAACAACAAACGTTAAAAAAGAAAGAAAACTGATTGATGGATTACTTACATGCAACCATGGGTAATCCAATTGTGTCTGTTCTTAGGATTTGCTTTGGGATGTTTAATGTTTGTGAAGTGGATTTCCTGAAACTCTGTTAAATATTTATGCGAAGTGGACAAATGATTTTGGGTAACAGATTGATTAGAGAGTTATAATGAGGATTTCTTCTTGTATTCCTAGATTGATTTGTAAACTTATTGTAGCGTTTTCTGATCTTAGTGTATGATTTATGGGATGCAAACACACGCTTATATATGTATCTTTATTGACCAATTTATTTTGATTTTAGTGTATTGTGAGTTGAACTTGTTGTTCGTAACCATTCTTGTACTTTTCATGAAGCTCCCTGTATTAGTGATACTAAGTTGTAAATGGATGATTCATTCTTGGATATGTGTTGGATTTTACATGTATCTGACTCACTACTCGTGTATGTATTGCTCTTAGTACTATGCTAATTCCATCTAGTGTCATTTATGTAAGAAGCAAAAGGTTCTAGCTATTAATCATGGTTATTTCATAGAACTATGCTCTACATCCTTGAGCAAGGAATTCATGCAAAGAATGTATGCAGTTAAGAAATTTATAAGAATGTAGCTGCTATATTAGTGTAATGAATATTTTGTTGATATGCTTTCTTTTCTAAATATATATGTTATGTGAATGACTGCTTTGGACATGATTATAGACAAGTGCTTTCCCTAATATTGTTCTGGCTATGCTTCAAATTATGTGATTGTAAGACCAAAATTACATATATAGGTATGCTTATTAGCCATCATTATTGGAAAGTTGTTTGGTTTTATTTCTTTATTGTAGGTTCTTGGAACAGATGAGTTAAATGCTTATCTAAATAAATACAGGCTAGAGCTTGATCCTCAACTTGAAGCTCTTGTTGGAAGGTGAAATTCTACAATAACCTCTTTTGTCTTTTCTTTTCATTGTGCAATTGAATTGCGTTAAAATCTTCAAATATATTAGTACAATGGCTTTGCTTACTCTTATCTCAATATGTAAAGGTTTTTTTTCATAGTTTCATGGGTTTGTTTCTAATACTGTTGTTTGTATTTACTGCAGACATAGCATGAAATCATGGTTGAAGTTCATCAATGCAGACAATCAACATATTGTTTCTCAAGTGGTGGACTGCATGTTCTCCAGAGGTGGACTGTTTTTTTAACATTATTTAGGCTAGAGGATGCCATCAGATATATACTGATGCATGTTCTTTTGGTTGTTTACTTTCTTCTCTTTGTCTGCCTTTGAACTTCAGTAATCTGAAGGACTATATATTTATGTTTTAGGAGTGGATTTTAAGAAGCGTTTACTTTGAGAAGTTGAAGCTGTCATACATAGTATAAAGCATGCTGGAGGGTTTGATTTTTAATCAATTAAATTTTCTAAAATTGGATGCATATTTGTTTCTTAATTATGCTCTTTTTCATTGTCTATCACCTTGCAGGCACATCCATATTTTCAGCAAGTGCGAGCTGTCAAGGATAGCAGGATGCGCACTTAACAAAGAAGCCTCTCATAGAGTTTGAAAATATTGTTATGTATACTTTGGAATGATAATATTTGTTTGTGTCAGTCAGAATCAAATGTGCTCGTTTGCACTTTATGCTTCAGATCATAGGAATTGTTAACATATTGTTCTCAGTAACATGTACTTATTTGATTATTGTCTATGAGTGATTTGGTTAAACACAATTTTTCGTTTATGGAATTGATGCATATTCTAGTAAACACTTTGAGAAAATAGTTTTACACTTGAGAAAGTAGTAGTGCCTAGTTAAAAGAAATAAAGGTCATTGCCGTTTGATTTTTTATCTATTGAAACTTGTATAATGTCTAGACGCTCTTTTTGTTTAAGTAATCAACATCTTGTTTCTACAAAAATTGCCAAAACAATTTACAAGAATTTATCTCGTAAAGGGGCTCAAACATAATTTTCTCTTATATCACTATCAATTACTTGTTCAACAACATATGTATTTGAGTTCCCCAAATCTCTGCAGGCCAAAACAATACCAACACCAATTCCTCATCAAAATCGAACGTGGGTCTCTAAACCTTGTTCTCAATGTATGCAATGCTTCTCTTGCAACAACAACAACAAAATAAAATTTCTTGCTACCCCAAAAAAAAGGTCAACAATAAAAAAAAGATTATAATTTTAAATAGAAAACTTGGTTTCTTTAGTTTGCTTTACCTTCAGAGTTGGTGGAGATGGCTGGTGAGAAGAAAAAGAAGAACAGAAGAAAGAGGAGAGAACAAATAGATGACTGATGTGGGAGAAATCGCCATTAAAGAAATAATTGAGAGATTTCAGAATTGGTTGTTTAACCAAAACACACAAAAAAAAACACTAATGGATATTTTCGTCTTTTTGATAAAATTACTCTTATTTACTCCTTTGTTATTAAACAAAAATAATATATTCTCTTTATTAATCTTATTAATATATCCAAACAAGACGAGATAAATTATTACTTTTACTCTCGTCTTCACTCGAATAATCTATTTTTATTTAATCTTACTATTATTTAATTTTATTTATTACTCCTATATCTAAATATGCCGGTCATGTTTCTCCCTGTCATTAGAAATTTATTAGAATTAAAAAAAAGAAAGAGACCAAAACATAAAACTAATTGAAAAGTTCAAACTAGATAAAAAACTAACGGATGAAAAGTTTGTGTTGCCTCTCAACAAGCATTTTATTTATAGTTTATAGTTTGGCTTCTTTCCCTCTACACAGGCTCAAGGAGGATGGAAGTCCTGTTGTTGTCAAAATCGGGAAAATATGGTTTCAATTAGTGCCCATTAAACTTGAATGTATCTTTCTTCTCATCAATAACTTCGATTGCTCTATAAGGAAATTTTTTTTATCACAGTGAGTGGACACAACCATCTTGATTTACGTTTTCTAAGGAATAAATGTAACCGTGAGTTGTATCACAGAACTTGCTGTCCAGAACTGAACTATTTTCTTAATATGCTCTTGTCATGCCAAGTCTTAGTTTTCTCCTTATAAATTCTGACGTTTTCATAAGCTTTATGTCGAAATTCATTCATTTCATTCAGCTGTAACAGTCTTTTCTCTTTGGTTGCTTGCATGTCAAAATCAACTTCTTCACTGCCCAATACGCTTGATGCTCCAGCGCCACCAGTAGGTGGAAAGCTCCACCATCTAGTTATTATATTTTTCCAAGAAACGGTTAATACTGAAAACAGGGAAAGCTTCACTGGCTATGCTTCACCATTGCATAAAACCTCAAAACATGTGGAGACAGATAGATATTTGGTAATAAATTGTAACATGTATCCAGATATTGTGGCATTCTCTAAAAGTCCTTTGGAATTAGTATTTCAATGTCTTTGGATTTTTTTTTTGTTTTTGGGAAGTTTTTGGTAAAAGTTGCTATTGCTTCTATCGATGTAAGACACTAAAAGATAAAATTGCTTGGTTTTCTATCACATTGTTTTAAATTTTCTAACCCTAAACCAATATTATATAATTAACTGCAGAGCTAACTGCACTTTGTGCACAAGTTTTTGTTTTTGGCACATGGATTACATCAACTTTACGCCAGCAGCAAATTGGTGACGTTTACTGTTAATTTGATCTTTTACTTGAATTCATATTGATATGGTGCAAATATTTTGCGAAATGTCTGCAGTCACTTTAGAGTAAGTAGTTACAGAAACCAAAAGTGACGTGCCCAGCAACCAATCCAGAAGTGTATACCTAAAGTGCAAGTTGCTCGTAATTGGAATATGATTTTTAACAATTGATGCATATGTTAATTAAAACAGAAATGCTTCCTCATCCTCTTAACTTCTTTTTAATAGGAGAAAGAATGATGAAATGGTAGTATAATGGCTATCTTTTAGTTGAGCTATATCTACTCTTGAAGTAACCAAAGGCCTTTCTCTGTATTTGATATGGACTGTCACTGTGTGCAAATTGATTCTTACTGGAGGATCAATCCAAACTGCTCTCTACTGGAGTTGACAGCATAATAGAAGCCCACATGTCTTATGCCGTTGGCTTATGTAGGAAATCTTTGATTATTGGTGTTTATTTTGAGTACTAGAATAAAAGCATTTAATTTCTTAAATTTTCAGTCGTTATGCATTTCATAATGACATTGATGTTTCCACAGGATGAAAAGAGAACAGAATACAGTTTTTAGCCAAGGCCTTAGAATTATATTTTGGGTTGCTCAATGAAGCGACATGTATGGCGGTTGAGAAGTGCAATGAAGTTGTCACTTATGGGCTTGCAAGTCTTACATTAATTTTTGATACAACTGGGTCTACTATATCTGCTTCCAGAGTTTCAGCTCCTCTCCAATATTTGTCCTCTTCAACAATGAGAGCTCCATGGAATCTAAGATACTAACAAAATTATCAGTCAATGAAGAAGCTTCTTGTCTCTCTTGCTGGTCTTCATACTAAGATTTCAAATATCACAAATATCGTGCCCATCAAATATCACAAATATCATGGAGATGGAGTTGGATGCAGGCGGAACTTCTCATAGCAGCATGTTTTAGGAGCTAGTGCTAGTGGCCATCAAAGCTTTCTTTCTTCTCCAACACAGTTGAAAATTGAAATTGTCTTGTTAATTGCAAACATTTTCTTCATGTCACATCTTCTGACATAGAAGCTTTGTATGCTTTCTAAGTAGAGAAGACAATGTAAAGGTATCCATAATGGCTATCCTTCAATTTTTATACTTCTCCGATTGATGCATGTTCTTTATATTTTCTTTCTTTCCAATTTGATTAGGAGTATGAGAAAATCGTCTACTACCTGTGCGAGGATTCTTGTGTCGTTCAGAGAAATTGGTTATTCTGGTAGTTGCGGTTTCTTGTATCCAAATGCTTTCATGTTAAATTTTCGTTGGATCATGTATCGTTATGTTTAACTTTGGATACATGTTTTTATTGAGACATGCCTTCTTTTGTAGGTTCAATTGATTGTAAAGATGACGGACTCGACTTGAAAATCAAGGCTTGACTCTGTATGTGTCATTAATGCCGTGCATAGATTGCTCAACTCTTTGAGGTGTATGAGCAATGAAAAAGCAATGAATTCTGAGCTTCATAAGAATGAAGGAACAGTTTGATGCTTATTGAGGTAATTTCCAGTTTAACATAATGAAAATTAAGCAAAAGTTTCTTTTGTTTGTTTATAAGAAATTGTTGCTCTTATACGATTTAGTTTCTTAGTGTGTTGTTATCATCAATAAGTGTAGTTGGAAGTAAATGAGGTTTTAGGTTTTCCTTGCCTATTTTTTGCCTGAAGCAACAGGAAAAGTTGTCGATAGATCGTTCAGTTGGTGACATCAATCAATATATTGAATATTTGAATGCTATAGTCGATATTAAGATGGTCTACTAAATTTCAATAACCTCCACTTCTGCATTTCTGCATAGCATTGAGCTTCGCAACTTTTGGCGAAAAGGTTGAGGATGCAGCTAGTATCCAGTTCCATACTTCAAAACTATCATTGGCCTTTCGAAGAATTTCACTGATATCTAAACCTGTGTTTTGTTATTCCGTACATCATAGGAACTCAGTTCTAGACGGTCAGGTATTTAGTCTTGAGGTTATGTTAATTCTTCTTATTCGTTCCATCAGATATAGAGGTGGCAATATATGACCCAATTCGAAAACTTAATTCGAAATCGATATATTTAATTAGGGTTATGGTTAAAAATTTTGATCCGTATAAATTGTCACGGTATGACTATTTTGTTTTTCTCTCTATCCAAATTACCTTGGTAAAATATTTTTTATCTAAATAAATAAGTCAAGTCTATAGTAATGTAAAATACTTTGTAAGAAAGATTATGAAAGAACTTTTCCTACCATATATTCTCCACTATCTGATCAAAAGCAATCTCCACCATCCATTGAGAAGGTGGAGTTACAAATAGGAGAACAATGCCCCCCCTCCATTTGGATCACCAAGCAAATCAAGAAGAGTTGTTAACAAGCAAAATAATATAAAACTTTTTACCAAAAGCTCTCTCTTGCAAGTGTTTATATCTTTTCTTATGTCCCTTTGCACACAAAGTCTTTACCTATTTCTGATAACACATTTGAGTAAAGGCTGACTTAGCCACAAGATGTGTGATAAGTGCCACATAGATCAGGATAAAATTTCAGACCCGTGACAAGATATATGGGTTGGATTATGATTGAACGAATTTGACCCGGTTATTAAATAGATCGATTCAGATTAATCCGAGCTTGACTAATCAATCCAATTTGCTATCTTATAAAGGAACAACTCTTGCTTTTTCCTTATAGTATACTAAAATATTGGCAATAAACTAATTAATAATAATAGTTTATAAATTATTAAATTATATTATATTATATTTAAAATTCATCGTTTGTTTGCATATCTTAATATTGTAATATGAGAATTATAATATATCGAAATTATTACTATATAGGTGTTTCTTTAATGACGAAATTAGATTTCGTATATAGATTTTTATCAAAATTTATTAGATAGCTATATTATAAAAAGTTTTATCGAAATTATTAGTATGTAATTATAATTATAAACTTTTAGCTATCACCATGTATTTTTTAAAAATAAAAATAAATTTTTTTAATATTTTAAGGACCGATTAAGATAATAAGGAATGTACATTTTGACGAACATTCACTATATCAAAAATATCGTGCACCTTCATTCCAACTGATCTTATAATTCTGTTAAAGCTTAAAAGTATAAAATTAAAATTTAATAATTTTAATTATTAAATAGATCGACCCGAATTTAATCACGTTATTAATAGATTAGATTTGGATTGACAATTTTGACCCATATAAATTTATGGGTTGGGTTAGAGTTGAATGAATTTGACCTGATTATTAAATGAATCGATTCGAAACCGACACACCAATTCAAGCTACCATTGGCTCAAGTAAATTTAATTGATTGAGTTGATTATTTTAAATTATTCATGTAAGATGTTTTAAATGAGAGACCATTATCATGCTGAAGTGTAATCATCCCATATTCTTGCTAATAAATGAGGTTATAACAGTGAGCTATTTTAGTTAGTATCTCCGTATGCTAGTTTGGCAAAATTGATGTCTTTCCTCATCCTAGTGTGTCTCTACTTGTCAACCTGCTTTAAGTTATATAGAAGGCATCTCTAAACTAACTACCATGGATTTTCTTATACTTCTTTTTGTAGGCTACTAAAATAGTTAACTATGAAATATGTTCTTTTAATATTTAATTACCAACCACCAATTTTTTAATTGAATTAACCTGAAATCGTCATTCTATTCATCATTTTAAATAAGTATTTTGCCTGCAATTTTCAAAATATATGTCCAAAACTCTTCTTTTTGGTAGGTCGAATATTTTACTTATTCTAGGATTTTATATATCTAATATCATCTACATGTGTGCATTTTGTTTTGTATTTTTACTGCAAATTTGTCCGTAGTTGCTCTAAATTGTTGTTTTGCAGGCGCCGTTGTTCATGCTGTACTGTTGTATTGTATTGGAGCAAACGTGCAAGGAACAATTCAATTGCCTAACATTAGGATGCCCTGAATTTTCATATTTGGAATGGGTGACTCTGTTTTTTTTAATTAATATTTCAAATAATATAAACGAATGAATAACGCTAAAGTAGTAAGTCAATTCCATTCTTTACTTTCAAATTCCTCTAATGATTGAAGTCATTCTCGCAATAAATGTGCCTGATAGCATCTATTGGATCCTCCAAATTATAACGTCGGTACCATATTGTAATGGAAGAAAACGTACCATTGTCATGACATCTAGAAAACCACAGTTTCGTATTTCTCTTTCAACTATACTTTTTACCTAAACTGTCCCTTGTTTTTTTGGAGATTTTTTTCTGTTCTAGATCAACGTGCGGTCATACAAGTAGTTGAATTTCTAAAGTACGCATTTGTAGATGGGCGTATGTGTAATATTTTATTTGCTAATGAAGTTTTCTTGTTGGATCTTTCGTGCATGTCAAAAAATTTCAGCTAATTTTTTAAAATATTTTAAAAAATATTTTCATTTCCAAAAAACTCTCTTTTCATAAACATTTGCAAACATGCCCAAGTGTTAATAAAACTCTTTTGTTCTTATTAAGTGTTCTTACCTTGTTAAGAGTTTCCTTCTTCTGCAAAGATTTTTTTCTTGATTAATTGAAATTTATCTAAGAATCATAATCCCTTGATTATCTTCTCACCAAAGCCAGCAAGCCCGAGCAACTGTAAGTCTTCTTCTCTTTGGGGCCGAACCGGAATCCATCTTCTTCTCAAGCTGCTCCGTTGCTTTTCCAGCCAAATTATTTGAAATTTCTGCTTCAAACAACAATATCCAAAGAAGGATCACCACTATTGACAAAGAATCATTAAGAAGAAAGAATTTGCCAATTACCTAAAGTATCGATTTATCTATTTTATTCAAAACTTTGATCCGAAACTTCTACAAAAATTCTCGCAGAGTTTTTCTCCCTAAGTGCGCGAAATATATATTTTACCCATAGTAAGTTCAAAAATATAATATTATATAAATATGCTATCGGGACTGATCTCACTCATTTTCTTCTTCTTCTATTTTTGTGCTCCTTTTTCGTGCAATCGACAGTGTTCCTTTTCGGTCGTAATTTGTAATGGTTAGCTGACTTCATCCTATTTTTTTGGCTTCGCCACTCCAATTGCTGCTGGAGTTCACATTGATGATTGGGTAGCAAGCTCAATTGAGCTCACGAGCACGTCGGAACTCTAATTGAGTTTGCTCTCTCCTGCATACTTCTTCCCACTGCTATTCGAGCGTGCTTATTCTTCTCACTGGTACTCACACTTATAGTCTGATCTGATCATTCTACTACTTTCATCTCTAGTCATTAAATAGGTAAATCTTTCTCTAAGGTATTGTTTGGATGATAGGTAAAGGTAGTGAGTGATGTTGATAGTGAATAACTTTTCCACCTTAACAGTGTTTGTTTTTATTTCATTAAGGGAATGGAAGGAAAAATGGTAGGTATGCATAGTTTTATTTCACCGTGGATGGTGGTGAAATGCATACCCACCGATTTTGTAAGTTCATATGGAGATAAGGGAAAGCAAATTTGCTTCACTTTTTGTCCTTTTCATTTTTTATAACTATTTAATATTTATTTTAATTAAATACTTATTTTAAGATATTTATTTTAATTAATATTTGATAATTTTTATATTTATTTAATTTTAATTGATTTTAGTTGGTAGAGAAAATAATGAAACTATAGGATTAAAATTTTTAATTTAAAATCTTTTAGTTTTGTTTAATTATATCAAACATTAATAAAAATTAAGTTAATAATAAAAGTTAATCTAAAAATTATATTAATTAAGTTAATTTAAATTATGTTAATTAAATTAGTTTAAAGTTATTAATAAAAATTAGATTAATACAAATAGAAAGGCCATTTGAGTTTTTTTAAAAAAAATTAATTCCTGTTATTCATTTATTTACCTATCTATCAAAATATTGTTAATTTATTATCCTTATTATATAAACAAATATTGTAAAGTTAAATAGTTACTCTTTACTATCTGTTATTTTATTTTTTTTTATTCATCCTCTTACTCTTATTTTTTAACCATCTATCCAAACATACCGTAAGATACATCTATGTCTTGATTTCTTATTATTACCATTTGTTTATAATTGCTTTCCATGTATTTTGAGATCTTTAGTTTTTTTCTTTTTTGGAGAAAATTTATTTAATGTATTGTTCGATGTTTTTTTTGTTTTTCTATGATATATCTGTGGCATTTACCGCTCGAGCTCTTTAGATTGTGCTCGTCTAATTTATCGGATCAATATAGTTCCCTATAATTTAGATTTTTCATTCGTGAACCTACTAATTGTGATTTTTTTCTCTCTTCAATCTTCTTAGGCAAGAACAAAATAATGACCAAAAAGTAGTTTGGAAGGAGAACTACTTGAAAATAATTAATATAATGATAGATTTGCAATTGTGGGATATAATAATAGCTAAAAAGTTTGAATTTCTAAAATACTTGGATCTTTTTATGTAAATTACTTTTGACATTTTGGGTATTAACTTTTGATAGCAAAGATATACATATTAAGTGATACTATATATGTGAATTCAATATAGCAAGTGTTGGGATTGCGAGTCAAGCACAAAATAAATTTGAAATATAACAAATTACTTGGAGCTAATCAGGGAGTAGCAATTCAACAAGTATTTACGTCTTCTAAAATTTGCTACTTTACTTGAATATCATTATAAAAATTTGACTAGTACAGTGTGTTTCAATCACATAGAACTAAATTTTTTTATTAAAATTTGATTTCGGACTCACTTTTGTGTTTCAATTTAATCATAGCTCACCTTTAATCTACTTATTATCGAGTCAGTCCACCAAATGTTTTGGGCGTGTTTACCTAGGGCTTGAAGTGGGTGAACTTGAGGTTTTAGGAAGTGGATTTAAAAAAATTAAATTTAATAAAAAAATATTTTAAAATAATTTTTATATAATCTTACATTAATAGTAAGTTTTAAATTAAATTTAAAACATTTTGGATAAAAAATGTATTTTAATATTCTGTGTATATTTTATATTAAAATTGAGTTTGAAAAAGTAGAGTTTAGAATGTTAGTAAACAAGCCCTTTATGAAACTCACTTCCCACTAATTAGAATACACCCTTATCTAAAAATGTGGATGAGAAAAGATTTTTAAATATATATTCTTTGATAATTTAGAGTTAGTTTTAAATCAATAATAGTTGGAAATATAAACAATGAGATTTCACAAAAAAGCGGCACTTCCTCCTTAAGTTGTATGAGTCGAGTTTCTCGAAATCAATGCTAAACCTATATTTTCGGGGACGTCTGTGAGTAATTAAAATAAAAATCTTTAAAAAATAAGTTTCTTTTAGAACGTTTTCAGAAAATCAGGTTTTATTTTTTACTAATAAATAATAAAATTATAAATATAAAAGCTATATGACTTATATTTCCCTTGTATAGTCTTAATTGGAAAAAATAAAATAAAATATATTTATTTTATTAATAATAGGAGTGCATTTTGAATATGCACTCCCAAACATCCCTTCTTTGTGCTTAGAAATGAGAGAAAAGATCATAATATATTAGTCGGCACTAAATAGATGTTTGAATGTGCTTGTTAGGAGA
Source organism: Acanthochlamys bracteata (assembly GCA_019914995.1). Taxonomy (NCBI): domain Eukaryota; kingdom Viridiplantae; phylum Streptophyta; class Magnoliopsida; order Pandanales; family Velloziaceae; genus Acanthochlamys; species Acanthochlamys bracteata. The sequence continues at coordinate 3,709,349 of CM034143.1, read as the reverse complement.
AGCTTTATTAGAATAAAATTTTCTAAATTTTTTGAAAATGTACTTTATCTTTTAATCTAAAAAATAGAAATTATAACTATAAATATTATACGGCACATAATCCTTCGATACTTTCAAAATTATAAAAATATTTTGTAAAATACTATAAAAAATTTATTGAAAAATATAAAATATTTATTTAAAATTATAAGCACTTTTAATCTCTGTGAAACGTCCACTAAAATTAAAAAAAAGAAATTTTTAAATTTTTTACTTAGGGCTAATATATTTTTTGTTGTTTGAGTGGCTGTTCCGTGTAGTGTTGTCAGACCTAAACCGAACCGTTCGGATCGATCCGGAAATCATTGATTCGGATTATAAATCGATTCGAATCTGCAAATAAATCGTCCAAATATGCGACCCGCTACGACCCGAGTTGATCCGAACGGTTTTCAGGTCAACCCGTTGAACCGGCAAGCTCGAGTCAAACCGTTGAGGGTTGGAAAAATATAATAATCGTGTGCCTGATTTGCAATTTCATTAATCTTTAATTAAAAAACTAAAAATATGTAACGCAATGCACTCGGGCGACCAGCTGCTAGTTTTTAGAATCTTCTTTGATGATTCATTTTAGGTTTTGCTTCCATCGTTGATCTCTACGATTCCAACTCTGGATCAGACTACACGTTAATCATTTCGTCACTTTTTCAACTGTTGCTCTAGTAGCGCCCGTTATTTGCTCCAGCAGCGCTCGCTGTTCCCTCCAGCTTAGACTGAATTCATTGATACGTTCCGTTGATTTCATTGGATTGGTACTAGCTTCATCGAATTCGTCACCTCTGCTTCAACTTCTAATTCCGCTACTATGACTTCATTTTTGTTGTTCCGTCACTACTTCGTCGGATTCATCTGCTCACTGCTTCGGCAAAAATTTCTTCTCCGATTTCGTCGAATTCGTCACCTCTACTTCAATTTCGCTACTCCGGCTTCTAATTCATCTTCTTAGGCTTCAATTTTGTTATTCCACCTCTACTTCATCGAATTCCTTTGCTCAGTGCTTGGGCAACAAGTTCTGCTCCGATTTCGTCGAATTCGTCACTTCTGCTCAATTTTGCAACTCCGACTTCAATTCATCTTCTTCGACTTCAATTTTGTTGTTCCACTTCTATTTCATCGGATTCCTCTGCTCACTGTTCCGATAATAGTTTCTACTTCGGCTTCGTCAAATTCGTCGCCTCTGCTTTAGTTTAGATGCTCCAGCTTCTAATTCCTCTGCTACGGCTTCAATTTTGCTATTCCGTCTTACTTCGTCTCTGCTCACTATTCCAGCAATAAGTTTTGCTCCGGCTAGTGACTTTGCAGTTGTGACTTCAGTGCGCTTCACTCTCCAGCTGACCAGTTGCTTTCTCGCCGCTGCTCCGGCCACTTTGATCAAAATCAGTGTTCAATTTCAGTACCTCAAGATGTCTGGTATTGACTCTAATCCTTCTACCAATTTTGCCATATAATTTTCAATAATTTTACCAACTCAAAGTTCTTTAAGAGTAAAATGTGATCCTACTTGGAGTCATTGCCAATTTTTTACTATTGAAAAAATCAGTGAAAAATAATAATTGAATAACTATGGATGAACCATCAAGAGTCGAAATATTTCATAAACAATTAAAAGTATGATCAACTCCGCATAATTAGAAATTCCAATTTTTCAACCCGTTAACCGTCGAATCATCCTGCATTCCGTTCGCCCGTTCGGGTCGGTTCTGACGAGACTGATTCTGTGTCCCGTAAAATCCAAAACGGCCCACATCCTGAAGCAGCACCGCATTCACTTTCGCTTTTCTTGCACGGCAAGCTACACGATGAACCGTTCCTGTTCGCTTTCGTGTATAATTACACTCCCCGGCTCCATTTCTCGACTTTCTGATTTCTCTCGATTCTTCTCTGTTTCACAATTTCTCATTCCATATTTCCCAACAAATTCGAAATTCGAAACCCTAGCTATGATTCGATAATCGAAGTCTATGTAAAGAAACCGAAGCTTCGATTGCAATGGCGGCGTCGGGAGAAGAGATCATTGAGAAGCTGTCTACCGAAAAAGGCCAAAGCCGGCGACGTAAACCCTACTTCAATCTCCTTGAATCTTGATAATCACGTTTATCATGCAGACAGTTTCTTTCGAATTTTTATTTAGTCTGGTGTTCAGGAAAATTAAAGCTACTGGTAGTCGGTTTGAGGGATAAAGCGATCGGTTTCTGCAAACTTGTTGGCAATAACACCGCCAGGATCTTACACGGCAAGCCAAGCTATGAGCGCACCGTGCGGCCAACAATCCTTGGGTCGGTGACCCGTTGCTGTTCGGCCTCCTCCATAAATACGCCCCCCTTGACTCCACTCTCCAACTTCATTTACTTTCTGATTTTTTTTCTCTGTTTCTCAATTTCACATCCCATACTTCCCACAAACTCGAAGAGATCATCGAGTAGCTGACTCCCGACAAGGCCAAAACCAGCGAGGTAAAACCCTTTTCCAAACTCCTTGAATCTTGATAATCTGGTTTACCATGTAGATGATAGTTTCTTTCGGATTTTTATTTCGTCTGGTGTTCAGTGAGAGTAAAGCTACTAAGTTGTTGGTTTCATGGCGCGATGAGCGACCAGCTTTTGCAAACTTCTTGGCAAGAACACTGCCTGGATCAAACCTACCTGATGAGGTTCCTCGTGGTAAGTTCGATTTCCTGAAGATTTGCGTAGTCCTTTTATCTATATTTCTTCTCTTTAGAAGAGAATCTTGGAGTTCTAGGGTCCGTTCGCGTTTGATTTACATCTGAGTCTTGACCCTTTCTTTTTACCTTGTTTAATAAGTGCATTGAGTTAGAGATATGTGCAAGTAAGAAGTGTCTCCCGAAGTTAATATATGTAAAGACTGTTCGAATGACTATTCGGATCTCTGAAGAATCAAACCTCTCAGGTTAGCAGACATATATCTCTGAAAACTCAAATTTCAACTAAGCATTTTCGAAAAAGTCTGAACTCTGTGGCTCACCTACTTAGCTAAGGACGTGGTCACAAGGCAATAATATCCCTTGCTCAAACTCAAAAGAAGTGCTATCACAGCTACGTAAGAAACATTCTCTTGTTTTATTAACTTGAGCACATAAGGTACTTTTTTAATGTCGCGGGAGCTCCTTACATATATGCTTGAAGTTTGACTCTGATCGATATGTAATGCTTCGATCATTCAATTTCTTTAGTATTGCATTAAGATTTGTGAGGCTTGAGACATTTGTCTTTTATGCTGCAACTTAGGCTCTGTCCCTATGTGTTTTGGGGATGCATCTCCAGCCACTAGCACTTGGGCTTCTAATATGCTGTTGGAGCATGAGCTAGCTGGATTATAGAAGCTTCGAGCACATATATTTACTTCTTTAAAATTGTTCTTCATTTCATGCTTTATACTCATTTTTGCAAAAGGTTAAGGATATTGTACAGAAAGTTGCCATTGGAATAGCTATTTTGGCGGAATTAGCCTCGTTTTTATGAAATGTAGTATTTAGAGCATCAACAATGTCAAAAAATCAAATTTAGTTGGTGTTTTGGGCATTAGGAACTTTCCTTTGGTCTGTGTTGTATGCTTTTCTTGAAATATAGCAGAATGTTTTTGTACTTGTGCCCTGGTAAGGATGGACTGAGATGAGTGTTGTGCGGGCATAAGAAAGGATGGAACTGTCTTTGAATTGTAGCTTGTATGCATCTGAAAATGTGGTGCTCTGCTTGCGTTGTCATGTGAGTCAGCCATGAATGTATTACCAAATATGGGATTGTGAGGTGTATTTCCAAATGAAAGAAATCAAATTTCAAATAGGTCTTTCTGTCGCATCAAATGAGGGGCAAATAGATTTAAGGGTTGTTTTTGCAACATATTGGTTTCTATCTATTTGAGCTGAATGCTTGAGCTTTATGAGCTTTTGCATTCCTTTCTTTACAGAGTGATTCTGTAAGTTTGGTTAATGCAAAAGTTATTCAATGTAACTTTCACGAAGTTGTGATTTTTATTCTTGCCTACTTGGAATGTTTGATTGGTATTAAAAAGAATGATTATTCCCTCGTCCAGGTTCTATGGTGACTATATTTCATGATTCTTTTTGCATGTTATGGCTATAGTGGGTGAAAAGATGGATTCATTGGAACATAAATTTGTGATTCTTTTGTCCCAATCAGAATACAGCAGCATCCTCCCGAATCTTATTGCTGTCAAGGAGTATTGCTATGAGATGAGACTATGGGTATACAAAATTTAGTATTTTTGTATTGGAAATTGAGATATTATGCATTGCCTTTGTTTTTTAATATCTATTACTTATGGAATTCAACTTTGAGGTGCAGATTTTGTGGTTTATTCCTCAGCAACGTTGAAATAGGAATAGGTGCTAAACCAAGCATCCCGTATAACTCAACAGGAGGTATTTCGGCATACCTTGACACCTTTATGTTCTTTTGGAAAATCCACTTGGACACTTTTCTGACAGTGTCAGTGTAGATCTTGTTAAAGGTTTCAGTAGGATTTCATCTCAAACAAGCTAAATTGATGTGTCGTACTTCTGTGGTAATATTATCTTCTTCAAAGATGCTCTATTTGTTTATGTCATCATTTGGCAGTTATATAAGTTAGGGGGGAAATTTTACTGAAATTATTTTATTCTCTCTATTTTATTTTTTTATTTCGTGAATGTTTGGAGAGATGAAGGGAGCCCAAGGTTATGAAATGTATACACATGTATGTGCTAAAAGATGGCCCTAATCTTAGGTCGTTCGTCTTTTTCTATGGAGATCCATTCTACTTTTCTACTTTACGTTTGTCTTTTTCTTGGTTTGGACTCATGCCCTCAGGTTGATGTTCTTTATAGACTCTAGATTTTCTCTTCTTTTGTCCTTTGTCATGATTGTGTCAACACTGTATTAATTTCTTCTTACTCGTAGGACTCGTTCGTTTCATATGCTAAGTTACAATAAAAGCTAAGTAGAAGTGTTTTGGAAGGGGTTCAGCTGGTAGATCAACTTCTTGATGTTTTGAGCAAGGACCTGGATCATTTATCAGCTGGCAGCAGTGGATGCTTTGGTCCACTTCCTTAATGCGCTTTATTCTTGGTAGGCATTGTGTAGTAATATAAAGTACTCTGCAGGACTGAGTTATGACGAGGTGGTAGAGTTGGACTTTTGACACATTCACAACAAGATCTTGTGGAGCTTGTGGCTGTCGTGTTTTTGAGGTACATTACTGAAATTTCTTTCTGAATTGCTCAAGTTGTAGAAGTGTACATCAAGGTCTCGTAGTTCTGTAACTTGCAGACTTACACAAAACTTGCTGAAGGTGTTAGATGAAGTCAAAAGACTGAAATTGGAGAATGGCATAGGTTGGATAAAAATTGGCTTTTGAAAGGGTCCATGGCTATGGTTTGCATTGTCATCACTACTTGTTTGAAGCAAACAACAGTCTATTGCAACGATACAATGGTATAGGACAAACGGTTTGAATCTTATGGTGGAACGTGGACTTGAACTGAAAGTCAATCACATGTCTGGACAGTAAGTTGATTGGGTGCTAAGTTTCGACTTAATTGAAGAAATTAGTACCTTAAAATTGTTACAAACTTCAAATTTTCTGTTTTAGGAGCATGTTTGAATCTCACATACCAAACAAGCATGATTTGATATGCAAACCAATCTTAGTACTTAAAATTAAAGTTGCAAAATTTTAGATGGAACAGCTCTATACAGCACTATCTCCAATACTATCATGCTATAATGAGGTTGACATTATACTTAGATAAGACAGTGACCTGATGATTGGTGATAGGAACTTTCCTTCTGTCTGTACTGTCTTCTTTCTTGAAATTTGGAAGAATATTTTGTGTATGCCCTTGTAAAGAAGGACTGAGATTGGTGTTGTGTGACCCCTCTTTTAATTTTAGCTTGTCTTGCGTCTGAGATAGTGCTCTACTTGCGTTGTCATGTCTGTCAGCCACGAATGCATTATCAGATAGGAGATCGTCAGGTGTGTTTCTAAATGAAGAAATCAAATTTGAAAAGGGTCTTTCTGTGGCATCAAATGAGGGCAGTTGGATATAATGAGAGGTAATCATTTGTTGTTTTTGCACACCACGTTAGTTTTTGTCTGTTGGAGCTGAATACTTGAGATTTATCAGTTTTTTGCATCCTTCTCTTTATGCAGTGATTCTGTAAGGCTTGAGTAGTGCATAAATTAGTTAGCATATCTGTTTGTGACTTTTAGTTCTAGTGGTTTGCCTACTTGGCAATGTTTTGTTTGTATTAAAAGGCTGTGGTTATTTCCTATGCACTGCAGGACTGAGTTATCTCTAGATGACAGAGTTGGAGTTTTGACTCATTCTCAACAAGATCTTGTGCAACTTGTGGCTGCTGTGTTTTGGAGGTGATTAAAAGAGATTTCTTTCTGAATGAATCAAGTTGTAGATGTATAAACTAAGCTTTTGGAGTTTTTTAATTTGCAGGTCCGAAGGTGTTAGATGAAGTCACACAACTGAAGTTGGGGAATGGCATATGTTGGATAAAGAATGGGCTCTTCAAAATATGGTTCGCATTATTATCATCACTCTCCTTTGAAGGGAACAATAGTACATTGCAACGATATAGTGGTATAGGCATATGGTTTGAATCTTATGGTGGAAAACGGTCTTGAACTGGAAGTCAATCGCATATCTGCATAGTAAGCTGATTGGGTGCTAGGTTTCGAAGTTTTGGAAGTAATTAGTTCCTATAAACTCAAAATTTCTGTTGTAGGCGCAAGTTAAAATCTCTCATACCAAACAATCATGATTTTATATGCAAACCAATCTTTTACTTAAAATTGAAGTTATAAAATTTTAGATGTAACTTCTCTATACTTCAGTAGCTCCAAAGATTTGCATGCTATAATGAGTGTTGACATTAGATAAGATAGTGGCCTAAGATTGGCATTAGGAACTTTGCTTCTGTTTGTGGTGTCTTCTGTGCTTGCCATATGGGATAAATTTTTGTAATGTGCCTGGCAAAGATGAACTTGGATGAGTGTTGTGTGGAAGCATGGATGGAACTCTCTTTGAAATTTAGCTTCTATGCATCTAAGAACGTGGTTCACTGTCAGTGAGCCATGAATGAATTATCAAGTAGAGGATTGTGAGGTGTATTTCCAATTGAAAGCGTTCAAATTTGTGGGGTCTTTCTGTGGCAACCGATGAGGGGCAAATGGATTTAATGAGATGCAACCTTTTGTGATTTTGCACCATATTAGTTTTTATCTGTTGGAGCTGAATAGGGTTTTTGCATCGTTTTCTTCACATAGAAGTGATTCTGTAATTTTTATTAATGCATAAGTAAATTAGCATAATTATTGGTGACTTTTCTTCTAGTTCTTGCCTTCTTACCAATGTTTGATTTGCTATTAAAAGACTGGCTATTTCTTAGTCCAAGCTCTATCTTGCCTATATTTTATGATTCCTTTTCCAAGTTATGTTATAGAGGGTGACAAGAAATATTTAATGGAACATAAATTTGTGTAGGCGAATCTCTACTCCTCTTCTCTGTGGTTAGAATGCTGCTATCTAGAGATGTATTAAGGTGATGATACATGTTCTTTTGATCCAATCAGAGTACAGCAACATCCTTCATCATCTTGTTGCTGGTAAGGAGAATTGTTATGAGATGGGAAAATGGACGTGCAGCATTTAGAAATTTTAGCTATGGAAGTTGAAAAATTACATATGGAATTCAGCTTTGAGGTGCAGATTTTTTGGTTTTAATCCTAAGCAAAGTTGAAATAGGAACATGTGCTGAATTAAGGATTCCATATAACTTGAGAGAAGAGGTGTTATTTGGGCATAGCTATACGTTTAATGTTCTTTTGAAAAATCCACTTGGCCATTTAACTGACATTGTCAAGGGTAGATCATGTCAACATTTTCAGTAGGATTTCATCTCAAACAAGGTAAATGGTGCTTCTGATTTCTGTGGTGATATTGTCTTTGTCTGAAAATTATTTTATTCTCTCTATTTCAATTTTTTGAATGGGTGTAGAGATGAAGAGAATGTTTCACCCAAGCTTATGGAATGTATACATATAATTGTGCTAATAGGTAGCCTTAATCTTAGGTCCCACTCCATGGAGTACATTGTTGCTGCTTCTCTGCTTTCTTGGTTTACCACTCATGATCATGAGCTGAAGGTATTTGCACTCAATATTGTCCCTTTTTTGTCCTTTGTCATGATTGTGTCAACTCTTTATTAGTTTCTTGTTGCTGATAGGATTTGTACATTTCATATGCAAGTTACAACAAAAGCTAAATCGAGGTGTTTTGGAAGGGGTTCCACTGGTCGATCATCATCTTGATGTTTTGAGCAAGCCTTTGGTTCAAAGCTAAGCTTGCAGCAGTGGGATACTTTGGTGAGTCATCCTCATTCTTAACGCATTTTAATCTTGGCAGATTTTGTAATCTAAATACTCTGCAGGACTGAGTTACCTCGAGATGATAGAATTGAACTTTTGATACATAAACAACAAGATCTTGTGGAGATTATGGCTGCCCTTTCTTAAGGTCATTAATGTAAATTCTTTCTGAATGTCTTGTGGTTTAGAAGTGTACATTAAGGTTTTGGAATTTTTCAACTTGCAGGCCTGCACATAACATGCCAAAGGTGTTGATAAAGTCAAAAGACTTAAGTTGGAGAATAGCATAGGTCGGATAAAGAATGGGCTCTTCAAAGGGTCATGGATATGGTTTGCATTGTAATCACTACTTTTGGACAAACATTAGTATATTGCAAAGGTGTGGTGGTACAAACATATGTTTGAATCTTATGGTGGAACGTGGACTTGAACTGAAAGTCAATTGCATATCTTAAAACTTTGATATAAATTCAAAATTTCTGTGCAAGTTTAACTGGCTTAACATACAAACATTATTTTATATGCAAATCAATCTTAGTACTTGAAAGTGAAGTTACAAAATTTTAGAAGTAAATTCTCTATGCTATAGTGAAACCTAAATCTATTGTATAAAAAAGAGATGCTACAAGCCTCGAACAATCCAACTAGCAATTCTGGACGTATAGGTGTATAATACCTCCATTCTTTTGCAAGTTAGATAAGTTAACAGCACGAAAGGTGTTTGTGGTGTTGGTGGTGGAGCTAATCCCCTCACCACTTGTAACTCCACTAACTCACCCTTTGGATAGGTTTCAGAAAACAATGTAAGCATTATCAATGTTAAAGACAGATGAATTTAACATCCCTAACTACACCTTTAAGAAATATTCTCTTGCGAGTTAGATGAGTAAGCAAGTTAACTCACCTACTCCAAGTTAACCCACATAAGAGCATCAGTTTAGGGTGGTGAGGAAGGTAGCTCGAAACCCAAACTCTCCTAAATCCCTCGTTCCTCTAACTCATTTAACCAGTAGAAAGATGGAACCTCCAGGATTATTTTCACCCGTAACTGTTAGTTCTCCTATAAGATTAACTCAAGAGGGGAGGGGTGATTGAGTTACTAAAAATTTTCGTGAAGTTTAATAATCTTACAGACAGCAGGTTTACAGCCGGCTGAGTTAGTTATGTAACCTGCAGACAGAAAGTGTTAGAATATTTACTGACTTAGGTAAAGAAGATAGTATTCAGAGTACTTAACGTGGTTCGGCAAAACTCCTTTGCCTACATCCACGGACGCTCTATCACCAGAGCCAAAGTTTCACTAAACCTTTAATAAGCTACATATACACCAAGAGCAAAGTGATTTACTAAGCACACTTACTCTTACCGGATTTCTTCACCAAGACAACCCCTAACAGCCTACTGGACACACCTGTCCCTCTGGCTGATATGTTAGCTCTATTATAAGGTTTAAGAACTTTCACCAAGCTCCACCTGAGCTTCTTTACCTAGTGTCCATAGCACCTCCGTCACAAGTTTAGAAAAAGAAAACTAAAAGATCAAGGTTAGGCACATGATCAATCTCAAGGTAAATAAATGAACTTAAGATTTTCTGTTGAGATGATCAAACTTGTTGCTACTGAAGATGATGCTCTGTAAGTGATTGGCAGCAAGAGGAGTTTCTTCACTTGAGAAATTGAGTCAATGTAGTGCAAGTTTGATGCTCATTATCTCCCCTGTCTTACTCTGTTCTTCATCTTCTCTTCTTATAGAATTTCTGTTCTTACAGGTAGGTGGTTCTTCCCGTTAGAAAAATATTGTCGTTGGTGTGCAGTGGTAGATTTTCAAGATAGAGATGAAGATTGTGTTCAGCGGTCAATCAGCTGTCTCAAAATTTCTTTTGGTTAAATTGGTGTAACTCTTTCATCAGCATTAAATGCATCGAAGAAAGCAATTCAAAAAAAAAAAACTTCCGCCTGCAGTTTTGAATTGTTTCAGCTGAGTTGTATTTTTCAAATTTCTCTAGCTGAGTTGGCTTCTCTTAATTTGCTGTTCTTTGCTAGGTTGACTGCTTCAAGTGAGGTGGACTCCAATAACGTGACTCTGCAGTCTCTGCTTCGTTGCTTCCTACTGTGTTCAATGGGTTTTCATTGCTATCTATCAATCTCTATACTTGAACTTGTTCTTCAATAATGTGGTGACTCGATATAGCTCAGTTCTGTGATAGTAACAAGATAGTAGATTTGTTAAAATGATATCACCTAGTAATTAAATTCGTGATTACTTCTGGAGGAAAATCGAAATCTGTATATTGAAGCATTTCTGCATTATCAGCAAGACATGATTTTGATGATACTTTGCACTATGTTCTTTGTCTTCTCTTGTTATGATTTTTCATGATTCTTGATATGAACTTGTAACTGATATGTTCCTCAATTAGTCATCAAGATTTTGATTCAAATGGATGACGAATTCTTGATTGAATTACATCTGAAAAGTTGTACTATCAATGTCCGATTCTGCTCTCTGTTTACTGAATTTTCATCTATCATTCCACGATTTTTTCAAGTTTATATTGATCATCATTTGATGCGTTATTCGGTCAATCTTATAGTGTGCATGTTGGCCTGTCTCTGATGAAAAGTTAAGGTTCAAATGGAATCGGCATCATGTTTGAAATTACTTCTGAAGAGTGAATGATTATGACGATTTTCTGATTCTTCTCTGTCCAGCGAGCAACAGCGAAGTAGCCGGCTATTGAGTCATCTGTTTTCTGTTCATCTCTGTTGGCGATATTCTATTTTTCTGCTCTTTTCTGTTCGAGATGTTTTGTTTGCGATTTTCTTTTTATCCATGTAGCAGCAATTAGACAGCTGGCTGTTTAGTGGCTGAGGGATCCTCTGTTCTGTATGCTATAGAAGAAATCTTAAATAATCAGTAGCTGAGCAGCTGGCTTGTTGTCTTCTGGATGTAGGATAGATCTGTTTTGATAAATTTTTGCAGAACTTGATTTCAATCATTAGTTCATCCTAATCCATAAACTATAATTCTTAATCATTGTTATCATCAAAATCAATTTTGGAGTTCCAACAGTAACTTTAGAGGCTATTAATCTTATTAGGGTACTGACTTAAATTTCATAGTGAAGCACCAAGAACTAACTCCAAGAAATTTTGTCTTGATGCTCATGCACATGATTTTGTTCTCATTATTTCATCCTTTAATCTGCATGTATTCCATTGTCTTTTTTTTATTTTTTATTATTGACTATGAGCTTACTCTCTTTGATATGGATGTTACTCTCTTTGATTCATGTGGTGGCAAAAGAGCTGCAGGTATGTAGAAGCAACGAAGAGATTGATAATGTTAGTTTGAAAAAGGTTTTTCACAGTAGCTCTTTCTTATTGGGGTTTGATGTTGCAGATTTTGTTAATCTAAATACTCTGGAGGACTGAGTTATCTCGAGATGACAGAGTTGAACTTTTGACACATACACAACAAGATCTTGAGATTGTGGCTGCCCTTTTTTTGAGGTCATTAACGTAACTTCTTCTGAATGGCTTATATTGCAGAAGGGTTCATTAAGGTTTTTGAGTTTTTCAACTTGGAGGCGTGCACAAAACATGCCAAAGGTGTTGATGAAGTCGAAAGGCTGAAGTTGGAGAATCGCATAGGTTGGATAAGAATGGGCTCTTTAAAGGGGCTTGGATATGGTTTGCATGATCATCCCTACTTCTTTGCGACTAACAATAGTATATTGAAAAGGTATAGTGCTATAGACATAATGTTGAATCTTATGGTGGAATGTGGACTCGAACTGAAAGTCAATTGCATAACTTAAAATTTTGTTTAAACTCAAAATTTCTGTCGTAGAAGCAAGTTTGACAGCGTACCATACAAACATGATTTTATATGCAGACCAATCTTAGTACTTGTAATTGGAGTTACAAAATTTTAGAAATAACTTCTCTGTACTCCAGTATCTCCAAAGACTTCCATGCTATAATGAGAGTGGACGTTGGATAAGACAAACGGTGCCCAAAGATTGGCATTAGGAACTTCTCTTATGTCTGTGTTGTCATGTCTTCCTGCCATATGGGAGAATATTTTTGTATTGTCCTGTGGAAGATGGACTTAGATGAGTGTTGTGTTGAGGTGAGCATGGATGAAACACTATTTGAAATTTAGCTTCTATGCGTCTGAGAACGTGGTGCTCTTTCGGTAAGACATGATGTATTATCAGGTAGGAGATTGTGAGCTGTATTTGCAATTCAAAGCATTCAAATTTGTGGAGGGACTTTCTGTGGCAATTGATGAGGGGTAAATGGATTTAATGAGATGCAATCTGTTTTGGTTTTTGCACCATATTAAGTTTTATCTGTTGGTGCTGAGTACTCGAGATTTTTTGGTTTTTGCATCATTTCTTCGCATAGTGATTTGGAAACTTCTATTAATGCACGAGTTAATTAGCATAACTATTGGTGACTTTCCTCTCTTTGTGCTTGCCATCTTACCAATGTTTGATTTGTTACTAAAAGGCTGCGGTTATTTCATAGTTCAACCTCTATCTTGCTTATATTTTGTGATTCCTTTCCAAAGTTATGGTTGTAGAGGGTGACAAGACAGATTATTGGAACATAATTTGTGTAGGCGAATCCTTACTACTTTTCTGTATGGTTAGAATGCTATTTAAAGATGTTCTAAAGTGATGAGATATATGTTTTTGTTCCAATTAGACTACAGCGGCATCCTTGGTCATCATATTGCTGGCATGGAGTATTGCTACGAGATGGGAAACGGACGTGCAGCATTTAGCAATTTAGCTATGGAAGTCCAAAAATTACATATGGAATTTAGCTTTGAGGTGCAGATTTTGTGGTTTTATCCGCAGCAAAGTTGAAACAGGAACATGTGCTGAAGCAAGCATTCCATATAACTTAAGAGAAGAGGTATTTATTTTGGCATACTTTTACGCTTTATGTTTTTCTTGGAAAATCCACTTGGCCAATTAACTGACATTGTGAGGGTCGATCTTGTCAACGGTTTCGGTAGGATTTCATCTCAAATAGGGTAAGTTGATACTTCCTACGACTACGGTGATATTGTCTTGGTATGAAAATTACTTTATTCTATCTATTTGAATTTTTAAAATGTGTAGAGATGAAGGGAACATTTCACCAAGCTTATGGAATGTATACATGTATATGTGCTGAAAGATGGCCCCAATCTTAGGTCCCAAGCTATGGACTACTTTGTGGCTGCTTCTCTTCTTTCTTGGTTTACCACTCTCGACGTTGGTTTACCACTCTTGACGTTAATGAGATGTATTATCTTCTGTTGTTTTTGCAAGATATTAGTTTTTATCTATTGGAGCTGAATACTTGATATTTATGAATTGTTGCATCCTTTTCTTTGCATAGTGATTCTGTAAGTTTGATTGATGCATAAGTTAATTAAGATAACTGTTTGTGTCTTTTCATTCTAGTGATCGCCTACTTGGCATTGTTTGATTTGGTACTAGAAGACTGTGGTTGTTTCTTATTTCAAGTTCTAGGTGCCTATATTTCATGTTTCTTTTCGCAGGTATGGTTAGAGAGGTTGACATAACACATTCTTTGGAACACTAATTTGCCTAGGTGAATCTCTATTCTTCTGCAGTCAGAATGCTATTTGAACACGTATTGAGATAATGAGAAATATCCTTTTGTTCCAATCAGAATACAGCAAGCGTTCTTTGTTATCTTGTTGCTGTCAAGGACTATTGCTATGAGATGAGAAAATAGACATACAGCATGTTAGTACTTCAGTTGTGGAACTCGAAATACTATGCATTGCGTTTGCTTTTTAATAGCTATTACTTATGGAATTAGCTTTGAGATGCAGATTTTGTTGTTTTGACCTCAGCTAAATTGACTAAGAGCATAGCTGAAGCAAGCATCCCATGTAGCTTAAGAGAAAAGGTATTTCGGCATACCTTGACGATTTTTTGCTCTTTTGGAAAATCCACTTAGTTACTTAACTGACATTGTCTGGGTATAGATCTTGTGAAGATTTCAGTAGGATTTCATCTCAAAAAGGTAAATTGATGCTTCTGACTTCTGTGGAAATATTATTGTCATTGTAGATCCTCTATTTTCTTATGTCATTGTTTGGCAGTTATAGTAGTTAGGGGGAGAACTTGTTGCTTGAATTGTTTACTTCTCTGTATTTCTATGCTTTTTTTTTAAATTTTAATTTTGTGACTGTATGTAAAGATGAAGGGAAAGTTTCACCCAAGCTTAGGGAATGTATACATATTGCATGTGCTAAAAGATGGCCCCAACCTTAGGTCCCAAAACATGGAGATCCATTCTACTTTGTGGTTATTTCTCTCCTTTTTTGGTTTACCACTCATGATCATCAGGTCAAGGCCTTTATAAACTCAAGATTAGCTCTTCTTTTGTCCTTTGTCATGATTGTATCAACTCATTACTAATTTATTCTTACTCATGGGGTTCGTTCATTTCATATGGAGAGTTACACCAAATCTAAGTAAAAGTGTTTTGGAAGGGGTGCAGTTGGTTGATCAACTTCTTGATGTTTTGAGCAAGGACTTAGATCAATTCTCAGCTCCCAGCAGTGGGATGCTTTGGTGAGTCATCCTCTTTCTTAATGCATTTTAATCTTAGCAGATTTTGTTAATCTAAATGATTAGCAGGACAGAGTTTTCTCGAGTTGACTGAGTTGAACTTTTGACACATTCACAAAAAGATCTTGTTGAGATTGTGGCTGCCCTGTTTTGAGGTCATTAATAGGTAATTTCTTTCTGAGTGGCATTAAGTTGTAGAAGTTTACATTAAGGTTTTGGAGTTTTTCAACTTACAGGCCTGCACCAAACGTGCCCAAAGTTGTTAGATGAAGTCGAAAGCCTGAAGTTGGAGAATGGCATAGGTTGAATGAACAGTGGGCTCTTGAATGGGTCATGGATATGGTTTGCATTATCATCACTACTTTGGGACGAACAATAGTATATTGCAATGCTATAGTAGTATAGACATATGGTTTCAATCTAATAGTGGAACGTGGACTTGAAGCAAAAGTTAATCGCATATCTGGTAGCAAGTTGCTTTGTAAGCTCAAAGTATTGGATGAAATTAATAGCTTAAAATTTCTGTTTTAGAAGCAAGTTTGAATAGCGTAACAAAACAAACATGATTTTATATGCTACCAATCTTAGTTACTTAAAACTGAAGTTGCAAATTAGAAGGAACTGTTCTATACTCACACTATATCCAAACACTTCCATGCTATAATGAGGGTTGACAATAGACGTAGATAGACAGTGGCCAAAGATTGGCAGTAAGTAGGAACTTTCCTTCTGTCTGTGCTGTCTACTTTTCTTGCAATATGGCTGGATATTTTTGTATGTGCCCTGAGATGAGATGAGTATTGTGTGGGCATAAGCATGTATGAAAGTCTATTTTGTATTTTAAATTATGCATCTGGGATTGTGCTGCTCTGCTTGTGTTGTCATGTCAGTCAGCCATGAATCTATTATCAGATATCACATTGTGATGTGTATTTCCAAATGAAAGAATTCAAATTTGAAAAGGGTCTTTCTGTGGCAACAGAGGGGTGGCAAATGGATTTAATGAGACGTTATCTTTTGTTTTTTTTTTTTGGCAACATATTACTTTTTATTTGTTGGAGCTGAATACTTGACATTTATCAGCTTTTGCATCCTTTTCTTCACATAGTGATTCTGTAAGCACAAGTTAATTAATATAACCATTCGTGGCTTTTTCATCTCTTGCTTGCTTACTTCACAATGTTTAATTTGGTATTAAAACGAGGTTAACTTCTTAGTACCAAGTTCTTCTTGCCTGTATTTCATTATTCTTTTCCCAAGGTATGGTTGTAGAGGGTGAGAAGACAGATTCAGTGGAACATAAATTTGTTGACGCCAATCTATACTCTTCTCTGTGGTCAGAATGCTATTTGAACCTGTGTTGAGGTGATGAGACGCATTCTTTTGTTCCAATCAGAATACAGCAGCATTCTCGGTCATCGTTACTGCCAAGTAGTATTGCTAAGAGATGAGAAATACTTTACATTGCATTTGTTTTTTAATAGCTATTACTTATGGAGTTCAGCTTTGATTGGCAGATTTTGTTGTTTTATTCCTCAGCAAAATTGAAATAAGAGCATGCGCCGAAGCAAGCATCCAGAGAGAGAGAGAGAGAGGTATTTTGGCATACCTTGACGCATTATGCTCTTTTCGAAAATCCACTTGGCCACTTTACTCATTGAGGGTAGATCGTGTCAACGGTTTCAATGGGTTTCATCTCAAACATGGTAAATTGATACTCCCCACTTCTATGGCGATATTATCTTATTTAAAGATCCTCTATCTTCTTATGTTGTAATTTTGCAGTGGTAGAAGTTTGAGGTAGAAATTGTTGCTGGAATTATTTATTTTGTGAATGTATATATTGAGGTGAAAGGAAAGTTTCAACTATGCTTATAGATGTATACATTTGTATGTGCTAAAAGATGGCCCAAGCCTTAGCTCCCAAATAATGGCTATCCATTCTACTTCGTGGCCGTTTCTCTTCTTTCTTGTTTTGGCACTCATGATCATTGGTTGAAGGTAAACAATGAAATAGACACAAGATAACCCCTACTTTGTCCTTTGCCATTATTGTGTCAACTCTTTATTAATTTCTTCTTGCTCTCAGATTTGTTTATTTCATATGCAAAGCTACAACAAAAGCTTATAAAAGTGCTTAGGAGTTCAGCTGGTTGATCAACTTCTTGATGTTTTTAGCAAGAATCTGAATCAAAGCTCAACTGTCACCAATGGGATGCTTTGGTAAGTCATCCTCCTTGATAATGCGCTTTAATCTTGGTAGGCATTTTTTAGTAATCTAAATACTTTGCCGGACTGTGTTATCTCATGATGACAAAGTTGTTTTGTTCATTCACAACAAGATCTTGTGGAGCTTATGGCTGCGGTGTTTTGGAGGTGATTACTATGAAATTTCATTCTGAATAGCTTAAGTTGTAGAAATCTACACTAGGGTTTTGGGGTTTTTCAACTTGAAGGCTTGCACAAAACTTGCCAATGGTGTTAGATGATGTGAAAAGACTGAAGTTGGAGAATGGCATAGGTTGGATGATGAGTGGCCTCTTGAAAGCATCATGGCTATGGTTTGCGCTATCATCACTAGTTCTTTGAAGCGAACAATAGTATATTGCAATAATATATTGGCATTTACATATGGTTGAATCTTATGGTGGAACTTGGATTTGAACTGAAAATCAATTGCATATATGTATACTAAGTTGATTGGCGGCTAGGTTGTGAAGTATTGGAAGAAATTAGTACCTTCAGATTTGTTATAAGCTCAAAATTTTTGTTTTAGAATCAAGTTTGAATTGCATACAAAACAAGCTTGATTTATATGCATACCTATCTTAGTACTTAAAATTGATGTTGCAGTAGAAGGAAAATGGTGTAGTTGTGATCAACGTAAGTTCACCTAAACTGCTCTATACTCCATATCTCCTGACACTTACTTGCTATAATGAGGGTTGATGTTAGACTTAAATAAGATAGTGAACAAAGATTGGTTTAGGAACTTCCCTTATGTTTATGCTGTTTTCTGTTCTTGCAAAGTGGAAGGTTATTTTTGTAATACGTGCCTCTAAGGATGGAATGAGATAAGTGTTGTGTGGGCATAAGCGTGGATGGAAGTCTCATTGAATTTTAGTTTCTGTATGCATTTGCGATTGTCCTGCTCTGCTTGCATTTCATGTCAGTCTGCCATGTATGTCAGTCAGCCATGAATTTCTTTCTTAATTGCTTAAGTTCTAGAAGTGTAGATTAAGATTTTGGAGTTTTCAACTTTCAGGTTTGCACAAAACATGCCAAATATGCTATATGAAGTCAAAATACTGAAGTTGAAGAGTGGAATAGTTTGGATGAAGGATGGGATCTTGAAAGGTCATGGTTATGATTTGCATTATCATCACAAATTCTCTGAAAGATCATGGATAGAAGATGGTTACGAGGGTTTTTTTGGTTATGATTTGCATTACAACTATGATTTCCCAAATATAGTTGTATAGAAGATGGTTTGAATCTTATGTTCTCCTAAATTGCTCTATACTCCACTATCTCCAAACACTTCCATTTTATAGTAGGAGATAATAATTTATTTCAATTGTCTATGAGGGTTGATATTGAACTTAGATAAGATAGTGACCAATGTTTGACGGGGAGGGAATGTAGGTGGAAAGGTGGGTAGTTTGGCCTTGATGGGGAATGCTATAACCGTATGCCTCCTCAATGTTGAATTTAATTTTGAACAGAATGAGCTGAATCAAAGCAATGTCTTCTAAGTACATAATCTTTTGTATTCTGGATCGTGATGTGGATCCTAGAAAATCAGTACTTAACTGTATTTTTCTACTTAACTATAATATACAGGGGTTTTTGTGGATTGATCATATGTATTTTGAAGCCTGTATAATTAGGTACTGTAACACTGCAAGTGTTTGCATTGTGATAGAGGCCCTATAGTTTGAATAATTCCAAAGGGATTTTCCTTTAAGATAACTCTATAATATTGTATTCTTGTGATTTTGTCATATTACGACTGTAAATGATATCCTCTTAGAATTAACAGCTTTTTAGTCGCTTCTCATACGCAAACAGTATTCTTTAAGAAGTTTGATGCTATTAGCCTAGACATCTGTTACACTCTCTGCAAGTTGTCTCCCTTTTATTAAATGGCATTACTACCTCCTTGACCAATGGGTGCTTATTTCTTTTTTATTTCTCGAATGCCATAGGACATGTGCCTTCTATTATGTATCCATAACTACGGCTGTCAAATGGAGAAAGTCTATTCTAATCAGCTTGTTTGGAGGTGCGTGTGAATGCTTACATCTTATGATTATTCTATAAGCTCTAATTTGATTTGCTTGACAAGTTTTATGCATTAAAATGTTTATGTTCAAGTTATAGTACTTGGTATGGCATGCTAGATAGATTAACTTATGCTAACTGTTGGCACATTAGTGGGGTTTTGCATTTTGTTATTCAATAAGTTGAATTATAATTGTTTCTTCAGGTTATGATATTCTGTTCTTGATTCACATAATCGCTGACCTTATGGAATAGTTAGTTTAGCAAAGTAAGATTTATATCAGTTATGTGTGATTAAATTTCCTGGATGTTCAAGCTTTTAAACTTGGAATAGATAGGCGAACTTTGGTATTTCATAACCTTTAAGTTTGGAATTCTACGATAGCTTACTTCTGATGTCTTTCTCATCTAATTTGCTTTCCTAGGATAGTCCTGAAAATAAATATATGAAGTTCCTTTCCTTTCATTTTCCTTATTTCTTCCTTCTGTTACTATGGATCTCTCAACGATAGTCTGCTATTTGATACTCCAAGTTATGCAGATCATTTTTAAAATTTTAACTCTGAAGCTATGTTTCATCTATTCGGGATTCATGCATGAGTTATCTAATCAGTATTCTGCCACAAGTCAGGATTTGAAAGAATAGATTTGCGAATCCTTCTCCATCCTCAGTGAACTCAGGTTTTATCCTGAATCTAAGCTTTTTCAGGTTTCAAGTTTGGTCACTGACTAATGACTCGCCTCCATATTTCTCTGAACAAAGTTTATGCTTCATTATAAGTTTATGTTTCAAGCTACCTATCCTTGTAAATAGTAGCATTTGCCTATTTGAATTCTTCAATTATAGAAAGGTAATCTGACTTTCTGAGCTGCTTTTCGTCTCTCATTTCAGGATTTTGAGCACTTAAATGCGACATGTTCATATGAGTCTCTTCTATGGCTTATACGGTATTCTTTTTTATCTTATCAAGATATTATATATCCGTTCACATAAGCCTATTTTATTGATTCATTGTATAAATATAATCTTGAAGTGCTTTGCAGGAGTTTTCCTCTTTGTTAATAGGGACCTTATCATCAAAAAGATGTATGCAATGTTCATCTTGTACTGTTGAAGAGCTAAAATAACACCCTCCTGGAGTTTCATTAAACATGATTCTTTGTTCTTAAACGTTTTATTTGTGTAAGATGATACACAAACTTTTAACCGTTAAGGATTTGAGCTTTGTCCTTAGGACATCACAACCATGTCAACCATGATCCTTTACTTTTGAAGGATTTGATAACAAACATTAGGTGCAATAGATAGGTGCAAGAACTTAAAGCTGAAATCTATAATAATAGAAAACTCTCTGTATTATCATCACTATTATAGTGTACTCAAGTAACTACTCTATCGTACATATCTTTAATAATCTTTATATATTTATTAGGTATACTTTCTCTTTCTAATATCCACCATAACAATGCTTTTAGGTATCATATTGTAATAGTACAACAAAAAAGAAATACAATAAAATCAAAACTAAACAGAACTTCACAGAACCAACATGCTAATTCCACAATCAAGTGTAAGATAGCACGATGCTATGAAAAAAATAAGAAGAACAAGAACAAAATTTGATCTTATAACAGTATTTTCATGTCACTAATAAAAATTAATTTAAACTAAACTGGATATAAAAATTATAAAATCATTGTTGTCATACAGTTTTATGACTTTTAACCTTCAATCATAAGATCCGGGAATCTTAGATTTCCAAATCAATAATTTGAGGACATTTTACATTACAATAAACTCCGTATACACGAAATAAATTGAACAGTTATGACAACCTCCAGAAAAATAGCATTATGGATCAAATTTAAAACAGTAATAATCTCTTGCAAACATACCCATACTGAAATTGTCAAAAGAAAGACAATCAAAAGCAACACTAACATCAATTGGATTAGTTCTAGTCTTACAGTAACTGTGAGAGGACATGAAAATAAAATTGACGATCAAAGCACTGTTAGTTATACACAACTAATCAAGGACCTATACCGACAACATCGAGTGTCACTCAGATATACATACTGGAAACTGAATGAGGCAACAAATTTTTGTTAGCATCTGTAATTTACAACTGAAAGTCTAAATAACTCCAACAAAATATCTTAGATTCTCGTCATTTCCTAAGTGTTGGGAACAGGCAAGGGTCTTTTTTCTCCTTAGCTGCAGGGTCAACGCTCTCCATATATGTTGATAAATATAAGCTGTACATTTGGAGCTTGCGCTTAAATTCCATTCACCTCTTGCTTGAATTGCTTCTACTTTGTTGTATCGGGTTAAAAACTAGTTATTTGTATGTTGTTGTTGAAGTCAAATAGCTTCAATTTCATCCTCCAATGTTTTTAATTTTGGTTGTATTTGAGATCGAGCCCTTGCATTTTGTCATAGATTATGGTCCATTTGTATCAACATGGATTGCCCATTGATTGTGTTTCTTCCTGTGTGCATTTGACATTACTCGTTAGGTATTGTGTTTGTACTTGCATCTTGATTGGCGTGTTTTTTACTGCACTTTTCAATCTAAATGCCTTTCACGGAAGTATAAATTGTATTATTGGGGTGAATCTACTTGAAAGTTTGGTATTCATGCGCTTCTTCTTTCATTAGTGCTCAAAAATCTCTAAGGAGGGTTATATTGGAAGGTCTTTTAAATTTTGATTTGAAAAATACTTAATGGAGAATTCATTACAAGAAATAGATAGTTAGGCAAACAAGAATGCGTAGTTAGACCTACAATGCATAGCAAGACATACATTACTCTTACAAAACTTGAAAAGTTTCCGACATACTTAGTAGTACATTAGGAATAAGATAATTTTGTATATTAATAACTTGTGATAAAAAAATTTCATGTAAAATAGGTTTTCTACTCTCTGAAAGCTCTTTTGTTTGCATAATTGGATGTAACTAGCTTCATGCCTGTTGGTATTAATTCTGCAATTGTGGTTGTTTATATTGTCGATTAAAGCCATTGAGAATTGTCGTTGATTTTAATTTTGTTGAGGAATGGATTTTACGTGTTTCTACAAGATAAGCAAGTAGCTCAGAAATGATTCCAAACCATGCAGTTGGGAGAAACGCTTGCAACAGTATTTTGTAACACTTGTTGTTAACGCTTGCAAGATAAGCAAGTAGCTGTTAGTATCACTTGTTGAGTTTTCTTACTTATTTCTTTGAATCCTGATCCTGTCGTTTTAATATTTTTTAGGAAGTCTTCAACACCTTTTGCTTTAGATAAGAATGTAGTGCATCAACACGATGTTTTATGCATAGGTCTCTTTGTAATTTTTTAGTTTACTTTAGAGATTATATTTACTAATTAGAATATCACATAGGTCACAATCATGACTTGGAGGTGCGATGATAAGAAAAGAATGTCTGGTAAGGTAAAGGTGTTTGGATTTGTGCATGCTGCATGATTGCACATTGTGTATTATGGTGCTAAATGCTCTAAGGTTCAAAAGGGACTCACACCATCGACTATATGTTAGTGTCAAACATTGAAGCAAACTTTGTGATTGAGCTTGAAGTAACTGTTTTGAGTGACTCTTACATTTCTGGTGTGCTGTTGACAATCTCTCTGTTTTCTAAGTTTGCAGTAATTGTGTTGAGCAAACCTTACATTATTTGAAAAATAGTTGATCATCAAGTTTATTGTCACTCGCAAGGAAGACTCTACAGTTGGTTAGTTGCTGGGTCCTTGTATATCATTGTACTTTCGTTATTCATAAAATTTTAGATAAACCATCAAAGAAATGCTATGTCCTTGGTTAAGGAGACAAAGCTGCTGTCAGTACCTCCATTATGTATACTTCAAAAGATATTGAATTATTTAAATATCATCAAAGAAAATTAAATATTTGAGTATGCAATTTTGTCATCCCGATTGTTTTTGCTACAATTAAAGCAATTTAGTTCTTCAAAATCGTGAAGCAAGTTTAGACGTAGGTTGCAATGATCTATTGAGAAGCTTTTGGTGCAAGTATTGAGAAAGTGAGTCCTAGTTCAAGCTTTCTTTCTAAGGTTTTCTTTTTTATTTGTTATTACGGCTCAGGTAAGTTCGCATACTTTCTGATATACTGAAGTATGTTTTTTTATTACTATTAGTGGTTGCTTTTGTTCATTTGACCTTTGTACTTTATGCTTATGCTGTTGGATTTCTATGCCTACCTCTTGTGAAAAGATAAGATTGTTCTACATGTTATTCTAATTTAACAAATATCTATAAATAACTTGCTGTTTTATTCTATTAACACTTTAGCTAAACAAACATGGTTCTGCATTATTCAATCTCAAATTCCCCACTTATTTCTTCCTTGTTCCTTTTCTTTTGATTATTCTGTCTATAGATTCGCAATGCACGCTGTTGATTCTAAACAAGATTCGTGCTGTTGTTCTATTTATTCTTACTTGATTTTGAATTTTGAAAGATTGTAGTTTCTTGTTGTTTTGTTCTTTACTTGTTTGGTTAATTCATTAAGTAATTATTTTGTTGCAGGAAAAATGAGTAGTCATTGCCAAAGAAATTATGTTGACAATCTTCCAGGAGACATCATGAAAGAGAGGTTGAAGATCTGTTTACAAGGTTGGTTTTGATTTATGGTTATCACAAGTATTTGCAATTCTTTGTTGCTATGTATCATTGGCATTTGATTTTATCTTCCTTCGAGCTTAATTCGACTTTTGTTTCGGTTCAATTTTTGCTTTTTTTTTATGGTTAATAATTGCTTCATGTTGTAATGTATTGTGACTTGTTCTGAAGTGCAGCTTGATTAATTATTTTTTCAATAGAAGAAATGCAATGCATCTGACACCTTGAAATGCCATAATACATAGAACAGATATTTCTAGAGTACACTTTTCTTACAATTTTATAGTTGCAATTTTCACTATCTCCCATTGTTGTCCTTACTTGTATGCAATATATTTGAGTAGCTAGTGCCTGCAAATTTTGCATCTACTTGGTGCGGTTAGAACTTAGAAGGAAATCCCTTCTATTTCTTCTCAAGTATCTATTAAACTGTAATTACATATTAGAGTTTTGAGTAATGAAGCCACACAAAATTTATTGGAAGTTAGGGAGATTGAAGACATTATGAGTTTTCCAGAATATTCGCCATTGTGGGAAGTGCTACAAAATTTCTTTGCATGATGACCGTGGCTTGTATCCATTCGTTAGTAAGTCTAGTAGGTGTCAAGTACCAATTTTTATGTCTTTATAGTCGTTGTCTTTGTTGTGGTACACTTAATACATTGACAGAGTTCAGAGTTCTGGATTTTGTTGCTTTCTCATGGTAGGTTAAGTATAACCAGTTAGTAACTCTGATCAGTCTTGCCTGAAATAAAAACTTAGATATTGAACCATGGAGTGAGATAGCTCAAAATTAGGCAATAGTTTTGTGATTGTTTTTGACATCTTAATAGAAGAGTATTTATCAAATATGTTAGAGAACTGTTTTTGTGATCTAGATTTTGTACTTGGGTGGAGGCATCATGTGGAAGCTCTCTGCATGATTAGGTTCAAAATTCGGTATCAGCATATAAATACTGTATGCGTATTGCTTTGCTAAATTGATGTTTTTTTAATGACATAAAACTTGACAAATAATGCTATTACTTTTGCAATATGCAAATTGTAAATACTCAACATGATTAATAATCTTATAGGAGATTTTAATGTTGAGAAAATGATGCACCCTCTTAATGGTTGTGTTCTAGTTGCTATAATCAACAGAGGATCTGATTTTCGATAACTTTTACTTGTTGCAAGTATGGTCTTGTTATTGACATTGATTTGATGATTACTCCGAGGCCTCCTGGTTATGGTTTTGTTGAGGTTCATGACTTGTTTAATTGATTTTGTGGTTGAACAAATCAATAGATTTAAAAAGTTTGTTATTATTGTGAGATGTCTGAACTCTTGGCTCTAGCAATGGTTTTAGGAAGTGCTTCAATTGCATTTATTTTGATAACCTATTTTATGCTTTATGGATTTAAAAATTTTTTTTGCTTATTATCTTCATGCAATTTGCAGATATTCATGATGCTGAAGATGTTGTCATGTTGGATATGACTTTTTTGATCATGGATTGCGGGGTGTGTATAGAACTTCTTTAAAACATGTGGTGAACAATGATATCCTTCTAGCAGCTTACAAATCTTTTAAGCAGGTTGAATTCTCGTATAGAGGAAGTTCATCATCATCATGCATGAGCCGCAGCAGCTATAGCAAGAGCTCCAGTCCTGGGGGTGGTATCACGAAGCATTCTGATTATCGTGGAATGTTGGTGGGGAACTAGCTGTACAAGAAATTTGAAGGTTGTATAACTTGTCCGCTTTTTGCATGTAGTTATGGTTATTGGTTTACCATCATCAACTTCATGGCAAGAGCTCAAGTTATGGCTTCCATTTTGTCTTCAAATTTTGCTATTCTGAACCTCTCAATTTTCACTTGAGTTTTGGCTTCTAATTGTTGATCAGGACCATAATGCGTGGTGGTGGTGATGTTTGTTTCTCACAAGTATTTAAAGAAGACTGAGGTATTGGGTGTGTGGGGTGTGTGTGTGTGTGTGGGTATGCATGCCTTTTCGTTCACGTGGGTGAATGGGCGTGCTTGTGTATGTGTTGCCTTGCACTTGCGTGGGTGGATGGGCACGTTTATTATTTCTGCTACCTATAATGTTCAATGTTTCTTTGTGTTGTTTAATTTTTCTCTTGACTTGTACTTTCTATTTAATGTCTTCCTCTTCTTTTCCCTGAATTCGTATCTAAAAATGTGTCTGTCGTTATCTTGATGAGAATTGAGATAATTTTGTTAATTGGCATGCAGATCATAAAGCTAGATGGGTCTGAGTTCCGCAATGCCTCAAGGGGCATGCATTCGGGTATGCCTTACTGCTTTCTTCTTCTTGTAGCATTTTGCACCTTACACAGTTTGATTATGAATGTTCATTCTACCTTTAGGTGAAGGAATATAGAGGGGCCTTATCCAGGAGTCATAGCCGAAGCTGCTCTTATAGAGGGGCCTTTAGGTGAAGGTTCATTTATCTCCTAGGTTCATTTTAATTACCATTTGGTTTTATAGTATTCTTGCTCAATTGTTGGACATGTAATGCTGCAATTCTCCTAAAACCAAGACATCTCGACGGTCTCCTGGTCAAAAGAGCACTTTGTTTTGGTGATCAAGCTTCTTGGCTCTGTTTTCATGATGATTATGAGTAAGTTGACTTGTTTTTGTTCTAGCAGTGGTCTGGGATTTGGATATTAGGAATTTCATGGGATTGGATTCGGTGGACATATTAAAAAGCTATTTGGTTGTCTGAGGTAGGTCAGGTCTTTCTTAAGATACCTCATTCCCAACAGCTGATTCCAATTGGGCTATGCAGGACTGGAAGGATAAGGCTTGCGTATTAGAGCTGGATTAAATGGACTCGTGAAAAAATGAAGGTCGCCTAACAGGAACAAGTTCATCGATTAGTAGGCACCAGGTCTAAGGACACTAGAGATTGATGTTGATGGTGGATTGTTGGTTGCGGTTATACATGGTAAGCCCCGGTTCTTGTGTTATAGTATTATCGTTCATTGCTGAGATATTAATCTTTTGGCTGCTTGCTGAGATTTCTGTTCTTTTAACATCTGATATTCTAAATTCTTTTTTTTAAATATATTTTTTTAAAACATTTTTTGTTCCTCTTTGGTAATTGTGACATGAAAGTAGCGTTGAGGATTTTTTTATGTTGTTAATGCAACATTTCGGATGTTATTGCGTTCTTTGTGCAATTTCTTGCAGATCAAGATCAAAATCTAGATCCCTTTTACCGGTTGTACACTCTGTAAAACCTACAAACATTGGAAGTATTTAGTTCTTCAAAATAGTGAAGCAACCTAAGAATTAGATGGTAGTTATTATGAAGAAGCTTTGGTGCAATTATCAAGAAGGTGAGTCCTAGTTCTCTAGCTTTCTTTCTAGGGTTTCGTCTTTATTTGTTATAGCGGCTGATATATGTTCTCATGCTTTTAGATGAGCTGAAGTATGTTTTCTTTTTAATTATTCTTATTAGTGATTTCTGAATCCTAAATCTTTGTACGTTGTTGTATTTAATGGTGATATGAAGAAGTCTTTCAGTGCAAGTATGGAGATGCTCAATCCTAATTGTCTACTTGCATTGAAAATTTATTCATTATTTGTTATGGCAGATTAGGTATATTCTCATACTTTTAGATGTGCTGAAATTGTTTTACATATCATTATATCTTCTTATAGTTAATATAAAAAGTTATTTATTAAAAGTTCATGCTTCATTGGAGCATTGTGTTTGCTGACTCATGAGGTTACAATTAAAATGTATTCTCTTCTTTATTTTTCCTTTTTGTTAATTATTGGATTAATGTTTTACTCAAAAAGCTAAGTGGTATGCACAACGTAAATTGAGATTTGCAGGAAAGTTTATACCCAATTAAAAGCTTCCAAAATTATGGATATATATTAATACACATGCTAAATGCATATTGTTACGTCAATTTATCGTTACATAAAGATATACAAAACTACATTGCATTGGCACATATATCTGGACAGACCCCCACACATGCATAAGTGAAATATTGAGTGTATGCTTTGAACTTTGTATATTAACTGTTGTACTGCTTTTTTGTTTTGTAACGTAGTTATAACTTTTGATCTAAATAGGACAACTAGCAGCTATGTGATGTGGCGAATATTGAGTGCACTTTATTATGAATTCCTTAATTTTGCATAAAAAATGCTTGGTTTTAATTCTGGTAGTTGCTATCTTCCTGTGAATTGTAAAAAGGAATTGAATTGCATAAACATGAACAAAATAAACTAATTGGAGATGACATGTACTTCTGTGAATTGTATTCTGTTTTCAGGTAAAGACCAGCCTTAACGATTGTGATAGCTGGCAGATGAGGCATCAGAATTATCATACTCAAGAAGGTAACGATCATGGTCATAAGAAATGAAGCTGAAGTATCAAAGATGGTTTAAAGATATGTTGCTTTTGCTATATTCTCCTTTTAAGGATACTAGTTTTTGCTCATAGAAGGTTAGAAGAGGATTTAATCAAATACGAAGAAGGTGCTTTTACCTAATGATGATAATTCTTATGGAGAAAGTCGTGTCCCACGCAACTCGGTGTTAGGTTAGATTTTAGTAATCTCAGGACTTTTGTACACCTAAGTGCTTGAAGTTTTCATAAATATTTTAGATATTGTTAAATAAGCAAGTTGTTCTTTGTCTCAATAAGAACAAAGATTTTTTCAATTGTATTTTGGTTTGTTTTATAAGAACATGTGAGAAAATTTTGTGAGTTCTTATAACATTTGGGATAAAGGATTGAGTTAAATATTCCAATCTTGAACGATATTAACTGCAAGCTGAAGCTCGTAACATACTGTTTCACTTAGTAACCATCTTCTTATCGGACATTATTAATCATTTGTGTTGTATAGATCTGTTTTAGAAATTATCCATCTTTACTTACTTAAAATGTAATTTTCTTTTTTAGCGGTGTGTTTGATAAGCAGCAACTTTGTTTGAGTTTGACACTTCTAGTTCAACTGGGAGACAAAGGCGCCATATCCTTGACTAAGTTCTGATTATCATTGAGTTTGTATGATTTCTGATATATGATTATAGGAACTTCCAATTTTTATCATTGATTTTTTATGTTCTTCCTTCATTCTGCTATCATATCTTGCCTGCTTTGACTTTGTAGTTCTGACTATTCTCTTAGTAGTTAAATATTTTGGGCTATTTAAAACAATAAAGCAAGCAAAGATGTAGACCTGTAGTGATCTGGAAGAAGCTTCTAAGGTGATATAGTTTGCAACTCTGGAGAAGGTGAAGACTGGCTTAGGTACGTTCTTCTACATTGGTTTAAAATGATAGTTTCCTGTTGTAATGTATTGTGACTTGTTCTGAAGTGCAGCTTTATTAATTATTTTGTAACTAGAAGAATGCAATACATCTAACAACTTTCAGTGCCATAAATTTATAGAGCGGATATTTCTAAGAATACAGTTTTCTTACAATATTGCAAATGCAATTTTCATTATCTCTCGTCATTGTCCCTACCTGTATCCAATATATTCAGGTAGGTAGTGCCTGCAAAATTTTGCACATTACTTGGTGTGGTTAGAACTTAGAAGGCCCTTTTATTTCTTCTCAAGTATCTAGTAAACTGTCATTACCTATCAGAATTTTTAGTGAAGCCATACAAAATTATTGGTACTTTAGGAGAATGAACACATTATGAGGTTTTCCAGATTATTCTCCGTGGTATACTTTTACAAAAGTAGATTTGGAATGCGGAGAGTTGAATAAATGTGCTGCAAAATTTCTTTGCATGATGACCATGATTCCTTTCCACTCTTTAGTAAACCTAGTAGGTACCGAGTACCAATGTTCTATGTCTTTCTAGCTGTAGCCGTTGTTGTGGTATGCTTTGTACATTGACAGAGTTCTGGGTTTTGTTACGTCGTCATGGTAGACTAAGTATAACCAATTAGAGACTCTGATCAATCAGGCATCAACAAAAAGTTAGATATTCAATCAGGGAGTGAATTAAATAGCTCAAAATTAGGCAATATTTTTGGGATTTGCACCTTAATAGGGGAATATTTTCCATATAAGTTACATCATTTGTATGATCTAGATTTTGGAGTTTGTTGGATGTATCATGTGGAACCTCTCTCTGCATGATTAGGTTCAAAACAGGAATCAGCATGTAAATACTGTATGAGTATCATTTTTCTAATTTACTTTTTTTTTTGACAGAATATTATAATAAATCTTCTATTTGCTTTTGTAATATGCAAACTGTAGATACACAATCAGTGATGCACCCTTTTAACGGTTGTTTTCTAGTTGCTATAATCAACAGGGTTGGATTTGATTTTCTAATAGATTTTATTATGTTGCAGTATGGACGTATTATTGACATTGATTTGAAGATTCCTATTAGGCTCCCTGCTTATGCTTTTGTTGAGGTAAGCTTTCTCATCCTTTTAAAGAGGTTCATGATCTTTTTTACTTGATTTTGCAGTTGAACAAATTAATAAATTTAAGAACTTTATTTATTATTAAGCTCTACCACTGTTTTTAGAAAGTGCTTGGGTTGGATTTATGCCTTGTTTATGCATTATTTATTTTGAATTTGCTTAATATCTTATTGCAGTTAATATCTATGATGCTGAAGATTCTATCCATTGTGGTGGTGGATATGATTTTTGTGGTCAAAGATTGTGGGTGTGCATAGAACTTGTTTAAAAGATGTGCTGAACAGTGATATCCTAACAGCAGCTTGCAGACTTTTTGAGCAGGTTGAATTCTAGCATGGAAGAAGCACATCATCATCGCGTAATCGCCCTAGTAGCTACAGCAGGTCTCCAGTGTTTGAGGTGGTATCTCGAAGCATTCTGATTATGGTGGTATGTTGGGCAAACTAGCTGTAAGTGTAAAATCTGAAGGTTCTATTCTTAACTTGTTCGCTTCTTGCATGTAGTTATATTTGGTGGTTTACCTTCATCAGCTTGACGGCATAGACATCAAGATATGCCTCTTTTTTTGTCCTCAGGTTTTGCTATTCTGAACATCTCAATTTTGACATGAGTTTTTGATTTCTAATTATTGATCAAGACCATATGCTTGATTGTGGTGATGTTTGTTTCTCTCTAGTATTTAAAGGGAGATGTATTGGGCTTGTGGTTGACGTGTATGGATGCATGCCTTTTGTTTGAGTGGGTGTGTGAATGGGCGTGTGGGCATGTGTGCCTTGGCTCAAATGGGTGGATGGGCGCATTTATTAGTGCTTATGTTAATGTATATGAGTAAAGAGTTGTAACTTGGACGCGAAACTTACTTGTAGCTTAATATTTTAAAGTACAATGATGATATGAAGCATGCGTATATTGTAATCTGTTTTTCATACATTTTGCTTAACTATTCTCTTGATAATGACCAATATTTCTCTATGTTGTTTAATTTTCTCCTGACTTTTTCTATTTAATGTCTTCATCTTCTTTTCCCTGAATTCATATCTAAATATGTGGCTGTCATTACCTTGATGAGTATTGAGATAATTTTGTTAATTGACTTGTAGATCAGAAAGCTAGATGACTTTGTGTTTCACAATGTCTTCACAGAGGTATGCATTCAAAGATGCTTCACTGCTTTTTCTTCTTCTTGTAGCGTTTTTCTTTCTTTAGGTGAAGGAATATAGAGAGAGCTTATCCAGGAGGTGTAGTCGAAGTAGCTCTTATTCTGAGGTCGAAGCCCCAGCCGTAGTCGTACTTACAGCTGAAGCCGGGGCAGAAGGTTCGTTTATCTCCTAGTCTCATTTTAATTACCATTTTGGTTTGTGAGTATTCTTGCTAAGTTGTGAAACATGTAATTGCTGCAAGTTTGCTAAAGTGAAAACATCTCTATGGACTTGTTTGGATCCCGATCAAGGTCTGCATCTCCTTCCTACGCTCCAAGTCAGAGAGCACTCTGTCTCACTTGTTATATTAGTCTTGGTGTTTATGCTTCTTGGCTCTGTTTTGAGACTCATGTTTGTTGGTGCATGCTGTTTTGGAGATCTTGTTTGTTTTCCGCTTATTGATATACATTTGGTTAAGGTACCTTCTAACTTTTGCTGGACAACCCTAGTTCGCAGCAATACTGCATCATTCATAGGCTTTGTGCAAATTGTCTCAGCCACAGACCACATGGTAGGTTCTCATCTTACGCTCCCTCTTCAATTCAAATCTCATACAAGTATAGCGTGGTGTTGCATGTAGATTTTAGTAAGGTGAATAAGTAGCACTTTTTTCTCCATATTGGTAAATGCTTCCATTGTGCTTATTTAGAGTAAGCTCGATGTGCCTACTTCACATAATTAAGGAACTTTCTCTGTACAAATACTTCAGAATGCAATAACCTCAGGAGATGGCTCAAGATAATGTTGATATTTTAAATGTCATATGTAAATGATGTTTGATTAAATTAGTATAAATGTCTCAATTTGATTACCGTATAACAACCCTTGTTCTACTTATGGAGTAGGCAGAAGTGCCTCTAAGAAATGATGTGTCCCTATCCCCACATATATATATATATATATATATATATCTACTTATTGAAAAATCGTTGAATCTTTAGATAATTTGGTAGGATGTAAGTTTTGGCAAATATTTTTTTTTGTAGGTGTCTCAACTCTTTTCTATGTAATATGTATTTTCTCGTCTTTTGCCTGAATTATGTTATGTACATTAAAGAATGATTTCTACAAAAATGTTTGATTTACGAAGTGCATAGTGAAATCGGTATTCAGTAGTTTAATGTACCTGTCATTGATGTTTTTTTTTTTTTTTTTTCCATATTTTGTGAACTTTTAGTAGCTTTTGCAAGTTTCCAATACAATGGTGGCTGTTGTGGGATGGTTATATTCATGATGCGATAAGGATCTTAATTTCATGTATTCATGATTTCTACAAAAATGCTTCATTTACAAATTGCATAGCAAATTTGGTATTTAGTAGTTTGAGGTACTAGTCATTAATGACTTTTTTTCCTCCATATTTTGCTTACTTGTTGTAGCTTTTGCAAGTTATTCAATACAGTGGTGCTGTTGTGGGATAGTTATTATATTCACGATGCCATAGGTATCTTAATTCATGAGGGCCTGTAAGATGCCTTTTTTTTTTTTTTGCTTAAAGCAACTTTCTGCTCATCTTTTCCCCTATTTAATATGTATTTTTCTTGTCTTTTGTCTGAATTATTCTCTTTGCATGTTGAAGAATGATTTATACTCAAATGCTTGATTTACAAAGTGCATAGTGAAATTGGTATGTAGTAGTTTAATGTACCTGTCTTGATGTTTTTTTTTTTCATATTTTGTGAACTTTTAGTAGCTTTTGCAAGTTTCCAATACAGTGTTGGCTGCTATGGGATAGTTATATTCATGATGAGATGAGGATCTTAATTTCATGTATTCATGATTTCTACAAAAATGCTTCATTTACAAATTGCATAGTAAATTTGGTATTTAGTAGTTTGAGGTACTAGTCATTAATGATATTTTTTCCTCTATATTTTGTTTACTTGTTGTAGCTTTGCAAGTTATTCAATACAGTGGTGCTGCTGTGGGATAGTTATATTCACGATGCCATAGGTATCTTAATTCATGAGGGCCTGTAAGATGTCTTTTTTTTTTTGCTTAAAGCAACTTTCTGCTCATCTTTTTCCCTATTTAATATGTATTTTTCTCGTCTTTTGTCTGAATTATTCTCTTTGCATATTGAAGAATGATTTATACTCAAATGCTTGATTTACAAAGTGCATAGTGAAATTGGTATGTAGTTGTTTGAGGTACCTGTCATTGATATATTTTTTTCCCCTCTATATTTTGTGAACTTTTGGTAGCTTTTGCAAGTTATCCAAGAAAATGGTAGTTACTTTAGGATAGTTGTATTCATGATGCGATGGGTATCTTAATTTCTTTTTCCCAAATCTGATATGAAACTCTAGACTTTGTGATTAAAGATCTCTCTTGGTTGCACATTTTCCACCTATTGTGCTATGCGGGACTGGACTAGGATTTACATATTATTAGATGGATTAAATGGACTTGTGACTAAGGACCCAAGAGTAGGAAGGAAGTTCACCAATTAGAAGGCACCAGGTCTTTGGACACTAGAGAGTGGATGTCGATGGTGGATTGTTTATTGCAGTTATATGTGGTCACTCCCAATTCTTGTGATTATAGTATTATCATTCAATTATGTGATTATTCGTTTTGCTACTGGCAGAACTTTCTGTTCTTTCAATATATGATGTCTTTAAATTCTTCTTCTTTTTCTTATTTTAAATTGTTTCCTCTTTGGTAATATGACGTGGACCTGGCAATGAGGATTTTAGATCAAGGTTTTAATGCAACATTTGGTATTAAATTGTGTTCTTTCTTGAACTTTTTATTGTTCGAGATCAAAATCCAGATCCCTTGAATCCTTTGTAAGTTGTACATGGATAAAACCTTTTGGATCAGGCTATTTTAGTCAATCGGTTAAAAAAGAATTTGCAGTCGAGAGATGACAAACAGGAAATCGGAAGCTCAAAACTGAGGGTCCCAAGTAGGACAAGGAGCATGACAAGTTCGTGGCTCCCCACTTTATGTACTACCAACCAATGTGCTTATTTTATTTTATTTAGTTTTTGTTTATCTCTTTCTTAACATGCATGCTTTTGGTAGGTGAACTGATCGCACACGATCAGCAGAGCCCAGTTGAGCATCATCTTCACTGCTTCAATGATGTACAATATGTACTAGTTAAACTGTATTAAAACTATTTTATTTGATATTCAGGACAAAGAATAAGCTGAACCTTAATACATAATTGGGATTTTGATTAAAACTTTATGAACTATTGATAGCTGATGTGAACTGTACATTATGTTGACTGATGTTGTTGTTGCAGATTGGTTATGCATTAGTATGTTAAATAATGAGGTCCATATTTGTTGATAGTGTTGTCATTTCAGTAATATTGACTGGTCATTTCTACAATTTGTCTTTGATTTTAAGAGTTAATTCACGAATGATATTTTTTGATGCAGCTGCGAATGTTCTTGAATATTCTGTCGTAATTTACAATTGAAGTAATGATGGTGGATCCTAAATCGAGCTTAGAATAATAAGCCGTTGTTTTCCACCTAGCCTTGTTTGGTAGTACTCATTTCTAGCTTTAAGCCCATGCTTTTTGAGATAAAAGCGTGTTTTAATTACATAAAAGTGAGTTTTATAAAATGAGTTTCGTGAAAGTGGAGTTTAAATAAGAATTGGATTTTGATAAAAATAGAGTTTGAAGTGGTAATTGAAACACGTGAAATAGAGTTTGAAACAAAATTTTGGTAGAAATAGAGTGCGGTGTGGAAGTGAAAATGGAGTTTATAGTAGTAATTGAAACACGTGAATCGTCAAATTCAAATTTTGAAGGGAGGAAGTGAAGTTTGGTGTAACTGAAACATGCTCTAAGCTATGCAGGAGTTTTTCTTTTAGCGTTGGAATGACAATTGTATCTATACTAAGTTACAAAAATTATAGTATTTGTATACACCTTTCTTGACTACTCTTTTAGCACTTTTTATTTCTCACTATTTTCTAAGTTCTCTTACTCTGCTCCTCTCCCTTGTCCCTAATTCGTGATATCTTCTCTTAATATTTTTGTCATTGATGCTAATTGTTGTCGTTTCTTCTTCTGGCCTCCTCCTAACTATTTCTATCTTTGCAAAAGTGAATGTGTACTCGATGAAATTGATTCTCTTGCCTGAGAAAGCTAATGTCTACTAGCAACCATCACTCTGTCAATTTCTCTTCATGCTATTGTTGTGCTTGACCCGTCCTCATTCATGATTGAAGAGTTCTACTTCATTATTTTGTATTTTTCCCTCTTTCGTAGGGAATCATGGCGGGGGCTGCGAATTCGAGTGATTCGGGGAGCATTGTGATAATTACAAAATTTTTAAATGGCAAAATATTGGCACTTTTGTGCGTAGAGCAATAGTGTTACCATGAAAGCTCAGTGGGTAAATATAGGGGGCCTAATACTTCTTCAAAGACGAAAGTTTTGTTTGGCAAAGTGTTCCATGAAAGCTCCTTATTAACTTTTTTTTTCAAGTTTTTCAATAAATTTTTTACAACATTATACAGAATTTATTTAAACTTTTGAGAAGTATAAAAAAATTTTAGGTAGTAAGACTTTTTTATTACTTATTTTTATTTTTTAGATCAAAATAATAAAGTTTGTTTATCGAAATAGGATAAAAAATATCATCCGTTCCAAAAGCTCCTTTCAAAAGCATTCACAAACACTTCCGAAGATCTAACCAAAAGGCACCCACTACAGGAATGCGAATATACTTGTGACACATGCTTCAAATTACAAGAGCTTTTAGAATGATGAAGCGAGTTCAAGGCTAAGAAACAACATGAAGCTATTGCCAATAGAGGTACTGGTAGAACTACTGTAGTGAATGCAGAAATCTAACTATTCTTTATCTCACAAATCGACTATCAAACAACATAAATTTCAACAATGAACGCATAACAAATGGTCCAGGTAACTCTAATCATGTTTGCTTCAGTTTTGCTAATAATGGTTGCCATAGATGGATAATCGATTTAGGGGTAATTGACCACATGCTATATGGATCATGGAATCTCATTAGTACTACTAAACCAAGAGGAGCTTCCATTGCTGATGGAGTTATATCTACTCATAGGGGGCTGAAATTATAGCTTCATCTCCTTCTCTCTCATTATCAGACAGTTTATCTGTTCCACCCCTTTTCAACAAAATTATTAACAGAGGATAAGTTATCCAGTAATTAAACTGTTGTGTACGAATGTACCGTAAGATTTGTCTTCTTTAGGATAGTCTCAGTAAGGAGATTATTGATAGTGCTACTAAGAGAAAGTTATACTATATTGATGATTTCAGTCATAATAGAGTAAATCATATTAAACACTCATCTGAGGGCAAACAGACTCAAATCTGGTTATAGTATTCCGGTTAGGGTATCGTTCTTTTAGATATTTGCCATTTTTATTACCAAAAAATTGTTTTCACATTTACAAATTTTAAATTTTAAAATAAGATGTGTACATATTAGGTAAAAGTAATCGTATTTCTTATTCTATAAGCTCAAGTAAGGTCAAACTCTTTTTGCTTTGGTTCATTCTGATATTTGGAAACTTTCACTTAGTGTCTACTTCTTATTTGTTAGTGATTTTTATTTATGATTGTACGTGAATGATTTGGGTCTGTTTAATGAGGAAAAACATGATTTGTTTAATATCTTTTATTGTTTCTATAGGAGATTCAGACCCAGTTTATTACTAAAATTCAAATTTCTTCGTTAAAATAATGATTGAAAATATGTTAATATGAATTTCACGATTATTTCTAGACACACGGTATTACTTATGAAACCACATGCCCTAATATACCACAATAAAATGATATTCGGAGCGAAAGAATCAAAGCTCTCTTGATCGGATCTCATCTACCTCAGAATTATTAGGTAGACGTAGTCATTTCTACTGTTTACTTGCTAAATCGTATGTCTTTAAGCTACTCAACTTTAAGACTCCACTTCAGGTATATCTTATTATGTTTTTCTTCCATTTATTTTGATGCTCCCCCGTATATTTAGATCTGTAGTGTTTGTGCATTTATATAAGAATCAAAGGACTGAATTTGATCATTATGCTATTCATTGTATATTTTCTAGGAAATGCTACACATCAAAAGGGATATCAATACTACCATCCTACACTAAACACAATTTTGTCATGGTGGAAGTTATATTTTTAGAAAAAAATGGACTTTTGTTTTCCGTATTCACTTCTTTTTAGAGGGAGACAAATGTGAAAGGTAGAATTGAAACACTTTGCCAAGATTGATAGAGGAAGATAATCTGATAGTAAGTGTGCCTAATCTTAAAAAACGGAGAGAAACCGAACAACATGAAGGATATGGACATGACGAAAGAGGTGGCTATCGAAGAAACTGAATTAAAAAACCCCTTCTCTTTAGTATTGGAAGACCAACCTTTAGATAATATTCTGGGGTAAGTTCTCCTAGTACATCTTTTGAAAACATATTGGAGATTTTTGCTAGTTATAAATTATCTTCAAGCATAATTATGAGAAAAGGCCAAATAAATATTCACCAACTTTTGTAGGAAGAAAATCAAGCTACCCTATTGCCAATTATGTTTCAATGCAGAACCTATTAGAGCCATTGAAAACCTTATGAATAAAATGTCTTATTGTTATATTCCGAGTGGAGTATAGGAAGTATCAACCGATCCTAAATTGATCAAAGCAATAGAGAAGGAGATGAAAACATTACAGAAAAATAAAAAATAGAATCTTATCTCATTACGAAAAAGAAAGGAGATAGTGAGATGCAAATGGGCATTCTCCGTTAGACGAAGTAGATGGATCCATTAGGATATACAAAGTTAAACTTATGGCTAAATGATATGCATAGATATGTGATATAGATTAAAAAAAATATTCTTGCTAGTGACAAAATTGAGTAAATAAATAAAGTTAAGAATATCTTCTATCTAAACAAAAAAAAATTCAAATATTGCAAAAAATTGAATAAAATTATCCGTTTTATTAATAAAATGCAAAAGAATAGATTATTAAGAAACAATTAAAATTTTATAGATATAATATTGCTGCAAAAGTCAAACTAGATTATAGATATTGAGTCAAATTATTCGAATGAGTACCCGGAGTCAAATTAGTCTTATCTTTCAATAAAAGAAAGACCCAAATTGGCACTTCTTAGAATCAAAATTGGAAGAAAAGAAATTGATAGTTAGTGATTAGATTAATTAAAAAATAGTAGCAGCAGTAAAGGACCATTTTTGCCCATAAATAGCTATGGGGGACTGGATCTGAAATAAGTTTATAGGCCCTGATTGACAAATACGGTAGCGTACGAGGCATAGGTATTGTTATGTAACATTATTAAAAATTTCAATCAAACTTGAAGGAAACCAACCGCTTTCTCTATCCCTCACTCTTTTGTATTCTGAAACGCAGCAGAACCCAAAGAAAAAAAATTTGAAGTCGGAGGAAAAAATTATTTCTGTTCTCAATCTTTGCTTTTCTTTTCTTCTTCTTCTTCTTCTCTCATTAGTTTATTTACCAGTTTTTTATTTCGTGATTGCTTTTTTTAGTAACAACAGACACAGAGAGAGAGAGGGAGAGAGAATCAGTTAGAGTATTCAACAAACGAGCGATGGCGTTTAGAAGAATTAAATACTTATCGAGGATTCGTAATTGGTGAGCACCTAGGCCTTTCGTAAGGTGTAAGATTTCTATCTTATTGCCTTCAAATTTGTTTGTCGACAAATTCCTTGCAAGAATTTTTACTCGGAATTCAGTATATGGTTTTGCGTTATTTGGTGTTTGAAAGATTTTCTCGTTTTTCTTTTGTTGTTTATTTGAATCTTATTAATCGATTATGTAGTAGGAACCGATTTCTCTCTCTCTCTCTCTCTTTTATTCTTTCTTTGTCTAACCAAATGAAAGAACTCTTCAAATTTAAATTTCTTAAATTATTTTTGTTTCAGGAAATTTTCTTGCTAAATAGTTCCATTGCTTTGCTTTTTTGAATATTTGAAAGATTTTTTCCTGTTTTGCTTTTGTTGTTTAGTCAAAATCTTTTTTGATTATATCATGGGTTTTTTCAGAAAATGAAATTACGGTGTTTCTTTGTTTTATTATCAGTTTATTCACAACATTTTGTTTTTACATTATTTAATGTTTATGGATATGATTTCTATGTTTATTTTAGTGAACGGTGTTTCTTGGCTTTACTCAATTTCTCAAGATTGTTTCACCAATAATTCTCATGGATAAGAAGATGATTAGTTGTAACTTCTTCTGTTTAGGGTTTCCAAGATTATTAACACTCAATTTTATTTCTGAGGGAAATTAATCGAGCTTGTCTTCTTCTATTTTGGGATTTCCTCCCTAGTCTCCTTACTACTACTTGATTGAGAAGTTTTTGTCCTGATTCTAACTCTCAGAAGAATAACGTGTCTTTTAATGATGTTTCTGATGATACAACATCAGTTTCAAGCTTAAATGGAGATGCAGCAAACAGAAGTCTAGGTTAGTTCAAGGGAGCATGTCTACTAGTGCTGGAGAATAAGATGAATTTGCAAACAAAATAGTTCAAGCCATATATTTGTTGGTAATTAACCATTAATAGGTATTTGCTTAGTAGATCTCTTAGTCCTATGTTCATTTGAATTACATGAATCCTCTTTCAAAATACTGTGGCTGCCTTAGAAGTAAAGGGAAAAATGTTTGACTTATGCTGTAATTACTCCTAGATATTGCATCTACAGCCCGTCCTTAAGAAGCTCAAGTTCTCTCTTATTCAATTTGCATTTCTTGTTAGGCTCCTCTTTAAATTTGTTGAGCTGAATGTCTTAGTATTAGTTTAGAGGTTGCAATTTTGGTTGTGGTTGTTTACCTTAATATTGAAAGCAGTTCAGCTATTCAAAACAACAAATAAAACTCTGTTGTATGTACTGTGAAGAAGTCTTTCTTTATTTGTTATGGCG
Organism: Acanthochlamys bracteata; assembly: GCA_019914995.1. NCBI lineage: Eukaryota > Viridiplantae > Streptophyta > Magnoliopsida > Pandanales > Velloziaceae > Acanthochlamys > Acanthochlamys bracteata. The sequence goes on along the minus strand of CM034143.1, from coordinate 3,668,807 downwards.
GCTCAGGTATGTTCTCATACTTTTAGACGTGCTGAAGTTTGTTTTACCTTTTATTAGTTGCTGTTTTGCTTTACTTTTCTATTAATTTAGAAAAGCCCTTGCTTCTATGTTATGTGTTATGCTTATGGTGTTGGATATATGAACATATCACTTATGACAGTTAAGAGTGTAGTAGATTCTAATTGTTATTTATCAATAAATTTTACAAAGCTTTGCTTGAATATGTGATTCTCTATTGGAATGCTAAGAGCGTATAAGAAATGTGAAACAATAAGATAATCTTGTAAGGCGTAAAGAATAATGGTACGAGTATATTAGTTGCTAAGTTCATTACACAATCCATCAAGGAATTAATCCCTTTGCTCTCTTCAGAAATTAAAAGAAAACATGTCAGTACTTTCTTTGAGTTAGCCCAACTTTATGAATAGCAGTAATGCTACAGTTGTTACTTTTTCCTACATTAAATCAATTGAATCTTGTTTATTTTCAAATATTTAAGCTTGTTGCTTAACTAGATATACATGTACAGGTTCTAACAATACCCTTATTTTTGATTGAATGTTTAGTCGGGATGCCTTTCAGGTTCATGTAATTTAGGAGATCAAAGAGATTGCTCATGATGGGTATAAGATGGGCTATCATATTCTAGTTGGTTAATTTGCTATTTCTTAGTTCACATGTCTCTTTAAAATAGACTACAAACAGAAGTTACTTTTAGCAAGAAATTTCTAAGGTTGTTTCATTCTTTTTGTTTACTTTTTTAAATTTAAAATTGTTTCCGACAAACCTTGCATTTCATTTAAATATGCAGTTTACATCTTCAAAATTATTTACATAGGAAGGTTCTTCTATCCTTTCTAATATACTTATTTGACCATCTTTGTTGTTCTTTTTTGCGTTTATTTGTGTTTATTATTTTGCGTCATTATAACCCTATCTTTCCTTTAAGGATTATGTCATGGTGCTTGTTAATAGTTTGAAAACATTAGTGGAGCTTGAATTGCATAATTCTTCCAAAATCATGTATAGATTATGCGTAATTATCAGTAATAGATTGTTTTATGCAAAGAAATCTAATTTCTCAGATTATTAATTAATATGTGAATAAATTTTGAAAAATATGATCTATCACTGTATCCCTATATGATTAATAATATTCTTAAGACGTGTTAAATGTGAAAGATGGGCAGTAAGTTGTCATGTATACATTGAGGATTGTTTCTTGGTTATAAGCGTCAAAGTGTTAAATTTGTGCGTGCTACATGATTGTACATAAATCATGTGTTATCATGCTAAATGCTGTAAGGTTCAATGTGCAAAGAAGGAACTCATAATGTCGAGTATGTATTCAAGTCTGTAGATAATGCATGCATTTTAATAATTGACTAGAAAAGCTTTGGTTTCGTGTCAAACATTAAAGCAACTCTGTACTTGAGGTTGAATGACTGTTTTGAGCAAAACTCACATTCTTTGTGTTATGGCTAGCAATCTCTTTCTGTACTAAGTCTGTAGCAACTGTTTGTATAAACCTTACATATTTTTGAAAGATAAAAGATCAGGCATCGTCAAATTCATTGTTAGTCACACGTAAGCCTCTACAATTGGTAAGTTGCTATGTCCTCGGTAGCATTGTACTTTTGTTATTCCTAGCATTTTAGAGTAAACCACTAAGAAATGCTACGTCCTTGGTTAAGGAGACAAAACTGCTGTCAGTACCTCCATTATGTACTTCAAAAGCAATTGAATTATATAAACCTCCAAAGAAATTTTAAACAATTGAATATTGCAACTCTATGGTCCCGATTGTTTTCGCTAATATTGAAAGCAATTTAGTTCTTCAAAACAGTGAAGCAAGGTTAGATTTTGGTTGCAGTGATCTATGAAGAAGCTTTTGGTGCAAGTACAAATAAGGTGAATCATACTCAAGCTTGCTTTCTAAGGTCTGTTCTTTATTTGTTGTCAAGGCTCAGGTAGGTTCTCGTAGTTTAGATTGTGCTGTAGTATGTTTTTCTTTTAAAAATTATTATCAGTGGTTGCTTTTCTTCATTTGACCTTTGTACTTCGTTGGATTTTTGTGCCTGCCACTTGTGAAAGATAAGACTGTTCCTACATATTATTCTGATTTCTTTTTAACCACTGTGATGGACTTTTAAGATCAAAAGATAAATGTGAAAGAAATACAAGATCTTGTTGTAGATAAAGAATGTTTAGTTAGAAATTGATTATAATAAGACAACACAAAACAAAACTATATTGGTACGAGTACATTAGATGTTGATGTATGTGTTTTCTTTGTTCTTTTGTAGCATAAATTGATTATGTTCTATTTGAAATTCAAAGTTTGGAGCAAACTATTTGGTCTGGTGACCTAATTTATCTGTATGATTAGCCATATGTAGTGCAATATAGATTCTTGATTTTAGAATTTTCATCAAAGTTCATTCACTACTTAGTTACAAAGTTGGCTTACCACCTACTGATTTGTATAATGGAAGGAAACTTTATTTAGATAGAAACTATCAGTTCAATGAGGAAAAGGAAGGGGCCCATACCATCAGCTATGTAGTGGTTGTCCTTCTTTATATGAACATTTTGATAAATGTTTAGAAATGCTTTGGTTTAGCTTCAAATTAGTTTGTACATTTGAATATAAAGTCAACTTCCTGATTGAAATCCAAGTAATCCAAGAAAGTGTTTTGTGTAGTAACTCTCAATCTTGTTACCTTTCTAAATTTTGTGGCAACCATTTTCAACAAACATTATATTCCTTTTAAATTATACCCCGCACCATTAAAGTTCCTTACACTTATGTGGAAGCATCCACACTTGGTAAGTTTCTACAGCCTCGGTAAGCTTTGTGCTTTTATTGTTCCTAAATTTTTTGGACAACTATGAATATTCCATTTTTAAGCATCTAAAAGTTTGTAACTTGTGCCGAAATTATTATGCGGAATACTCCGATTTTATATTCAAGAGTTGAATGTCTTTTTACTGTAATAATATTTAATTAATTAACATGATTAAAGTATTGATTTAAAATTGGTAGCTATTAGAATATGATTTTGGGTATATGTTTTATAATGAGTTTTTGTTTTTGTTTGGTACGAAGAATGTTTATTTTGTTTACCTCCGTAATGTATCCTTAAAAAGCTTTTGAATTAGATAGACAGTAAAAGAAATTAAACAAGTTTGAAATATATGCTGTTCTTTTAACTTATTTTTATATGCATATCAAGGGCAAATGAAATGGTGGGAAGGTCTGATTTCTTATGTACTGAGGAAGATGATGGACATTATCATAGAAAATGAAGACAATTATCAGGTACAAACTTTGTTTTATTTCTTGATATTTTGTTTTTTTGGCAGTAAGAGTTGAAACGTTTATTTGGACAGGATTCAATGAATATTACCGTCATGAAATCTGAACCTTGAAGTACACCATGCTCCTTAGTAATCAGCATTTTCTACCGAAAGATTAGTCTTTTGCAAGGTAGCATGGATTAGAAACTAATCTAAATACATTACCTACTTAGTTAAGGAGTACCTTTTAAATTTGATTATTTGTATTTTTGCAGCAACTTTGTTTTAGTTGGCACTTTTGTTTTAATGTGGAGACAAAAGAGCCTATATCCTTGACTATGTTTTGATTATGATTGAGTTCGTATGATTTTTTTTAATGTATGATAGCAGAAGCATCAAAATTGTTTTTATTGAATCTACTAGCATATAAATTGACTACTGCAACTTTGTGGTTCTGATTGTTTTTCTTAATATTGAAATCATTTCAGCTGTTAGAAACAATAAATCTTGTTTATTTGCAGTGGCGGCTGAAGGATATTCTTCTAACTTTTATTTGCTGAAGTTTGTTTACCTATTATCAGTTTTGCTTTATTTTTCTAGTAATTTAGGAAATCCCTTGTTTCTATCGTATGCTTTTGCTGTTGGATTTTAAACCCATCACTTATGACAGTTACGAGTGTAGTAAATGTTATTCGAATTGTTATCTAACTTGTATATGTTAAACTTGTGTTATGTCAAAAACTTTGTTGGAATGCTAAGAGAATAAAAGAACTGTAATAGAACTAGATGTTCTTGTCAGAGATAAAGAGTACAGCTACGAGTATATTAGTTGTAAAATTAATTGCATATCCGTTAAGGAATTAATCCCTTTTGCTCTCTTCAGAAATTAACAGAAAAATTTCCTTTTATTTTCAAATTAGTGAAGTTATTTGTTACTTAACTAGATACACATACAGGTTCACAGATATCCTTACTTTTGATTGGGAGTTTAGTCGGGATGCTTTCCAGGTGGATATAATTTAGGAGATGACTATGTGAAGAATATTCTTCATGGTTATAAGGTAGGCTGTCATCTCAGTTGGTTTGTTCGTTATTTCTTGGTTAAGAAAAGAAAGCTGCTGATAGTACCTCCATGAAGTATACTTCAAAGCCACTGAATTATATAAACCGCCAATAATTTTAACATTCAAATATTACTTGTGATTCGATAGTTTTCGCTAACAGTGAAAGCAATTTATTTCTTCAAAACAATGAAGCAAGCTTAGGCATAGGTTGAAGTGATCTATGAAGAAGCTTTTGATGCAAGTACAGAGAAGATGAGTCCTAGTTCTCTAGCTTTCTCTCTAAAGTTTGTTCTTTATATATTGGAGCGGCTCAGGTACATGATCATACTTTGAGATGTGTTGAAGTAGGTTTTTCTTTTGAATTATAAAATAGTGGTTGCTTTTCTTTATTTGACCTTTGTACTTAGCAAAATTCTTGTTTCTGTTTTATGCTTATGCCATGGGATTTCTATTCTTGTCACTTACGAATGATAAGATTGTTCTACAAGTTATTCTAATTTGATTTAATCACTTAATTCTAACGAGGTCTGCTTGTATGTGTTGAGCTGCAATGAAATGTTTAGAGCAAATATAAATGTGAAAGAAACACAGGATCTTGTTGTAGATAAAGTTCTTAAATCAGAAAATTCGAGTATAATAGGACAACAGAAAATATAGCTATATCAGTACCAGAACATTAGCTGCTGAATCACTTGCATTTTTATTAAGATTAATCCCATTTTGCAACTTTGTAGCATAAATTGATTATGTTCTAAAGGAAGTTTAGAGCAAACCATTTGGTTGCCCAATCCATTCGCATTTCTGGTAGCCAAATCGATTGTTCTATAGATTCTTAAGTTTAGAATTTCCATTAAAATTCCTTCACCATGTAGTTACGAAGTTGGCTTACTACCTAGGTATTTGTACAACAAAAGCAATTTGATTTAGTTAGAAAGTGTAGTTCAAAGTGGGAAAAAAGGGATCTGTGGCTCAGCTATGTATTGGTTAATTAATTATTATGTATATTAAAAGAAGTAGGTAAAGAAGGTAAAGAAGTTACTGTGGTAGTAAAGAAGTTAATATTAAAAGGAAACATTAAAACCTGTAATATTTGGATTCAGAGTATAAACTATGATATGAACACCATAACATCTAAGTTTAGAGTGTCTTGTTTAGTTTTAAAAGAAGTAATTTGTAATTCATTAATTACAAAATCTGTTTTTAGGTGGATTACTCTGTAGCTGATGGAGAAGTGTTGGATTTATTGATAAGAGCTTGTCCCAGATAGACCTAACACTCTTGCATAAGTGGTACATAATTCAAATTTCCTTGCATTTGGCTTGTGTTGCTTATCTTCCATTTATGTCAGTCCTATATGGTTTATGGGTTGCATCTAGAATACTTTACCTTTCTAAAAGTTGAACTTGAGACATATGCTGTTATTTATATATGCTCGTCACTTGTGAACAATTAGATTGTTGTATATATTATTCTAGTTGTTATTTAATCACTAAAATGGCATCACATTGCTTATATGTTTCAAGCAATATGGAAAATTATAATGAAAAAAGAATACAAGTTTTTGCTGGAGATTTAGGATCTTAAATTGATATATTACATGATACTCGAAGTCACAAAACAATACTATATTAGTATGAGTGCATGATTATAAATATTTTTTACTGGATAAAAAATCATAAAAATAGATAGTGTGGCAAACAAGAATGCGTTGTTAGACCTACAATGTGTAGTAAGACATACGTTACTCTTTCAAACTTTAAAAAGTTTGTGACATAATTAGCAGTCTAGGGAATAAGGTAATTTTCTATACAGAAAAATTGTGTACTGAAGTTGCATAGTAAAAAAAGGTTTCTACCCCCTGCAAGTCTGTGTGTTTGCATAATTTGATGTTACTAGCTTCATTCTATTACTGTTAATGATGCAACTGTGGTCGTTTATAGTCTAATAGATCCACTATATGGATGTCATAATATCTTTAAAAATGCTATGCAATTTTGAATGATATGTACTTGTTGTCAAATCTGTCTTGTACTAAATAACTGTCACGTTGTCCACGATATTATGATTGTCTTGCTTAGCTTAATAATTCCTTCTTTGAATAGGGAAGATTTTACGCAAGCAATGGGTATCACTATGCTTTCTTGGATTCTTTTCCTTTCTGCATGTTTGATTAATGTCTATCTATTAATCTGAACCGATAGTGATTAGTTTTACGCGTTATGTATCTTTTTAACTTACGGGAGTTCATGATAACTTTTATTTGAGAAAGTTGTGGTTGATTTTTATTTTGTCGAGGAATGGATCTAACCTGTTTCTACAAGATATACAAGTAGCTCTAGAAAGATTTTACACCTTGGGTCGGGAGAAACCCCTACAACATTACTTTGTGTCTTTTATTCTGTGGTTTCTAATTGATTTTCTTTTCATGCTTTCCTGTCTTTTTTTTTATATACCAATTTTGATTTGACTTCGAATTTAATAGGTGTACTCTCTTGATTCATATGGTGGCAAAGAAGTTGTAGTTATGTAGATGCGCGAAGAGATTGATGATCCCAAAAGGGTGATGAATTTACTATTAGTTTGAAAGTGATTTTTCACATTAGCGGTTTGTATCACTTGTTCAGACTTTCAACACTTTTTTTTTTGAACCCTTATCCTATTTTATTAATATTTTTATCCTGTTTTATTAATTTTTTTGGGAAGTCTTCAACTCATTTTACATGGATATAGATGTAGTGCATCGGTTTCTCACTACATACACTTTATTTTACAGATACTGATGAAGATGTTTTGGTGTTGGTTTCCTTACAAGTTCTTATTTGTTGTTTTCTTAGTTTAAGTTCATATTATGTCTACTAATTAGGATATCAGATAGGTCACAATCATGATATGGAGGTGCAATGGTAAAAAAGGAATCTCCGGTAAGATAAACGTTCCCATGTCTTGAAGGGGTTTTCCACCTTCTTCTTACTCAACACATGTATCATATATTATTTGCTTTTTAAAACTGTGTTTAGTTTCAGTTTAGAAGGGGGCTGTATTTTTCACAAGAAGAGTATGACATTAATCACGAAAGACATGGAGCAACCTATATGTACGAGGAGGTTCTTCTATCCTTTTTAATATAATTATTTGCAGTCTTAGTTAATCTTTTTAGTGTCTACTTACGTTTATTATTTTGCATACATTAAAACCGTATTGTTTCCTTTAAGGATTATCTCATTGTGCTTGTTAATCATGTGACGAAATCAGTGGAGCTAAGTTGCGTAATTCTTCCAAAATCATGCGTAAGTTATGGTCATATTATCAGTAATAGTATTTTTTATGCATAGAGATCTAATTTCTTAGAACAAATTAATATGTGAATGATTTTTTGAAAATTTTTATTTTTGTCACTCTAGGTCCTTGATTAATAATATTCTTGAGACATTAAATGTGAAAGATTGGAAGTAAGTTGTCAAGTATACATTGAGGCTAGCATTGAAAGATGGGAAGTAAGTTGTCAAGTGTTACAATTTGTGTGCGCGACATGATTGTACATAAATCATTATCATGCTAAATGCTGTAAGGTTCAGTGTGCAAAGAAAGGAACTCACACCTTTGACTATGTATTGAATTTTGTAAATAATGTATACGTTTTAATACTTGATTAGAAATGCTTTGCTTTCATGCCAACTCTGTAATTAAGGTTGAAATGACTGTTTTGAGAAAAACTTGCATTCTTTGTGTTATTGCTAGCAATCCTTTCTGTTCTAAGTCTGTAGCAACTGCTTCGACCAAACCTTGCATGCTTTTTAAAGGTATAAGATCATGCAATCGTTAATTTCATTGTCACTCACATGTAAATCTCTACATTTAGTACGGTCTATGTTCTTGGTAGCATTGTACTTTTGTTATTCCTAACATTTTAGAATAAACCACCAGAGAAATGCTGCATCCTTGTTTAAGGAGACAAAACTGCTGTCAGTACCTCCATCATGTATACTTCAAAAGCAATTGAATTATACAAACCTTCAAAGAAAATTAAACAATTGAATATTGCAACTCTATGGTCCCGATTGTTTTCACTAATATTGAAAGCAATTTAGTTCTTTAAAACAGTGAAGCAAAGTTAGATGTCGGTCATAGTGATCTATGAAGAAGCTTTTGGTGCAAGTATAGAGAAGTGAATCCCGCTCAAGCTTTCTTTCTAAGGCTGTTCTTTATTTGTTATAGCGGCTCAGGTACCTCCTCGTACTTTTAGATATGCTGTACTATGTTTCTTATTTTGTTAAATTAATATCAGTGGTTGCTTTTTTTCGTTTGACCTTTGTACATTGTTGGATATTTGTGCCTGCCACTTGTGAAAGATAAGAATGTTCTGCATATTATTGTAATTTCATTTAATCAATAAATTCTGTTGAGCTTTGCATGTATGGGTCGAACTGTGATGGACTTTTAAGATTAAAAGATAAATATGAAAGAAATATAAGATCTCGTTATAGATAAAGAATGTTAAGTTAGAAATTAGATTATAATAGGATAGCACAAAATAAAGCTATATCGGTACGAGTACATTAGTTGTTGATCAATTGTTTTTTTAATTGTTTGTAGCATAAGTTGATTATGTTCTATTTGAAATTCGAAGTTTGGAGCAAACTAAATGTTAATATAGATGCTTGATTTTAGAAGTTTCATCAAAATTCAATCACTACCTAATTACAAATTTGGCTTACCACCTAGTAATTTGTACAATGGGAGGAATTTTTATTTAGTTAGAAAGTATCAGTTCAATGAGGAAAGGAAGGAGCCCATACCATCGGCTATGTATTGGTTGTCCTTCATTATGTGTACATTTTGATACATGTTTAGAAATGCTTTAATTTAGCTTCAAATTAGTTTGTACATTTGTAGATAAAGCCAACTCTCTGATTGAACATCAAGTAATCCATCAAAAAGTGTTTTGTGTAATAATTATCAATTTTCCACCCTTCTAAATTTTGTAGCAACCATTCTGAGTAAACATTATATTCCTTTTAGAAAACCATTTTGAGTAAACACTATATTCCTTTTAAAATGGATGACATTAAAGTTCCTTACATTCATGTGGAAGCATCCACACTTGGTAAGTTTCTACTACCTTGGTTAGCTTTGTACTTTTATTGTTCCTAAGGTTTTGGACAACTATGAATGTTCCATTTTTACAGCATCTAAAAATTTGTAGCTTGTGCGAAATTAATATGTGGAATGCCTCGATTTTTATGTTCAAGAGCTGAATCTCAATTTTCTGTAATAATATTTAAATAGTTAACATAGATTAAAGTATTGATTTAAAATTGGTAGCTATTAAATCTGATTTATTTATATTTTATTATGAGTTATTTTGTTTGGTACAAAGAATGTTTAGTTTGTTTTTTTGGTACTTGCTATGTTTAAAGGAGATAAAAATGCTATTAGTACCGCCTAGAATGTATGCTTAAAAAGCTTTTGTATTAGATAGACCGTGAAAGAAATTAAACCAGTTTGAAATATATGTTGTTCTCTTAACTTATTTGTATATGCATATCGAAGGCAAAAGAAATGGTGGGAAGGTTCTGATTTCTTATGTACTGAGGAAGATGATAGCCATTATCATAGAAAATTAAAGCAATTATCAAACATGGTCCAACAGGTACAAAATTTGTTCTATTTCTTGTTATTTTGTTTTTCTAGCAGGAACAGATGAAACATTATTTTGTTTTTCAGAACCTTGAAGTACACCATGCTCCTAAGTAATCAACATTTTCTACCGATAAGATTAGTCTTTTGCAAGGTAGCATAGATTAGAAATTAATCTAAATACAATCCCTAATTAGTCACCTTTTACATTTTATTATTTGTATTATTGCAGCAATTTTGTTTTAGTTGGCGCTTTTATTTTAATGTCGAGACAAAAGAGCCTATATCCTTGACTATGTTTTGATTATTATTGAGTTTGTTTCAATTTTTAATGTATGATAGCAGAAGCATCAAGATTGTTTTTATTGAATCTACTAACATATCAATTGACTATTGCAACTTTGTGCTTCTGATTGTTTTTCTTAATATTGAAAGCATTTAATGGTCAAGCTATGCTGTATGAAATGGTCACCTATGAAGAAGTCTTTTGGTGCAAGTTTTGAGAAGTTGAATCCTAATTCTCTGCTTGTGTTCTAGGATTTGTTCCTTATTTGCTATGGTGGCTGAAGTATGTTTTTCTAACTTTAAGATGTGCTAAGGTTTGTTACCTATTATTAGTTGTTTGCTTTATTCTTCTATCAATTTAGGAAAGCCCTTGTTTCTCTCTTATGCTTATGCTGTTGCATATATAAACCCGTCATTTATGACAATTATGAGTTTAGTAAATGCTATTCTAATTGTTATCTAGCTTTATCTAACTTGAATATGTCAAAAAACTTTATTGGAATGCTAAGAGAATAATAGAACTGTGGAAGAACTAGATGATCTTGTTTGATTGTTAATCGGGTGACGACATCAGTGGAGCTAAGTTGCGTAATTCTTCCAAAATCATGCGTAAGTTATGGTCGCATTATCAGTAATAGTATTGTTTTATGCATAGAAATCTAACTTCTTAGAATTAATTAATATGTGAATAGGTTTTTAAAAATTTTTATTTGTCACTATATGATTAATAATATTCTTGAGACATATTAAATGTGAAAGATGGGAAGTAAGTTGTCAAGTATACATTGAGGCTTGCTTCTTGGTTAGTAGTGTCAAGTGTTACAATTTGTGTGCGCGCATGATTGTACATAAATCATTATCATGCTAAATGCTGTAAGGTTCAGTGTGCAAAGAAAGGAACTCACACCGTTGACTATGTATTGAATTTTGTAGATAATGTATACGTTTCAATACTTGATTAGAAATGCTTTACTTTCGTGCCATTCATTAAAGCCAACTCTGTAATTGAGGTTGAAATTACTGTTTTGAGAAAAACTTACATTCTTTGTGTTATGGCTAGCAATCCTTTCTGTTTTAAGTCTGTAGCAACTGTTTTGACCAAACCTTGCATGCTTTTTAAAGGTAGAAGATCATGCAATCATTAATTTCATTGTCACTCACATGGAAACCTCTACATTTTGTACGGTTTATGTCCTTGCTAGCATTGTATTTTTGTTATTCCTAACATTTTAGAATAAACCACCAGAGAAATTCTGCATCCTTGGTTAAGGAGACAAAACTGTTGTCAGTTACTCCATTATGTATACTTCAAAAGCAAATGAATTATATAAACCTCCAAAGAAAATTAAACAATTCAATATTGCAACTCTATGGCCCCGATTGTTTTCGCTAATATTGAAAGCAATTTCGTTCTTTAAAACAGTGAAGCAAGGTTAGATGTCGGTCGTAGTGATCTATGAAGAAGCTTTTGGTGCAAGTACAGAGAAGTGAATCCCGCTCAAGCTTTCTTTCCGAGGTTGTTCTTTATTTGTCATAGCGGCTCAGGTACGTTCTCGTACTTTTAGATTGTTGTACTATGTTTCTTATTTTGTTAAATTATTATCAGTGGCTGCTTTTCTCGTTAGACCTTTGTACTTTATCGGATCTTTATGCCTGCCACTTGTGAAAGATAAGACTGTTCTGCATATTATTGTAATTTCATTTAATCACTAAATTCTGTTGAGCTTTGCATGTATGGGTCGAACTGTGATGGAGTTTTAAGATTAAAAGATAAATATGAAAGAAATACAAGATCTCGTTCTAGATAAAGAATTTAAGTTAGAAATTAGATTATAATAGGACAGCACAAAATAAAGCTATATCAGTACGAGTACATTAGTTGTTGATCAATTATTTTTTTAATTGTTTGTAGCATAAGTTGATTATGTTCTATTTGAAATTCGAAGTTTGGAGCAAACTAAATGTTAATATAGATGCTTGATTTTAGAAGTTTCATCAAAATTCAATCACTACCTAATTACAAATTTGGCTTACCACCTAGTAATTTGTACAATGGGAGGAATTTTTATTTAGTTAGAAAGTATCAGTTCAATGAGGAAAGGAAGGAGCCCATACCATCGGCTATGTATTGGTTGTCCTTCATTATGTGTACATTTTGATACATGTTTAGAAATGCTTTAATTTAGCTTCAAATTAGTTTGTACATTTGTAGATAAAGCCAACTCTCTGATTGAACATCAAGTAATCCATCAAAAAGTGTTTTGTGTAATAATTCTCAATTTTCCACCCTTCTAAATTTTGTAGCAACCATTCTGAGTAAACATTATATTCCTTTTAGAAAACCATTTTGAGTAAACACTATATTCCTTTTAAAATGGATGACATTAAAGTTCCTTACATTCATGTGGAAGCATCCACACTTGGTAAGTTTCTACTACCTTGGTTAGCTTTGTACTTTTATTGTTCCTAAGGTTTTTGGACAACTATGAATGTTCCATTTTTACAGCATCTAAAAATTTGTAGCTTGTGCCGAAATTAATATGTGGAATGCCTCGATTTTATGTTCAAGAGCTGAATCTCAATTTTCTGTAATAATATTTAAATAGTTAACATAGATTAAAGTATTGATTTAAAATTGGTAGCTATTAAATCTGATTTATTTATATTTTATTATGAGTTATTTTGTTTGGTACAAAGAATGTTTAGTTTGTTTTTTTGGTACTTGCTATGTTTAAAGGAGATAAAAATGCTATTAGTACCGCCGTAATGTATGCTTAAAAAGCTTTTGTATTAGATAGACCGTGAAAGAAATTAAACCAGTTTGAAATATATGTTGTTCTCTTAACTTATTTGTATATGCATATCGAAGGCAAAAGAAATGGTGGGAAGGTTCTGATTTCTTATGTACTGAGGAAGATGATAGCCATTATCATAGAAAATTAAAGCAATTATCAAACATGGTCCAACAGGTACAAAATTTGTTCTATTTCTTGTTATTTTGTTTTTCTAGCAGGAACAGATGAAACATTATTTTGTTTTTCAGAACCTTGAAGTACACCATGCTCCTAAGTAATCAACATTTTCTACCGATAAGATTAGTCTTTTGCAAGGTAGCATAGATTAGAAATTAATCTAAATACAATCCCTAATTAGTCACCTTTTACATTTTATTATTTGTATTATTGCAGCAATTTTGTTTTAGTTGGCGCTTTTTTATTTTAATGTCGAGACAAAAGAGCCTATATCCTTGACTATGTTTTTTTGATTATTATTGAGTTTGTTTCAATTTTTAATGTATGATAGCAGAAGCATCAAGATTGTTTTTATTGAATCTACTAACATATCAATTGACTATTGCAACTTTGTGCTTCTGATTGTTTTTCTTAATATTGAAAGCATTTAATGGTCAAGCTATGCTGTATGAAATGGTCACCTATGAAGAAGTCTTTTGGTGCAAGTTTTGAGAAGTTGAATCCTAATTCTCTGCTTGTGTTCTAGGATTTGTTCCTTATTTGCTATGGTGGCTGAAGTATGTTTTTCTAACTTTAAGATGTGCTAAGGTTTGTTACCTATTATTAGTTGTTTGCTTTATTCTTCTATCAATTTAGGAAAGCCCTTGTTTCTCTCTTATGCTTATGCTGTTGCATATATAAACCCGTCATTTATGACAATTATGAGTTTAGTAAATGCTATTCTAATTGTTATCTAGCTTTATCTAACTTGAATATGTCAAAAAACTTTATTGGAATGCTAAGAGAATAATAGAACTGTGGAAGAACTAGATGATCTTGTTTGATAAAAAGAGTACCAGTACGAGTATATTAGTTGTAAAATTAATTGCCTATCCATTAAATAATCAATCCCTTTTGCTTTCTTCAGAAATTAACTAGAAACATATGAGAACTTTGTTGAGTTAGCCCAACTTTAATATGAATACAAGTAATGCTACAAGTGTTGCTTTTTCCCACCTGGAAATCAATTGAAAATCTCCTTTTATTTCAAATAATGAAGTTACTTGTTGCTACTAGGTATACGTACAGGTCCCCAGATATCCTTACTTATGATCGGGAGTTTAGTTGGGATGCTTTCCAGGTGGATGTAATAGGAGTTGACCGAGTTTTTGAAGATTATTCCTCATGGTTATAAGGTAGGCTATCATCTAAGTTGGTTAGTTTGTTATTTCTTGGTTCATTATGTCGCTTCAAAATACTATACAAATAGAATACGTGTTTAGGAAGATGTTCGTAAGGTTGTTTCTTTTTCTATTTAAATTTAATTTTCTTACTTAGATGTCATCTTTTGCTAATCATTTTAACGTCAACAACATCAATGTCTATAGTTGTTAGCGCTACTGCAATGAGTTCCTTAATTTAAATACCAAAATTCCTTATCAAAGTTTAGCTTCAATAGAGTGTGGTAGTTGCTCCCTCATGAGGTTACATTTTAATTACTATACAATAGGAAGAACTCATTTCAAGATGTAAAGTTTATGCTTTCCTTCTGTCTGTTTTTTTCCCCTTATTGGCTTGGATGTTTTATTGCACACAATTAAGTTGTATGCACATTTATAGATTAGGGAAAATAATAGAATTCATGGAATTTAAAAGCAGATAAGTCAAGTTTGGTTCTAGAACAGTTATAAAGTTTTTGAGCATGTAATTCCTTTCTTCGATAATAGAAACGATTTGTTTTTTCATTAGAATAGTTCTCTAGATAGTGTAGTAAGTCTTTAGTTGTAACATAAGCAGTGATTAACTTTTGATTGAATTTGAACCTCGAAGAAAATTATTTGATTATTAACTTGATTCATCTATGTTTCTGACTAGTTGTATGTACTGTAATGTAGATTGAGGTCAAAACATTGATCTAAATACATTACTACTTTGTTGCACAGCAGCATTACGATCTAATGATTTGTATCATGGCAAGAAGTTTAGTTTAGGTAGTATTGCTTTAATAAGAAACCAAATGGGCCCCTATTATTCTACTAACCTTGAATATGTGATTTATGATTAGAAATACTATCATTGGTTTCCAGTTTGTTTGTTCATTCATTCCTTCCTTTTACTAGTATATTGTGGGACTCTTGCAACTTGAACTTCTCAATGTCTCTTTAATATTTAAAATATGTTGACTCTTAAAATAACAAGGCCAGCTTTGTGATTTAGCTTCAAATGATCTGTGAAATAGCTTTTGCGTAATGGTTGATAATTATCTTCCTTTTTTTATACCTTTAGTAACAGTTTGATTCAAACCTTATATTTCATTTAAAAATAGAATAGCTTACACCTTTAAAGTTTTTTGTCACTTGCACTGAAAGCTCTACAGTTGTAAGTTCCCAAGTCCTTTGTAAGCAGTGTGATTCGTTATTGGTAAGGCTTTTGGATATTGACAGATATTATATTTTTTAGCATCTGAAAATGGTACCTTATGGCAAAATGTGTTGAATTTTTAGAATTCTGTTTTAAAAAATTTTCAGTTTACTGTTCTAATACTCTATTGTTAATAAAAAAAGTAGAGATTGTGGATTTATAAAAGGATTTTGTTGCTATTGGTAGCGGGACTTTTGGTATATGCCTCATTTTAATTTTGTATAAATAATGCTTGGTTGAATTTTTAATACTAGATTTTTACAGAGACAAAAATGTTGTTAATATCCACTATGTAGACTTAAAAAACCACTTGAAATATACAAACGGTAAAATAGTTAAACTAGCTTCAAATACATGATATTATGTGGACTGTCTCATGCACATGATCGAGGTCATTTGTGATGGTTAGGTAGCTCGTAAGTGTTGACCGTGATACGGACAAGAATGCAAATTGTAAAATATGGCCCAAAGTTGTACATAATTTTGCCTTTTTTCAGTTTATAATTTACTCGCTATAAGTATTGCTAGTAGTAAAGAATATCTTGACTGGATTTCAATGAACAATAGGAACTTGACTCTGGATCTAGAAGCATACCATTTCAATTCTGAAGCTAGAAGCACACCATTTCACTAGTAAGTAGCTTTCTGTCTGATATGTTTAGCTATTTGTAACGTTATGTACGATTCTATGTAGTCAAAAAGTAACTTTTTTATTTATTGACTTCTGACTATAGCAACTTCGTTTTAGTCCAACACTCTTTAATCTATTTGCAACGTGATGTGCGATTCTATGTAGTTAAAAGTAAAATTTCTATTTATTGACTTCTCACTGTAGCAACACTCATTTTAGTCCCTTTTTCTTGGCTATGATTTGTTTGCAATTGAGTTGGTACGGATGCTAATATATCATTTCAAAAGCATCAATTTTTGTCATATTGCTTTCTGCATTCTTTCATCTGTTGCTAGCATATATAATTTGATTCTTGCATCTTTGTGATTTGATTTTCTCCTTATTATATAAAGCATTGTAGAATTAAAAATAGTAAAACAAACTTCTAACTACTAAATTGATATAATTTGGTGCAAGTGTAGAGAAGATGAATCCTAAAAAAGCAAGTATCTACTTTATTAAGCTTTTTGCGAAGGATATTCAAATCTTTATGTGCATTTGAATCCAATGGTTTTCAAATATATTAACTGGTGGAGGAATTATTTTATAACACCAAAAATTGTATAGTTGTATATGCGGTGCTAGTGTAATACTGTAACAGTTAAAGAAGCTAACTTAAAAGGAATGATTCAAACTGTAATATTTATATTTGGAGCATTAGCTATGATATGAACGCCATAACTTTAAGTGTAAAGTGCTTTGTTTTGATTTAAAAGAAGTAATGTGTAATTATTAATTACAAAATTGTGTTTGTAAGTGAGATTACTCTGTAGTCGATGGAGAAGTGTTCGATTTATTAATAAGAGCTTTTCCCGACTAGAACTAACACTTTGCATAAGTGGGAGATATGCTTGCTTTCCTTTCGTTTGGCTCGTGTTGCTTATGTATTCCATTTATGTCAGTCCTATGTGGTTTGGATGCTTTGCATCTGGCATGCTTTACCTTTTTACAAAAATGGGATGTATACATATATTGTTGTTCATATATGCCTGTGACTTGTGATGCATTAGGTTGTAATGCATCTATCACTAAATGACATTGCATTGTTTATTTGTTATAAGCTATCATCACAAATTATAAGCAAAAAAGAATACAAGATCTTATTGGAAATTGAGGTTCTTAAATGAGGATATTAGATGATATTCGGACGACAAAATGATACTATATCAGTATGCATACATGAAGTGCTGAATCAAGTGTCTTGCCATCAAGGAATTAGTCCCTTTGCTGCTAAGTTTTGAAGTATTGGAAGAAATTAATACCTTAAAGTTTGTTATAACCAAACATGCATTATTATAAATGCAAACCAATCTTAGTACTTAAAATTGAAGTTGCAAAGTTTTAAAAGGAGAATGGGGTAGTTGTGGTTAACTTAAGTTCTCCTAAACTGCTCTATACTCCACTATCTCCAAACACTTCCATTCTATAATAGGAGACAATAATTTATTTCAGTTGTCTATGAGGGTTGACATTGGACTTAGATAAGATAGTGTGACCAATGTTTGACGGGGAGAGAATGTAGGTGGAAAAGGTGCGTAGTTTGGCCTTGATGGGGAATGCTATAACTGTTTGCCTCCTTAATGTTGAATTCAATTTTGGACAGAATGAACTGAATCAAAGCAATGTCTTATAAATACATAATCTTTAGTATTCTGGATCATGATGTGGTCCCAGAAAATCAGTACTTAACTGTATTTTGCTACTTTAACTATAATATACAGGGCTTTTTGTGGATTGATCATATGTATTTGAAGCCTGTATAATTAGGTACAGGTGACACTGTAAGATTTGCATTGTGATAGAGGCTCTATAGTTTGATAATTCCAAAGGGTTTTTCCTTTAAGATCACTTTATAATCTTGTATTCTTGTGATTTTGTCATATTACGACTGTAAACGATATCCTCTTAAATCAACAATTTTTTAATCGCTTCTCATGGGCAAACCAGTATGCTTTAAGAAGTTTGATGCTATTAGCCTAGACATCTGTTACACTCTTTGCAACTTGTCTCCCTTTTATTAAATGGCATTACTACCTCCCTTAATTAATGGGTGTTTATTTCCTTTTTATTTTCTCGAATGCCATAGGACATGTGCCTTCTATTATGTATCCATAACTACGGCTGTCAAATGGAGAAAGTCTATTCTAATCAGCTTGTTTGGAGGTGCGTGCGAATGCTTACACTGGTACTCTCAGATTTAGTTTTCGTAATCATCTTTTGATTGTTTTAGAAGCTCTAATTTGTTGTTTGACAAGTTTTATGCATTAAAGGTTTTATCTTCAAGTTATAGTACTTGGTACGGCATGCTAGATAGATTAACTTATGCTATCTGTTGGCACATTGGTGGAGGTTTTGCATTTGTTATTCAATAAATTTAATTGTAATTATTTCTTCAGGTTATGATATTCTGTTCTCGATTCACATAATCGCTGACCTTATGGAATAGTTAGTTTAGCAAAGTAAGATTTATATCAGTTATGTGTGATTAAATTTCCTGGATGTTCAAGCTTTTAAACTTGGACTAGCGAGGCGAACTTTGGTATTTCATAACCTTTAAGTTTGGAATTCTACGATAGCTTAGTTCTAATGCCTTTCTCATCTAATTTGCTTTCCCAGGATAGTCTTGAAAATTAATATATGAAGTTCCTTTCCTTTTCATTTTTCCTTATTTCTTCCTTTTCATTGTAAGTCGTCGGTTTTTCTCTCTTATATATATGTGTATATATATGTGTGTGTGTGTGTGTGTGGTGTGTGTATGGATGCATGTATGTATATACATATATACATTTATATGTATATAGTGTTTTATTTTTCTGTTATCTGGCAGCTTTGTTTTAACTTTGTGTTATGACTTAGTCACATAGCCTCACTAACGCACATACATAACAAAAATGGAGTGGTGGGATTAAAAAAGAAGGAAAAAAAATGGCAAACTAAGAATTTTAGTCTAGAATTGCAATCAGATATGCTCCACGAGATTTCGTTGATTGTTTGGATTGGCAGGTCCGTGTTTGATGGTTAAACAAGGTCACTGCATCTGAATTAGAGATCTTGGACTTTTTCATTTGTCTCCTGCATAGCCGTTATGGATGTAAGCTCAATGAAGACATAGTAAATTAAGGTATATTTTTTAATTAGCAAAAAGATGGTTGCCCAGAAATCAGATAGTGCATATTGTACGTGCTGACAAATTATTTCTCTATGGTTGTGACAGACTACTGGTATTTTAGACATCTTTCCTAGTTCTTGATAATTGCATCTTGGGTTGTCTATTGCTTCTGATGTATTAGTTTAACTACTGATTCTGGTCATTAATATATTATGTAAATAATATACCATCATAGTTATCACAGTGAGTTATTATACTTACCATTTGGAATGATTATGTGTATTAATTTTTTATGCTGTTTAAAATTAAGTAATCAACCAATAATAAGAGGTTAGTGGGTTTTTAAAATAAAAATGTTGCAAAACTTTAGGCAGCATCATAGGGAAATGGTTAGCCTAATCTTGGTCGAGTCTAACGATTCGATGGAGTCTTAGGGTGAGATCTAAGATTGAGACGGAGTCTTAGGGTGAGATCTGAGATTGTTGTTGAGAAGAAAACAGAAGGCAGGCATAATCTGAGATCTAAGATTATATCAGTGGTCTTGTTTCAACAAGTATGGAAGATGGGAAGATTGCTTTCTCCATTATCTTTTGTATCTGTTCTATATTCTGCAGTTACTTCTTTATTTGGAAAGGTAAGTGGTCTGCTTTTTTAGATTATATCTGATTTCTTAGCTGCATGCTCTTTGGTTGAGAGATCTAGACCGAACTCCATTGCTTCTGCTTCAAACCTCTTAGCATTAGAATAATATATTTTTAGTAGGTGTAATTCGAGATAAAGTTTGTTATCTACCTTCTAGTTATTGTATTTTTCCAATAAAAGGGTAATGCTGAAAACAAGGAAAGTTTCACTGGTTATGCTCCACCATTTTGCGGAAAACATCAAAATATGTCAAACATGTATCCAGATACGGTGACATTCTCTAAAAGTCCTTTGGAATTAGTATTTCCAAGTCTTTGGAATTTTTTTTTTTTTTTTTTTTTTGTTTCGCAAATTGTTTGTTAAAAGGTTGCTATTGCTTCTATCAATGTAAGACACTTAAAGATAGAATTGCTGGTTTTTCTATCACATTGTTTTAAATTTTCTAAACCAATATTATATAATTCTATTTAACTGCAGAGCTAATTGCACTTTCTTTATCTTATTTCTGGATCTGCACAAGTTTTTTTTGTTTTTGGCACATGGATTACATCAGCTTTACACCAGCAGCAAATTGGTGAGCGTAGTTTACTGTTAACTTGATCTTTTACTTTACTTGAATTCATATTGATATGGTGCAAATATTTCGCAAAAATGTCTGCAGCCACATCAGAGTAAATAGTTACAGAAACCAAAAGTAACAAGCCCAGCAATCAATCCAGAAGTGTATACCAAAAGTGCAAGTTGCTCGTAATTGGAATATGATTTTTAAAAATTGATGCATATGTTAATTAAAACAGAAATGCTTCTTCATCCTCTTTAACTTCTTATCATCTCTCCTTTTAATAGGAGAAAG
Source organism: Acanthochlamys bracteata (assembly GCA_019914995.1). NCBI lineage: Eukaryota > Viridiplantae > Streptophyta > Magnoliopsida > Pandanales > Velloziaceae > Acanthochlamys > Acanthochlamys bracteata. The sequence goes on along the minus strand of CM034143.1, from coordinate 3,647,875 downwards.
AATGATGAAATGGTAGTATAATGGTTGTCTTTTAGTTAGGCTATATCTACTCTTGAAGTAGCCAAAGGCCTTTCTAAGATATCTGATATGGACTGTCACTGTGTGCAAATTGATTCTTACTAGAGGATCAATCCAAACTGCTCTCTACTGGAGTTGACAGCATATAGAAGCCTACATGTCTCATGCAGTTGGCTTATGTAGGAAATCTTTGATTATTGGTATTTATTTTGAGTACTAGAATGAAAGCATTTAATCTCTTAAATTTTCGGTTGTTATGCATTTCATAATGACATTGATTTTTCCACAGGATGAAAAGAGGAGAGAATACAGTTTTTAGCCAAGGCCTTAGATTATATGTTGGGTTGCTTTATATGAAGCGGCATGTATGGTGGTTGAGAAGTGCAATGAAGTTGTCACTTATGAGCTTGCAAGTCCTACATTGATTTTTGTTACAACTGGATCTACTATATCTGCTTCCAGAGTTTCAGCTCCTTCCAATATTTGTCCTCTTCAACAAGAAAGCTCCATGGAATCTAAGATACTAATAAAGTTATCAGTCAGTGGAGAAGCTTCTTGTCTCTCTTGCTGGTCTTCATACTAAGATTTCAAATATCACAAATATCGTGGCCATCAAATATCACAAATATCATGGACATGGAGTTGGATGGAGGCGGAACTTCTAAATATCAGCATATTTTAGGGGCTATTGCTAGTGGCCATCAAAGCTTTCTTTCTTCTCCAACGCAGTGGAAAATTGAAATTCTTGTTAATTGCAAACATTTTCTTCATGTCACCCCTTCTGCTGAGAAACTTTGTATGCTTTTAAGTAGAGAAGACAATGTAAAGTATCCATAATGGTTATCCTTCAAGTTTTGTACTTTTCTGATTGATGCATGTTCTTATATTTTCTTTCATTCCAATTTGATCAGGCATATGAGAAAATCGTCTACTACCTGTGCGAGGATTCCTGTGTTGACTCTGAGAAATTGGGTACTCTGGTAGTTGTGGTTTCTTGTATCCAAATGCTTCCACATTAAATTTCCGTTGGATCATGTATCACTATGTTTAAGTTTGGATACATGTGTTTACTGAGACATGCCTTCTCTTGCAGGTTCAATCGATTGTAAAGATGACGGGATGCACTTGAACATCAAGACTTGACTCTGTATGTGTCATTAATACTGTGCATAAGTTGCTCAACTCTTTGAGGTGTATGAGCAATGAAAAAGCTATGGATTCTGAGCTAGCTACGAATCAGAGAACAGTTTGATGCTTATTGAGGTAGTTTCCAGTTTAACATAATGAACATTAAACAAAAGTTTCTTTTGTTTGTTTTTAAGAAATTGTTGTCTTATACAATTTAGTTTCTTAGTCTTTAGTCTTGAGGTTATGTTCATTCTTCTTATTCACTCCATCAGATGATTGATGAAAACAACTAGATGATTTTTGTAATGAAGGAACAAAAAAGTAATATTTATATAATATACAATTCTAGGTAATACAAATGATGGAAGGTAAATCTCATTTTTATGTACCGAGTCTTATGCAAATTGATATGTAGAGAAGACGCTGCCACCATAGAGGCACTGGAAATGGTCCATCTAAAAAAATCTCTAAATGTTTTGCAGCATAGTTGCGGCATATTCAATAACTCTCTTGATTTAGTTTTCTAACTTCAACCTGGTGAAGAATTTTCCCGTGCATCTCTTCTGACAACTGCATGCAAGATAAGGTCTGCATCGAATCACCAAATTAAGAGCAATATATACTGTAGCATATGAATATTCTAAAAAAGAATGCTTGATGTATAAACAAGAGTTTGCTAGAGGTTCACTTTTACGCACGATAATTTTTGCCTAAACTTTCTTAAGCTTAGCCCTGCAGCTTAACTGTTTTACAAAATATAAAATTTTACACGCTTCAAGGAAAATTTTTTATAATCAAATGTCGCTAAACTATCTCAAGGTTGGCAATGCAGCTCTTTTGAGATTTTTATTAAATTGATTGAGATTGATTGAGATGATTTTTTCCGTAAGCTGCCATTAGCTCAAGTAAATTTAATTGATTGAGATGATTATTTTAAATTATTTCATGTAAGACTTTTTAAATGAGAGGCCATTATCATGCTGAAGTGTAATCATCCCATATTCTTGCTGTGAAGTATAGCAATGAGCTACTTTAGTTAGTATCTCCATTTGCTAGTTTGGCAAAATTGATGTCTTTCCTCATCCTAGTGTGTCTCTACTTGTCAACCTGCTTCAAGATATATAGAAGGCTAAGGCATCTCTAAACTAGCTACCATGGATTTTCTTGTACTTCTTCTTGTAGGCTACTGAAATAGTTAACTATGAAATATGTTCTTCTAATATTTAATTAACAACCACCATTTTTTTAATTGAATTAACCAGAAGTTGTCATTCTATTTATCATTTTAAATAAGTATTTTGCCTGCAAATTTCAAAATATATGTCCAAAACTCTTCTTTTTGGTTGGTCAAATATTTTATTTAGTTAAAGGATTTTATAGTATCTAATATCATCTATATGTGTGCATTTTGTTCTGTATTCTTCATTGCAATTTGTCCATGCTCTAAATTGTTATTTTGCAGTGCTGTGGTTGATGCTGTACTGCTGCATTGTATTTGGAGCATCCGTGCGACGAACAATTCAATTGCCTAACATTAGGATACCCTGAATTTTCATATTTGGAATGGGTGACTCTGTTTTTTTAATTATTAATATTTCAAATAAAAATGAATGGATAGCGCTAAAGTACTAACTCAACTCTATTCTTTACTTTCAGATTCCTCTAATGATTGAAGTACTGGTAGCAGCATTCTCTCAAGTAAATGTGCCAACAGCATCTATTGGATCCTCCAAAATATAACTTTGGTAACATGTTGCAATGGAAGTAAATGTATCATTGTCATGACATCTAGAAACCACAGTTTTGAAATTTCTCATTCAACTATACCTTTTGCCTAACTGTTCCTTGTTTTTCTGGAGATTATTTTCTGTTCTAGATCAACGTGAGGTCATATAAGTAGTATTTCTAGAGTACGCTTTTTTAGCTGGGCATATGTGTAATATTTTATTTGCTAATGAAGTTTTCCTCTTGATTCTTTCGTGCAGTTGACTTCGTAAATTGCCATGTTTGAGCATGAAGGAAACTAGACTAAAGACTCAGAGTATTATGATCTTCTTCAATGGAGAAATCATTGCATTGCAAGGCAAATCAACCTATAATTAAGTATGTTCTCTGTCAGAAGGAACAGAAAATATGACTAAAACTCATATAGAGGGTTAATAAAATCACTACAGAACACTGGTTGTACGAATTGTTGAATTCCTACTGCAATTGAGTGTTCGACAAAAATGGCTGCTTTCGGAGTGATTTTAAATTTGCAGAGTAATAAGATGTTTGGGATTTCTTTTGACAAGTAGCTTTTTTTGAACGAAAGATATTTTGGAAATTTTTGGAAAACGGCACTATTTTTTTACCTCAATAAATAATAAAAAAATAATAATAAGATCTTACTATGTAGATTGTTTGTACTTCCTTTTTTTTTATAAATATTTTGTACAATATTAGAAAAGGTTTTTTGGAAAATGTAAAATGAAAAGTTGGAATGAAAGAAGTTGAAAAGGTTAACCAAATAGCCCCTAAGTTAAATGTTTACATCTTAGTGAAAACTATCCCAACGGGAAATTCAGTATTTGAACAGTTTTTCTTGTTAGGATGTTGATGATTTTTTTGCCATTTAAAGAATTCTTTCAACATCTACATATGCAAATCCATATGCAGTTTTGAAGCTGCTTGGAAAGCTGGAACTGGGACTTCATTTTACACCAGAAGCACTCATTCGTTGTCTAAACTAAACAATGAAAACATTCATTTTGATGAATACTGACACAGGTTAGACTTCTTGTGCAACTTTATGTGCAAAGTTTATGATGAGCGTTTTTGCTTCCTTTTCAGCATGTTTGTTTTATAAGTTCATCAAACTAGTTTCTTATAAGTTCATCAAACTACTTACACAGGTTGGGTTTTTTCTATTATTTTATTTTATTTGAGAAAACGAAAGATCCAAGATTTGTGGAATGCTTACTTTGTTCTTCTTTTCCCCTTATTTGTTTTTCATAGTCATTTGCTTATGGAGACTGCTGTCTGAGGTGCTGCTGCTATGTAAGATTTCTTTTCATAATCATTTGAATTGCTTACTAACTTGAGCTCTTTGTTATACACAATTGGTGTTAAGAGGTTTCCCTACTTTTGTTCGAGTCTTGAACGTCCTATATTTAAAATTGTATATATAAACCCTTTATTTCTCCCTTGGTGGTGTAAAAATGTGGGAAAATAGGCCATGTTACAGTAACTATCATATTATGCTACATGGCATGCATGATAGGATGACCATGTTTGCCTGAATAGTAACTCAAATTTATCTTTGCTAACTCTTTAAAAAATGGTCAGTTTTGCATATGTCACTCATACAGTACTAGGAAATTGTTAAAATTTAAAAGACTTCAAACTTGTTAGGTTGCTTACTTAAGTCAGTAAGCATTGCAAACTTCAGAAACTTTTGTAATTGAGATACTCCAAACCCACTAGCAGTTTCTATTGTATTCTAATTTCCTCTTGTAAACTTAACTTACTCCAAATAGTGTAGCACTTTGTATTGTCTAGCAATTCACTGATAACTTTGTCTTCTGGAGTTTTTAATGTTTGTACTCTAAACCATCTCAAGGCGTGCTACCTCCTAATTGTAGCCATTTCAATGTTCTTTAGAGACTTGTGATGTCTCTCCTTATGGAATCAAAGGTCAATAGAATGCTCTATTATTTACCGTATCTATTAGTTAATTATCATAGCCATGCAGTCTCTCCTTTTGTTTTGTGTTCTTGTATAACTTCCGTATGGTTTATTAAAACAGTTGCTTAAGAGCTTTGCAAGAAGGTGATCACATTGAACTCAGTGTAAAACTTAGAGCCTGTTCAGGAGAGCTTTTCTCCCACTTTTCATTCCACAAAAGCACTTCACATTTTCCAATATACTTTCTACAAATTTTTACAAAATTTATTTAAAAACTTACAAACTATAGAAATATTTTACGTCGTAAGATCTTATTATTGCTATCTTTTCTTTTTTTCTGAGATAAAAAATTAGAGCTCATTCTCCGAAATAGCACAAAAATATCTCCGTTCTAAAAATGCTCTTCTTTATAGGCACTTCCAAACACCCCCTTAGAGACTCAAAGAAGTTTGTAACTTCAGTAATTGTTACTTCGTAATTATCATGTTTAGCATATCCCTTTCATACATACTCAATTTATGATGTAGGAACTCATGTCATCCTTCTCTGATGCAGTACTCAATACATTATTGCAACAACTGTGAAGCTTCATGTCCCTAGTAGACATGACCATGGCCTTTTTATGATCAAGGAGGAAAATGATTATGGTCTTCAATTTTCTCCATGAAAGCAGATAAAAATGCAAAAGAAATGTTTTCAGCTTCGTTTGTGCCTATTACTCCTACAAAGGCTCAGGTTCATTCATTCTCAATTTTGCTTTGGATATATTTTTCTTGAAAGTGGTTGACATGTCTGAATCCTCTTCTATTGATACTACAATTAGTTCTGCAATAGAGGATGTCATTGGTCCATCTGGATGTAGGGCATAGACCTAATAAACACCGCTCATTGGGACCAGGTTCCTTTGTTTTGGTTTGCTTACTTTACAATTCTTTCTTTTTCTGGGGTTTCAAATTCTTAATCTCTACTCATGTTTTCCTAATTTTGTCTTAGAACCGAGAATTTTACTGACATCTTTCATCTTCTTCTTTCATTTTTGTTTTCATCATCTACAGGTGCATTGGTATTTTTCATGGATTCAATGTGTCTGGATTTTATACCTTGTTCTTCTGCAAGAACTCGAGAAAATTGATTTGATTTTAGTTCCCAAACACTCCCCTTCTAGTAGTCCCAAATATAAACAGACTTAGAAAATTGATTTGATTTTTAGTGATTAGCTTTTTTCTTTTTCTTATTCCTGTTTACATTAATGCTAGCTCGGCAAAGCTCTGGAATATTTTGAAGAAAAATTTTATACCTTTTCCTATACAATGGCACTTCCTACAAATGTTTTAGGAAAAACATAGCTATAAAGGCTGAAGTAAAAGATTATCTCTTTCTACAATGGCCTCCTGATTCAATTTAACACATAAATGCTCCTTGAGCATGATGCAATGATATAGTTATGCCCTTTTATTTTCTTAATTAAATATATTTGGAACATAGGTTCGAAATTTTTTTAATTATAACTACACAAATTAGATGGCTAAATATATGCAATGTATACTAATTGCACAGTATTATATATATATATATATATATATATGTGGGATGGGATGGTAGGCACATCCCATCCCTTTGTGCACATGTTTTCCTGTAGGCACATGCTAAGATTCTGATCATTTCATGTTAAGAATCAACGGTGCAGATGAAGGTGAGGAGAACATAACCTACGGGCACCGGCTTGAGGGTTTCATTTGTGCACCGCGTTCATTTCCTAACTGCTCTCCGCAGTGGCGCGACTTGTGCTCCCGACCAAAATCTAGTCGTCTTCACTTGTGTCTTCGTCTTCCGCATTATCTGTACCGGTAACTATCAAGTAAAAAAGTAATGACTAATGTCAAGAACTAAGTAAAAGAATAATGACCAACATTAGTAAGTGAGGAATCAGGAACTAAGTAAATTAGTATACTTACTTTTTTTTTTCTTTCTATTTGAATTTTTAGTACAATTTTATTTGTCATGTTTAACACCGGATTTATTACAGTAAGCGCATCTTCTGCCTATCTTCGCTTTGGCTTTCGCAGTAGCTTTCTCCAAACCTCCTTTTATTCGAGTACTACTCTTGCAGACCTTTCCTTCTTTATTTCTGCCCTTCGTTTGTGAGATGTTGGGATTCAAAAGTAAAACTTGAGAGGCCTCAATATGCTCTCTTAAACTCTCACTAACAGTATATTGATTGTTAGCTAAAATCTCATCCCGGTTGTTACTCTTTCTTACTTCTTTGAGCCCCTGGGAAGCCTCTTGTAATTTTTGCAACAACAATTAGTATCCTTCATCAGTTTCCGCTGCTTCATATATCAATTGGTTAAAAACCATCTAGAGTTGGTAGTTCTCAATAGCTCAGTGTTCTCGTGGCTACATATAGGTCTGCTATCATATGTAACTCTATATTTGTTAGCCCTCTTCCTCCATCTGAAAATAAAATTATCTGGAATTTCTATATCTCGACTCTGAAAAATCTTCATAAGATGTCCACAAGGAATCCCTAAAAATTCAAAAAGCTTGCATTCACAATTACCTTCCTTTGTTGATGGATTAAATTTCACACTCCACTCACGCCGATCACCTTCCACTCGAGACTTATAAATATAAGTCGTATAGCCATCACTACCCTTTTCATCTTCATGCAGAACATACTCAGATTGAGATTTTTCAAATTCTTTCTTGAACTTGTCGTACACATTTCTCGTGTATACTTTTGCTGCACTTTTTAAGACGTATGAGTTGCCTTCTATAATGCGACTCGAGTGTTCACTTATATAATCCTCCATCTTTTCATTTTCAATAAGTTTAATCAAACACTTATCATTCTTAAATACAAATTCTCGAAGAGTTGTTGTTGGTTTGAAAAAACTCTTATAAATAGCATTCATACCTTCGGAACGCCCCGTAGTGTTCATACCGGCATAGAAAGTATTCAAATGATACACCGGTGCCCATTTTTCTCGAATCTCATATATTCTTTATAGCCACTCGTTATCCTGCAACTCATATGTAGATATCAATTCCTTCCACCTCGATTCAAAAATGCTAAGAATATAACTTTCGCGAATGCACCTCTTGATATCTTTTTCGAACTTTGAACTTTTGAAATAAACATGTGATAGTTTTTCGGCGAATTTCTTCAAGATATGCCATAAATAAAATCTATGACGTGTATGTGGAAATACCTCCGCAACAGCTGCAGTCATAGCTCTGTCTTGATCTGTAATGATTGAAGATGGAGCACGTCCGCCCATAGCTGCAAGCCATGTCTGAAAAAGCCACTTAAAAGATTCTTCTGTTTCATCCAAAAGTAGTGCACAACCAAATTGGATTGACTGCACATGATGGTTAATCCTAGTAAATGGTGCAAATGGCATTGCATATATATTTTTTCGGTAGGTGGTGTCAAAAAATATTACCTCACCAAAATACTGAATTTGAGTACGTGACCGACCATCTACCCAAAAAAAGTTTATTGCTTTAGCTTCGCTATCCATCTGTATTGAGTAAAAGAAGTTTGGATCTTCTATACTCTTCTTTTCAAAGAACTTAAGCGCAGCTGTGGCATCACCGTTGATAGGCTTTTTATACACCTTTAAGGAACACAAATGATTCCAACAATCTCTGCTATCAAAACCATTTTGCGGTCCATCAAGTATATCCGCAACCTTACCCACAGGTATGCCTTCATTACGAAATGAGTCAATCAAACACTTAGCTGCAACGTGTATATTTCTACAAACAGACATTTGCATCCTTTTTGCTGGACTAACTAGGTCGTGATTATGATCACCTTCATAACTCACCACTTTTCACAACCCAGTAGGTTGTATTTTCACTCTCATTCTTGCAGGACATCCACATTTCGCTGTACTTGTGTTTCTCTTTCTCTGTAGGTCTTTTTCTAAACCATTATCTGTCTTTTCGTCTCGATGACCCCTGTGATTTCCGAAACGAGCACAAGTTATTTCACAAGTACTCACTTAATCTGAATGAGCAATTCTTTTTTGTGTGTTTCGAGTAACGGCACTGAACCTCTTAGCTTTTCCAAAATTGATATAAAATTCTTTTATAGCTTCAAGACTTTCAAATGTCATTCCTAAATACCGTAATTTAGGATTCGCTTTTCCTTCATTTGGAGTTAGAAGAGAAGAAGAACCGGCCTCGAAACCTAAAGTTGAAAAAAATAATAATAATAATAAGCAACAAAAATCAAACTCTATATTAAATGAAAATAAAAAATAATAACTTTGATGTTTTGAAAAAGCTACCTTCAAACTCTTGAGCCATCGCAAGACTTTGAGAAATGAACTTGTGAAAACAATATAATATTAGTGGAGTTGTATGGAAGCAGAAAAGAAATGGATGATAGTAAATAGAGAAATGAATGAATAAGTGAAACAGAAAAAATTAGTAAACCAGAGGAATGGTTGATAGTAAACAGAAAAATAGATAACACAGAAATCTCCCGCGTATAACAGAGAGACTCAGCTGATTAGCGGGAAATATCATTAGGAATTGACAAAATTACCCTTTGCTTGTTTTGCTTTCTTAATTGAAGACCAGTGGGAATGTAAATATATATAGTTTTTATAGATGAAATGTTTGTACATAATCCATTCCATTCCATTCCATTCAAAGGTATATTGCCAACTCAGTCATCTATTATATTCCAAGCTATATAATTTTCAGACAATCTGAGTTGAAGAAAAGAAAAAGAATTCTTTTTATTTCGTCTTAGCTAAAACAGATACATCAACAGCTTTTCATTCACCAGAATTTTGATTCACAAATTCTCAGGACGCTCTAGCATTACATTCACAGTATGAAATATACAAGTTAAATAGTTAAACAGACAGCTGCACTCTCGCTGAAGATTCGGCAAACAGTACTGAAGAATCGCCATTCATTACTAAAATATTATTAAAAAAAAAAACAGAAAACTTTGTTCCTGGGCAAATTTCACTGCTTCTGCTGGTGCTCCAGCAGCACTCCTCCTACTTTGTTTCTTCCATCATTCCTCCTCCCTATCTGCATAGCACTACATTCATATGTGCATCCATACTCCATATGGTTTTCATAAAATCTGTGACAAGTACCCAGCAGCTCCTCCATTCATATGTGTTGTCTTTATTTCTGCTGGTGCTCCAGCAGTCCTCCTTCTCCGTGACAGGTCCGCACGCAAGAAATTGTACCGGCAATCATCTCCAACTGCAAAAATAATAAGAATAAAAAACAAAAACTTACATCCATTTCGTCGTTCATCGACGAATTCGCCGACGCAACCGACTGCATAGCAATCCTGCATTCCCAACAAAAATCAAATCACACAATCAAAAATCATATAACAACAAATACAAATAAATCATAAGGAAATCGCAATCAACACAAAATTTTCCAAACAATTGCAGAGACTCGTCGCAGTCCCGTTCGGGCGCACTGAATGCAGCCGGTTGCGACGGCGAGGAGTCAGCGACAGCAAAGGAGGCCAAGAAGAAGGTCAGAGGCTGAATATGGTGACCTGCGACGATCGCCAGAATCGCACACGGCACGGATCAAAAAGCCGCATCTCGAGCAGGAAGAGAAATCACCGCAGACACGTAGAAATTGATGAAATTGGTGGCAGGAGTAGGAAGACAAAGAGAGGAGAAGAAAACATAAGGGCAATGGGTTCGAATCGCCGATCGCAGGTTGAAGGTTCGGCGGCGGTGGGGTTCGATCGGCTGCGGTTTCAGAAGAAATGGTAAGAGAAAATAAACGAAAGAGAACGAAATCAGAAGCATAGTAGCATACATTAGGAATTTTCGCCGAAGATCGATCGAGCCGACGAATCCGAGCTCGATCGGGAGAGACGAAGAGAATGGAGGAGAAGCACAGGGAAGAGAACGAGGAAGAAGAAAAAAAAACAAAACCTGTTGTACGAAAACATGTTGTTTACGGATTACTATATGTACGGAAACACGTTTTTACGGAATTACTGTTTATGCGCTGCATATAGCGTTATAAGTAATTAGTAAGTGATTGTGAGCCGTCAGATGGTGAATCCGACGGCTCAAACTTGGAGTGCGGGAGTGCGCGCAAGAGAGTGGAGAGTGGAGTGCGCGTATCGACATGTATATATATATACATATATATATGTATATATACATATATATATGCATATGCATATATATATATATATATATATATATATATATATATATATATATATATATATATATATATATATATATATATGCATATGCATATGTATATGTATGTATAAACATACATATACATATATATATATGCATATATATATATATATATATATATATATATATATATATATTAGATGTTTCTTAATATTAATAACATTTTCATATTAATTATTGTGTACCGACAATATCATGATATAAACAAGTCACATTGTGTATTAACGTATATAAATTTCATGTCTATTGTTAAAAATAGCGTGTACAATTAGTATACGTATTATACATGTTCTATTAGTATTGCTATACATATATATTTATATATATATATATATATATATATATATATATAATTATTTGTACTAGATTTAGATAGAATAATTCAAATTTATGCTCTCCAAAACTTCAAATCCAATCATATGACAATTCCCACAATTCAAATCTTTATTTGACAAATATACAAACTATAATAAAAACAAAGAAAAAAATCACAGTTTTAAAAATTTTTGTATTACAAATTCTCGGTGAGATCTTATCGGGATCTGACTGAGATATACAAATTGTTAAACAAAATCTCGGTGAGCTCACCGGAATACTCAAACAAAGAAGCAAAGAGTAAAAGAACGTGAGAGAGAGAGGAAGAATTGATTCTTTACGGCAGGAAGCAGATTGCGCTTGGAAGTGTCGGCAAGCTGGGAGGAAGAAGAGACAAAAGGGAAGAAGAGAAAGATAAAAAAGATTAGAGCTTGCTACCAGAATCGCCACAGTTGCTTGCTCAGATAGGGAGGCGATTGAGCACCGTGGCGGACAAACACTGCCAACAGAAAGAAGAAAGAAAATGCATGGTTGAAGAAATAAGAAAGAGTGAAAAGTCATTCTTGCCTCATCAGCAAGCAGTTCTTAGGTTGAGCGTGTGTTTTTATGGTCATTGGATCAAGCGATACAAATGTCCAAATTTGATGTACATGATGTGCAGATAAGGATGATACATATGTATATATATGTATATGGGTTGAGATTGGTGTAGGTCTTAGTTTTTGCGCAAATCACTCCTATGAACTCATTGGATTTTGATCCAACGGTCCACGCGGACGCGCTGAGAAGTTGCTCAACCGCGATAGAGAGTAATTCGGTAATTTCATATAAAAATTTAGCTCATCTGTTTCACGTATTCATTCCTTCCTTTCTTCTTCAGAGCGAGCTTGCCGCTCTCTCTCGCGACTTAGATCCCTCCCGGCCGCGCCTTATTCTCCCCGGCAGTAGGTTCGGTTCTTCCTTATCTGTTATCGTTTCTTTTAATCACTCTTAAACTATCTCCTTTTCCGCTTCAAATCCTAACTTTTCGTTCGTCACTGGCGCAACCTTCATTCGCCTACCAACAATCGAAATTAAGGCTAACTAAGCGTTCCTCTTCTCCTCCTTCTTTTATGCCTTCTAACGCTTTCAATTTCAGAATTCGTCATCGTTCGTCGCCCGTCCTTCGTCACGATCAAAGCGTTCGAACACCTGCAGGTATTCGAATTTTAGATAGATTTTAGACTGTTTTGTTGCAGTTTTGTAGTTTTATTTTAAGATTTTTTTAAAATTTTTCTAAATTCATCAATTTTTTTTGCTGTTCGTGAAGAAATTTTCACAATAGAAATTTTCTCTTCTCCTGTTGAGTGTGAATGAAAATTCTAATGTTCTTTACTTTTATATTCTAACACTCATGTTATTTTTAATTACAAATGAAGTTCATTTCTATAAGTTCCTATTCTGCTTACCGGAAAGTGTTGAAGACGTTCTTCTTTCAACATTCATTTCTTTTTTTTTACTTTTCTTTCAACACCGATTCTTGAAATCTACGCCAATATATATATATATATATATGTGAGAAGGGATGAGACACTCCAACTCTTATGCACACTCTAGCACACTTTTTGACCGTTTGTGGCCGTGAAGACCTCCAAATTCAATCTCTACCGTTGGATATGAAGAACTACGAGTTGTTAACATACTGACAAAATTTCATCCCGATCGGACTACGAATAGACCTTCATCCAGTCACTTGATAATGATGACACAAATAGTAAAAGTTAACAATATATATATATATATATATATATATATATATATATATATATATATATATATATATATATTTTTTTGATCATCTTGATCAAATGACCGGATGAAGGTCTATTCGTAGTCCAATTGGGATGAAATTTTGTCGGTATGTTAAAAACTCGTAATTCTTTATATCCAACCGTAGAAATTAGATTTGGAGGTCTCCACAGCCACAAATGGCTATGGAGTGCGATGAAATATGCATAAGGATTGAAGTACTCCTATCCTTTTCATATATATATATATATATATATATAGTATTTAAATAATGTGCGCAATTAGTTGCTATATTTATATTAGATGTTTCTTAGTATCAATAACATTTTCATTTTTTATTATTGTGTACTGAGAATATCATGATATAAAACAAGTCACATTGTGTATCAATGTATATAAAATACATGTCCATTGTTAAAAATAGTGAATACAATTAGTATACATTGTGTACATGTTAAGGTTCTATTGGTATTACTATATGTATATATTCAATTATTCTATTTTAGATGTAGATAGAATGTTTCAGCACATTCAATACGAAATAATTGAATATTTATGTACACTGATACTAATAAACCTCCAAATATATAGAATGAACATTGCATACATTATTTTAACTAATGCATATGAATTGCATGTGTGTGATATGTAATGCAGCTTGTCTTAGAATTTAATATTCTCATTACACTATTTTAATTATGCAAATGCTATTTAATAGTAAAGAAACTCCAAATATATAAATTATTGTACGCATGGTCATAAATATGGCTTATATTGATGTCTTTTACTTGTCTTACTAATAGTTAATGTTCATCATTAATCAACTTTTTGTTATTTTTGATTTGAGAAAGGTTTCAGCAATTATTGTAAAATATGTGATTGGTGCTTCAGAAGAGATTGCCAATGATGTTTTTTGTATTTCAATTAGACTTTATGAACAAAGAGTGGGACATCATTTGAGGCAAATACAACTAAATTAAAACTTCTTGGATCCATTGCCTGCGTTTAAATGCATTTTGCTTCGAGTATAGGACCGTGGTGAATGCACAAATGGAGCATCTTCTGCGATCTGCTTCTATCCTTCAGAAGGTGAATATGTGTGCTTAAGTAGTTCTACTATATAGAGGGAACACAAATTAGAAATGCAACTCATGCTAGATATGAGTTTAACTAGAAAATGTGACGTTAATTTTACTGTTTTTGCAACTTAAGAAGTAGATATTAATTCTAGGGATCTATAGATTCTAAAATGTTTTAATTTCCTGCTCCAGTTCGTGGTTCTCTTTGGCAGCATTCTCCTTTCATGAACTAAAGCATCTACTATCTCAAACTGAACACCGATCATCACATTTGACCAATTTTCTCTGAAAGAAATGGGTGAGTTGAACTTACAGTTTGTCGGCTTTATATATTATGTTATTGGAATGTGATTATTAGTCTTATAACTGTAATTTAGTTTGTAGGAGATTGAATTTACTTTCAAGGAATCCTTTTGAGTAGGATCTATTTTTAGATCATACTCAATTCATCTTGCCTGTCATGAATACAGCCTTAAGGATAAGGTTTGTTGAACTTCCACTGATTAAAATTTTATTTAAAGGACGTGAATGGTAAAGAATCCAGCTAAGCTTAGGAATGGTAGATGTCCTTTGTTGTAATCGATTCTACATGGCGATTGCATATGAGAATCTATAGGCGAACTAAATAATAATACCAATAACTAACAATTGTATTTTGTAATTGGTCATAGGCTAAATCAAAGTTTAGCAAAAATAATTCACGACAATGGCGCTAAAACTTGAAGAGGAAATTTCAGAGTGTCTATCATAATTTATTCCGCAAGTATATAATTGTCATCTATCGTATAGTAAATAACAATTTCAATCCGTAGAGTCTCAAGTTAATTCTAAATCAAACTTATCTGACAAACTATGTAATAGAATTGAATATTTAATTATCAAATTTCAAATATGTATTAATATCTAATAAATGAAGAGTAGATTTTTTTAGAAACCACAGATGATAAAAGTAAGTGGATTTTAAAATACACCAGTAGTGTATTTTACTTGAATCTTTAAACAAGTGTTTTTATATTAATGACTAACTGTAAATATTTTGTACTAATACCTTGATCAAGTTCTTATGCTAGATTTTTAATTATGATCTTAATTTTGGTTCAATTTTGATATATATCTAATTTATTCTAATTTTGGTCCAGTCTAAAAATAAATAAAAGATGCATTAAGGTTTATGAAATCAGAAATTATGTAATTACGTTAATGTTGTTCCAGAAAACATGAATTATAATAATTAAATCCTAATCTCTTAAATGGTGTTCGTTTTGGTACTTACAAACATGATTAGATAAATAGTTCAAATATCAAACTAAAAGTTGATCATATATCCAAGTTAAAATATCCAAATTTAAGTCAATATTAGGCTGAAATGAATTCAACATGATGTCAAAATTGAGTCAAAAAGAATTGAAATACAAAGTTGATATTAGATCAAAAAATGAGGTTGTTGGTCGCCTAGAATCTTTACGGTTGCACTAGTGCGACCCCGTGCGACCTAGTGTGACAAATACGCATAGCACAAGGTCACATACGGTCGCATTGGATGCAGCCGTGTCAAAACCAAGTACGATCCGGTGCAACCATGTGCTACCAACACAGGTCGCACACCGGTCACACTGGATGCAACCTTGTCGGACCTAAGTGTGACCCAGTGCGATAATGGCAACCCAATTTGGAATCAAATTGTTTAAAATTTTAAAATAAATCTAATTTCTATGACTCAAAATGGGGTCTTTTATGTAAAGATCACTTTCTTACCAGTCGCATTGTGAATTTTAGATATCTTAAAGATACAAATGAAATTGGGTTATTCTATCTAAAAGAACTTTCATTTGACTTAATTTATGCAGATGTCAACTTCGCGAGGTGCAAACATGATAGAAAAAGCGTTCATGTTTTCCTCTATAACCTAAATATATAAATCAAATTAAATTCGAACAACTGGCTAAGATTTGTTGCTTTGAATTAAATCGGGTTGAAATTGTGTCCAAGTTGTAAGTTTCTGTTATGTAGATTTGCCTTATAGTGTTTTGAATATTTTATCTGTGAAATCTGTATACAAATCTTTGAAAATCTTGTAGATTGGTTTTGAAACTTTTGATTCCACTTGCAACTAGTTAGCATTAGTAGAAAAGTAAAAATTGGCTTGGGTATGAACAAGGGTATCAAGTTTGGTCCATTTGGGTGTTAATTTGTCCAATCCATTTTATAAATTTTCTACACTTGCTCAAATTGTGTAGATTGTTTAGATGTTGGCTTTCAGTACAAAAAATCGGATCCTCAAAAATATGACTCAAGTAGAAAGACGAGGTTGGTAAATTCTATTTGAAATTTAAGTAAACAATGAACTAGATAAGATTTAAGTAGATAATTTAACTTCACCAATTTTTGTAGAGTTCGTCTGTACATGGTAACTTTAGCATGTCAACTGCACATAAAATCAGATCATGAAAAGTTTTCTTGAGTAGATAGATATAGCATTTGCAAGTTGCTATCTTGAAATACCGTCCACTTGATCTTGTCAGTTTTTTGAGCAAATAGCAAACTTCACGAATTTTTTTGTCTTCGATACTCGAGAAATTTTTCCTACTTGTCTTCATTTACTCCTTGACGTGGCATCTTTCACCTCTAGTAAATAAATCTTCATTTTGTTAACTAAGCTAAAAGATATTAATATTGAAAGTAGGTCTAACGATAAGTTTGAACACTTTGTCAAATTCGGGCTTGTATATGATGTTCAGTTTCAGACATGTTAAAAGCTTAACAATAATTTTCAAATAAGTGTCATCATCAAAATATTTGTAATTTCTAATAAGATAGATAATATAAGAGTTGAATGAAATAATTTGAAATAATTAATATTATATTGTAATGTCATTCTAATTAATAAATATTTTTATTATCAGTCGAGTATAATTCATGGATTGTTAAGTTAACCTCTAGTTATACATAAACTCATATATATACATGTATGTCAGGAAGTCTGGATAATGAGCTATCAACTCAGACAGGTCCCGGCGAGGCTGAACCTCCAACACAGACGGTGAGAATTGGATGTGGCCTATTTAAACAAAAAATCCATATTAGAAATGTATTGGATGCTTTCGATACTGGCCATATTTTGAGAGCTTTTTTTCCCCAACTTTTCATTTCACTCTTTCCAATAAAGCTTTTAAAATATTGTATAGTTCTTTTTAAAAGATTTTAATAGTATAGAAAAATTATACGTTATAAAATCTTTTTATTAGTTATTTTTATTATTTTTTTGAAGTAAAAAAAGTAGAGCTTAGTTTTTAAAAATTCTCAAAATATCCCTCCTTTTTGAAAAGTTTCTTTTCAATAAGCACTCCCAAACATCGCCACTGTAGTTGAAACCTTAACCATAAGTTTGAAAGTTATCCAATGGTAATAGATGTAATCAGAATCTTTAGGCAAAAGTACGACACTCTAAAAATAACAAAAAAATAAAACAAATAAATAAAAATTGAAAATAAAGCCAAGCCTCATTTCGACTAGATCTCGTTGCCTGTTTCGATCTCGGACAAATTCGGCTCGATTGCGGCGCGTGCTTCAACTCCTGCCAAAATGAGGCTCGGCTTTATTTTCGGCTAAAATTTCAGCTCGATTCCGGTGTTATGGGGCTCGATTCCATAGATTCCGACTCAATTCTGTAGCCTTCTCCCATTCCGGCTTGATTGCGGCTCAAATTTGTTGCTTGTTTCGCTTTCTGTTTGATGCCGACGATTCTAGCTCGATTCCATAGCCTGCTTTGGTTCTGGACCGATTTCGGCCTATGCTTCAACTCCGACGAAATTTCGGTTGATTTGTATTAATTTTGGATTTGTTGGTTTTAGTTTTGATTGATTTTTTTTGCTGATTTAATTTGTAATTAATTTTATTTGATTTTTGATTAATTTTATTTGATTTTTAATTAATTTTATTGGTATTGATTTATGGTGTATTGGTTTTGATTTCTGAATGGAGGAAAAATACGTAATATGTCTTCTGCGTGCATCACAGAAGACAATCAAGCGAGTGCCTACACGTGGGAATAATGTGTTGAATGCATGGTTGGTTAAACTGTATAAGCAGGTTGGTCCTACATCACATCCATTTTATACGAGGCAATGACGACTCTGGAAAAATTATGTTTGTTGTTCTCTCTTCCTGTCTTGGCGCTGCCTCTCTAAGTACGCAGCATGGCAGTAAGGAGGGCCACTGGTAAAGCCAGTTGGCAACCACTGTAGCTGCAGTTAGGAGAAGGCATTGCAAAGAGGGAAATAACATCGAATGTTGATGTTGTTATGGAAAGAATGCTGTAAATGTATCTCATATGCGTTGGAAATGTAAATCTGAGCCTCTCTTCCTCTCTCTATTTCTTTTTTTGTGTTGCTGAAAGCATTACTGGAAATGTAACTCATGTACACTAAAAATTGTAACACATTGTTATGAGCTTGAAAGTAACACTACAAATGTACTCCATTTTTTATGCTGTGATCAGGTCCTCATTTACGTGCGAGGGAAAGCTTCATGTAAAAAAAGCTTACTGTGTAATGCAATGCACGCTCTTCTAATCTTCATAGTTTAATTAATGAAATTAATTTTTTTAATAAATTTTAAATTGTGATTAGTGTGAAATAGTAGTAATTATATTCACTGCGTGCATGCTTTTTATTTTTTTCACCATGCTGCTTGCTTTCATCTTCTTAAGCTCGCCTACTCTAGACCGCTGTTCCATTAAACTCTCCTACACCCAACAGCACCCCATTATATAGATAACAAAAAATTTTATAACAATTAGAAAAAAATAAATAAAAATAAAAGATCAAAACCACATCTCTTCTCCTCCGAACAGCATCTATTGAGCACAAACCAAAAAATTATAACAGTTCTTTAGAACATAATCTCGGTTTAATGAAATTAATTATTCTTTTAATAATTTCCCGAATGGAAAGAGGTGCAATCTCAAGTACCTAAGATATTCTATCTTACTCTAGTCTTTACCTTATATATAAAGCACATTACTAAAGCAAATTAGTTCCTATCATTAGACATTCTAAACTACTATAGACTAGTATTAAATGGCATACGACTAAGAGAAAAAGGATGAAGAGAGAAGCTAAACTAATCATATGGAGACAACAGGGTCACTAGTGCATCCCCTATGCAACCATCCCATAAGTGCGAATAGAACAGAGTCGCATGGATCGTACTCGGATCAATAGGGTTGCCAAGAGCAGGATTACAACTACGACTGAGTTCAACAGCAAAGATTCACACAGATCATCATTTAGAATAAAATTTAAAAAATATTTTAAAATAAATTATCTCATTAGAACTCCAACTCAAGTTTGTTAAATGAGAGACATTATATAATAGTTAAATTACAAAATATCTTTAAAAGATTCACATTGTCTATGATTAATCAAAATTATGAAATTTTATAACCCTATGCAATCCCGCAAGAGAATATTGTTTTAGAATTTTATATGCTTTTTCACCAACTTTCCCATGTGAATTTTTACTATATTTGTGCTCTTTTTTGTGTTAATATTATTTATACATATAGATTAATATCTACAATATTTTTAATAATACTTATCCGAATCTTTCACGAATGCACATAGAATCATGTTTTATGGTTGAATAAAAATCAATTTTGAATCTTAGAAAAAGTTTATCCCAAGGCAAAAAACTGAATGAATTTGATTTTTTCTCATCTAAGTATGACTAGTTTAATGATATGATGGACAGCAATAAGGACGAACCAGAGGAAGTCTAGAGGAAAACAAGAGAAGAAGTGAAGAAAGAAGTTGGAGATAGGCCTTGTCGGAGTTCTAAGATGGTGGCCAATTGCCGAAAGTGTCCAGGATGTGTACCCTGAGGACTCCAAAGGAGTCCATAATGGTGCTGCACTTGGTTCAGTAAAGGGGAACCAAGTGCAGCAACGGGAGCATTAAAAAAAAAAAAAAGACACCTGGGTGCCAAATAAGATCTCTTGCAATTAGGTGTTTTAGTCCATTAGGGATTTTAGTGTTTGAATTAAATGTAAGGAGGACTCCTGAATATGAGAGTTTGTATTAGTAGGGAGATGTGAGTAAGACTTCTAAATAGAAGAGCTTGTATTAGTGAAGAGTTTGTTTTCATTATAACCACTATACGTATAAATAAAGGAGTGCATGACTTAGAGCAGGCATGCAAGTTGAGAATTTTAATCTAGTTTTTTAGATGTAGTTCTACTTGGTATTCTTAGAAATTTAAGTTGTATTAACTTGGTACCATAGCCCAGATTCATGAAGAACAAGGGAGCTACTACACCCGGTTTCCCCCACACCCTAGAATCATCATCCACCATTACCATTGGAAACAACATGCAGAGATCACCATCACCAACCTCTGCTAGATCAGAGAAAAGCCAAGAAGAGGCTAACCATCAGGAACGCCTAGACAGCATGGAAAGAAGAATTTCTCAATTGGATACCTTGATAGAGAAAGTTGATCGGCTCATGGACATGGTATTAGGTATGCAGTGTGGAGAGATGCAAGACTCACATAGCCTTGGTCCACCGGAAAAACAAAATCCGAACAAAAAATCCCAAGAAGAGAATAGTATTTTTCATCATACACCTAACCCAAACAGTTAGGATCAGCGCTGGCCACGAACACCCCCTTCACTCTTGAAGCAGCATCTTGTTTCAACTGGCTCAATGAACTATTCAACCCCATCCAGACAAAACCAGCAAAGGAACTTTGAGGCTTGTTACCCAAACTAAACAGCCACTAGAAACAACCAACAAACTGCATATTATTTTGAGCACTATAACCAAGGAAATAGGGAAAAATACAAGTTTCAATTCTTTGACGGATCAGAACCAGCAGAGTGGATGTACTCCGCTGATAAATACTTCAACTTCTATCGGATTCCTCATTGGAAACAAGTGGGGATAGCCATTATGCACCTATAGGGCGAGGCTAACAGGTGGTACCAAAGTTTCGAACGTGACCGGCCACAACATACATGGGAGAAGCTGAAGGACGCAGTAATGAGGCGTTTTGGCCCTTTGGCGTTCGGAAATCCCATTTACTCCATACACCAGCTTCGACAAACGGGTTCTCTAAGTGAGTATCTAACCGCCTTTGAGGAACTTAGGGTTCGCCTGCCACACACCACAGAGGACGATTTGATAGAAAGATTTGGTATAGGGCTCTCCCGAAGGTTGGCCATGGATGTCATGACATCGAGACCCAATGATATACAAAAAGCATACCTACTAGCAAGGATGTATGAGTATAAATTTTCAGTTGAGCCCAGCCAGCAACGCAACAAATTGAGCTACTCACAGCAGCAAAGCTTAAACCCTCATACAACCGGTAGAACTACGGGACAAGGAGCAGTGAGCACCTCAGTTTCTAACAGCAATATTAATGATCGACGCTCAAAGGGGCTACATTTTTATTATGACGATAAATATGAGCGTGGACATAAATGCTCTACTCAGTTATACTCAATTTCTATCAACAGCCCACTGGAGAAGAACGACGAAGAAATAACTGAAGAGGAGGAGCTAGTAGAGGATGCCACACTGTCCCTTAGCGCCATGAACGGTATTGTTAGACCTCAAACTCTTCGCATTGTAGGAAATATTAAAAGATAAGAGGTGTTTGTATTGATTGATTCAGGTAGTACGCACAACTTTATTTCGAATCACTTAGCTAAGCACCTAAGGCTAGCAGCTAAAAGTGTTCGGCCATTAAAGATAGAACTAGTGGATGGGAGGCCGCACTCGGTGGAGGTCATTCACAAGAAGATTTCATTGATGACACAAGGTATAGAAATGTTGGTGGATGCATACCCTTTTCCACTAGGAGATATGGATTTGGTATTGGGAACCCAGTGGCTCGAGAGCCTTGGTAAAGTGGTAAGTGATTGGAAGAAATCGGAGATGCAATTATGCATAAACGACCAATATTATGTGCTGCGAGGAATCCGCGAAGGACGGGTTTCTCAACTGACCAGCTTGCGGCCAAAGAACACTTTGTGTTCACTGAGACTCATGGCTATAGAACAGACAGTGGTGGAGGCTTCCAACAACTCCAACCATCTGCCCGCTGAATTGCAAGAACTCCTGAAGATGCATGCAGCAGTATTCAGGCTAATTCCGGGGCTTCCACCAAGACGCACGCATGATCACGGTATTCCTCTCTACCCGGTGCAGCACCTGCCAATATTGGACCCTATCGGTACCCCTACATACAGAAAATAGAGATTGAAAAAGTAGTTGCTGAGATGCTGTCTCAAGGTATAACTCGCCCAAGTTGTTCTGCACTTTCTTCTCCGGTGTTCCTTGTCAAAAAAAAGATAAGTCTTAGAGATTTTGTGTAGATTATAGGGCACTCAATGGGATAACCGTGAAGGATAAATTCCCAATTCCGGTTATTGACGAATTGCTAGAGGAATTGCATGGTGCCCAAGTCTTCTCCAAGCTAGATTTGAAACCAGTTATCATCAAATTCGAGTAACGGAAAAGGATATCTATAAGACGACATTTAGAACTCACGATGGGCACTATGAGTTTATGGTAATGCCATTTGGGTTGACGAATGCACCGGCTATCTTCCAATCTTTAATGAACGAGGTTTTTCGACCCCATCTCTGAAAATTTGTGCTTGTATTTTTTGATGATATTCTGGTGTATAGTAGGACTTAGGAGGAGCATAAGGAGCATTTAGCCAAGGTGGTCAAAGTATTACATCAAGAAAAATTATGCGCCAACCTCTCCAAGTGCAATTTTGGGTGTGAGGAGCTAGATTACTTGGGTCACATCATTTCTGTACAAGGGATTGCTGCGGATTAATCAAAGATAAAGGCAATGACAAAGTGACCTACACCTACCTCGGCTACAGAACTTTATGGGATTTTTAGGCCTCACTGGATACTATCGAAGGTTTGTTAAAAACTATGGGTGTATTGTTGCCCCCCTCACCTCCCTCTTGAAGAAAGAAGCCTTTGCGTGGTCACTAGAGGCTAATCAGGCATTCCAGAAACTTAAGGTAGCGATGACGACTACACTTGTGTTGGCTTCACCGGATTTTCAACCACCCTTCACAGTGGAAACCGATGCATCTAGCAAGGGAATTGGCGCTGTTTTGACTCAGAACAGTCGGCATGTGGCTTTCTTCAGCAAGGCCCTATGTTTGACGGCTTTAGCCAAGTCTACGTATGAAAAAGAACTAATGGCATTAGTTCTAACTGTGCAACGTTGGAGGCCTTACTTACTCGGGCAGCGCTTCACTATCAAAACTGATCATTTGAGTCTCAAGTACCTACTAGAGCAGCGTCTAACTATACCGACCAACATAAATGGCTAGTAAACATTGTGGCAGATGCCTTGTCCCGAATGCCCAGTATAACCTTAGCGGCTTTCACTACCATTCAACCTCGCTCGGGATGATTTTCGTATAGCTTTGCAGCAAGATTCAACTCTGGCCGAGATAATGAAGACAGCCACTACTGGGTCACATCCAGATTGGAGTATTTCCAGCGGGATCCTGATATGCAACAACCGTATACGAGTTCCAGCTAATCCTTCCATACGGACGTAATTGTTATTCGAAGCTCATAACTCTACATGAGGGGAACATGGTGGAGAATTTCGCACTTTCAAGAGACTGGCACAACAATTCTACTGGCCCGGGATGGCCAAAAATATAAGGAATTACATTGCAGCCTGTTCCACCTGCGCTCGTACAAAAACAGATTGTTTGCGGCCTACTGGACTGCTCCAACCTCTTCCAATACCTGAGAGCATATGGATGGATATTGCTATGGATTTCATTGAAAGGCTCCCTCCATCAGGAGGTAAGGATACTATCCTTGTTATAGTTGATCGTCTTTCTAAATATACACATTTTATAGCATTAAAACACCCTTATATTGCGATCGACATTGCAAACGTCTTCGCTAAAGAGGTAGTTAGGCTCTATGGTTGCCCAGCAACAATAGTTTCGGACCAAGACCCGTTGTTTCTCAGCGTATTCTGGAAGGAATTGCATAGACTGCAGGGTACCTCACTACATATGAGCACGGCATATCATCCTCAAACTGATGGACAATCGGAAGTGGTAAATAGAGGACCGGAAACTTATCTACGATGTTTCCTAGGAGATCATCCTCGCAAGTGGTCTTAGTGGCTCCACTGGGTAGAATTTTCATATAATATCAGTACACACTCGGCTACAAAAATAACTCCCTTTGAAGTAGTCTATGGTCGTCCTCCTCCACCATTAATTTCTTTTCCAGAGGGTAGCACGCGTTCTGGAGAGCTAGGAACTCAGCTCCGTGAGTGCGATGACATTTTAAGGGAGCTTCGGGTACAGCTACATAGAGCACAAACTGAATGAAACAATTAGCTGACAGGAAGCATAGAGAGAAGCACTAAAAGTCGGGCAGCCGAGTCTTTCTCAAGCTCCGACCTCATCGACAGTCTTCAGTGGTTGCACGGCGGGGTCACAAACTACGCTTTCGTTACTATAGGCCTTTGCAGTGGGACCTGCTGCTTATCGGCTACAGTTACCAACCACTTCGACAATACATCTAGTTTTTCATGTGTCACGACTTAAAGATGTGCAACGAATCTCCACCAACATCCTCGCGGAAGTTGCTATAGGTGAGGAGCTTCCTTTACTCGGCTTCGAGGACGATGCCGAATTTCGAGAGGAAGGGAATGATATGATGGACAACAATAAGGACGAACTAGAGGAAGTCCAGAGGAAAATAAGAGAAGAAAGAAGTTAGAGATAGGCCTCGTCGGAGTTCTAGGATGGCGGCCAATTGCCGAAAGTGTTCAGGATGTGTACCCTGAGGACTCCAAAGGAGTCCATGGTGGTGCTGCACTTGGTTCAGTAAGGGGGAACCAAGTGCAGCAACAGGAGCATAAAAGAAAAAAAAAAAGGCACTGGGTGCCAAATAAAATCTCTTGTAATTAGGTATTTTAGTCCATTAAAGATTTTAGTGTTTGGATTAAATGTAAGTAGGACTCTTGAGTAGGAGAGTTTGCATTAGTAGGGAGAAGTGAGTAGGACTTCTAAACAGAAGAGTTTGTATTAGTGAAGAGTTTATTTTCATTGTAACCACTATACGTATAAATAAAGGAGTGCATGACTTGGAGCATGCATGCAAGTTGAGAATTTTAATCTAGTTTTTTAGCTGTTGTTCTGCTTAGTATTCTTAGAAATTTAAGGTGTATCATTTAACTTCCAAAATGTGACCAAAAAAAGTAAATTCGAAGTAGATGTAGGGGCGTTCGGAATTGCGTTTTTTAAGCGCTTCTTTTTAGTTTTTCTATCTTACGTTTTTAAATACATATTTTATAAGTATTTAAAAATTTTATTTAAAAATTTAGAAATTTTAGAAAAATTTTATATAATGAGATTTTTTTATTGTATATTATTATTATTATTTTTTTGACATCAAAAAAATAAAATTTATCTCTTCAAATAAATAAAAATATATTCAATTTTAAAAAATTTTAATTTTATAAGCAATTCAAAACGCACCAGTAGTACTCTAATTAATCAACAAAACCTATCATGTCGATCAAGCCCATCCTACTGCTGTGTTCCTTACCTATTTTTATCTATTCATCACTACATGTCAATCAAGCCAGAACAATGGATGCGTTGAGGGCTTCGTCTTCCATCCTCTTCGGTCGGGCATGGAGGGCCGCCGTCACTGCCGTTCGGACTCGGGCGCCAAGGGTTGCCGTCAGATGCTCTTCTTCGTCTTCTTCCTCTTCTCCGCCGCCGTCTGCCGCCGCCGCTGCCGTACCGCCTGCTAAGGCACCAGACCGCCGCCGAAGGAAGACCGCCGGCGCCGCTGCTTCCACCTCTGATCGAGACTCAATCCGCGCTATCCGACTCAAGAAGGCATGTTGCTTGCGTTTCTCTTTTGCTAAACCGTTGATTTTCCTCACAATTTTGAAGCTCTGGAACGTTGCCGATGTCTGATGTTATGCATCTGCTTCTCCAAATGACCTACTTACGTAGCAATTCCTTTTAAGCGTTCTTCCACTTTATGAATCAAGGCATATTAGTTTTTTTACGTCACATGCTTTTGATTTACGATATGGAAAAGCTGTTAAGAATGCTGACCTTATATAAAATGTTAGTCTTAGATGCATTTCTTTCTGTTAAGAAACTCACTTTGTTAGATAATAGTTAGAAGTTGCTGAACCTGGCTTTATTAGCAAAGCGGGAATCAAAGAAATTTAGCTGAATAGGAGACAGGTAACAGAAAGCATCTATATCTATCTATATATATATATATATATATCACTCTGTAAATGTACATCAATGCACATCGCGCGATGCTACCGGTACAAAGCTTCAAATTCAGTTTTCACTGTTATATATGAAAAACTATGAGTTAGAACATGCTAACAAAATTTTATTTTAATCGAATTACAATAATCTTTATGTGACTTCATGATGAAGATAACAAAAAAAGAAAATCTCTGAAATATATAGATATATATATATATATATATTGTCATCTTTATATCATCTTGATCATAAAATCGGATGAAGATAGATTCGTGCTCCGATTGAGTTGAAATTTTGTCAATATATTTCTAACTCATAGTTTTTTATATCCAACGGTGAATATCGAATTTGAAACTTTGTACTAGTGGGATCCCGCCGCTGATGTACACCGATTTATATTTAAGTATGATGTACATATATCCCCACCCATATGTGTGTATATATATGTATACATGTATATATGTATATATAGACATCTTGGTATAAACATCCATTTTTAGAAGATGACTTTATTCTCTTTTTGTTGGATTGAAGTAGGAGATACTATTTTCTCTCCTTGATAGACTGGACGTTGCGGCCCCCGAGGCAATAAATTTTGTGCCTAGGATTCAAATTAGTATGAACTATTGGACGGTATATATAACATAGGAACTATTTAGGAACAGGATTTCATGCATTTTCTTATATGTATTCACTCTTCATTAGAATTTTATAGATGGGAAGTATGTAAATTGGTGGATGTCATTATCTACTCTAGCACCGAATTTCTTCTTTTTTTCATATGTCATCACTCTTTATCAAAAGGTTCACAAATGGATGGTATTATAACTTACGAACTTCAACAAAAGGTATGTTCAAACATTGTATTCAGTCCTTCATGGTTTACATCTCTTATATGATGCTCAATGCTTCTGTTTTTAGGGGCAGAGATTTCTTTCTGAAAAATAGTAGTTTGTTTCTTTGCATTTTGAAAACTTATGTAACTATTCTGGTAGGTGGATGAACTTAGGAGCAAAAATTTAGAACCTTATGCCTACATCTGGGACAGAACACACACTGCCAATCAGCTCCAAAATTTGTATAGCCTCTTGGAAAATGGTGAAGAGTGTAAAAATGACATAGTTTGTGTTGCTGGAAGAATCATTGCTCATAGAGCATTTGGTAAACTTGCTTTCTTGAAACTAAGAGATGACTCGGGAACAATTCAGGTGCGTATGACTTAGTAATTATTGTGGTTTCTATCTGTGAAATGCGTATTGTTTATCCTAGTCAATGGACTTTGGTCTTATGATTTTTCTTCTAAATTTTTTTGGTGATTATCCATTAAATTAAGCAAGCATTTCATTGTAGGTCCCTTACTTTTAATTTCATGAAATCTTCACATCTATGTTCTTTCTGCTAGCCTGAAGAGACTTGATTATCACGGCTTTCTGGTCATGAGAGACCAAGAATAGTGTTCTATATCATCTACCAAGTGACAATGTGGAGCTTCTCATGCCTGGGATGATTTTCTTTAGGAGCTACGTTCAAGTTACTGTTGTTCAGATATTTAGCCATCAATGAGCTCAGTTGCATCCAATGCTCCTCTCTCTTTCATTCTCCCATGATGTTATGCTGATATTGTAGATGTAGCCTCACTATTGTACCTACCCTTAGGCTGATTAATCCGGTTCATCTTGCTAGATAGATCTGTATAGTGGATATTGGCGGTCTTTAGTTAGTTAGCATGGTGGTCTTTCTTAGAGCGATGTAGGATTCATTTATTCTGTAGATGTACTAAACTGACCATGGATAGAAAGTACAAACTGAAATTTCTGCACAAGTAAGTCTTTGGGGTGGGGGTGAGCAAGAAAGAAAACAAATTATCACTTCAAAAAGTATACCTCTTATTTCTGATTACACATCTATGTTCTCTTAGTTTCTGGCTTTATCTGTTGAAAAGTAAACGCTAGAATTAATATTTCTGTAAATTGTAGTTTGTAAATAATCATTTTTGTTAACGACTTAAGAAGAGTCCCTGAAAGTGGAGTCATGCCAATTGGAAATGGAGCAAGGTTATGTCATTTCCCAAAAATAAAGTTTCTACGTAGTGCAAACAATTAGTAACCTTCCATACAATGCTGTCTTTGCTGCATGTAATTAGTCTAAAAGTTTTTAATAGTATTAAATGTATTATTGCTTGCTCGGATTGTCAAAAAGTTTCTTCTTTCCCACACGGTAGTTAGGATATGTCAATGCAAAATGTAATTGTATTACTTGCAAAGTTCGTGACTTTTACTGAGTATGCCAATGTAAATTTGTTGTACTTGCAGTAGAAAGAGGTATAGTTAAGGTTTTAAATTAGTCATGATATTCCTAGAAAACTATAACATGTATGCTTCAATCTCTTTCTCATGTCATAGTCTTACCAAAGATTTTGAGTTCAGCCATATATGTTCAATATGCAGATTTTCCAAAAACTTCATATCCAACTGTAGCATTCTATGTGTTGAGTCAAGTTTAATATCTTCGTTAAAGATGCTAGGTAAAAGAGATTGTAACTGACATGGTGTAAAAATGGTTACAAACTTGACCTGAACGTACCAAATGAAAAAGGCTTTCTTCTGTAGTGCATGCTTGCTTAAAACAAATGGTAAAATTAAACTACAAGGAAAACCACTATAAGCTTTAACAATTTAAGAAACTTTATCCAATTTAGAAAGAAATCATCGGTTTTATTGTTATTATAATTGGTGAAGAACGAAGATTTGTTTCATACATTGGAAGAGTTGGAGTATATTATAATTGGGTGATTAACACTTAGGATATGAATAAGTGTTAAATATATAAAAGTGATTACCTCTGTTATGGCACTCTTTTGTGCACCATGAGGCGCCCAAGAGCATTATGATTTTAGAGACCAACTGACCCCCAGCATAGTGCTGGGATATTTTTGCCGCGGGTATGGTATGGGCAAAGGCATTCCGCGCGGCACGGCGCCATGCGGCGGTAAAGTTCTGTTATGACGCGCTTTTGTGTGTCATAAAGCGTCTATGAGCGTTATGATTCTAGAGATCAACTGACTCCCCAGCATAGTGCTGGAGTGTTTTCTCTACTGGTATGGTATGGGAAGAGATATTCTGTGCGGAGCGGTGCCGTGTGGCAGTAAATTTTCGTTATGGTGCTCTTTTGTGCGCCATAAGGCGCCCGAAAGCGTTATGATTCTAGAGACCAACTGATCCCCAGCATGATGCTGGGATGTTTTCGCCGCTGGTATGGTATGGGCAGAGGCATTCCGCGAGG
This sequence comes from Acanthochlamys bracteata, assembly GCA_019914995.1. Taxonomy (NCBI): domain Eukaryota; kingdom Viridiplantae; phylum Streptophyta; class Magnoliopsida; order Pandanales; family Velloziaceae; genus Acanthochlamys; species Acanthochlamys bracteata. The sequence goes on along the minus strand of CM034143.1, from coordinate 3,618,060 downwards.
CACGGCGCCCTGCTGCAGTAAAGTTCCATTATGGCGCGCTTTTGTGCGCCATAAGGCACCTTGTATAATATGTATAGACAAATATAACTTTGGAAAGCATAATGAAGTTAAAATCATAGCATTGTAGTAAATGTTCTATATTAAGATGTGATTTAGTATGATAGAAAACAATGGATTGTTGGTCGTTTATCATGGAATACATTGGATAAAATTAAAATATTAAGTATTCAATTCAAATTCATAGTAAGCAGGCAATGTCCATGGGCAAACAAGAGTCTGATTATCAGCAGGTATATCGTAGTCCTTTGTGTACCGAAAAACTGTTTCTGTTCATGAGGTAAAGAGTCATCTTCAATATAACCTTATCCCATGGATTGGAGACGTAGGTCACTTCGCAATTAAACAATATCATAAAGATTTAGCGGCATTCTAAACATTGCTGCCAACTTAACTCCACCCGTTCAAAGCAATTAATATTTAAAATATGTAATATTAATTCAATATAACCACATTCATATTACATGTATGAAGTTTGAGAATAAATTAACCTAAGAAATGTAATTAGACAGTCTTTTAACTGATTTAAATAGTTTGATATCATCTAATATGTTTCAATCAAACTGGTTACGTGTGTATGCATGCGTTAATAAACCACTGTTCTCAAAGCAGAATATTTATCTGTAATTTTGGGATGCTCTGAAGGAGATAATAACTAGACTGTTTTACCTGAACTTCCTATGTAGAAAAGTGTAGCTTTTGGCTCATTGTACAATGTCTTGCCTGTGAGATGGTTCTGTTGAAGATCTCGCCGTTTACATCAGCCCAATTCTTAGTGGTTATTAATTCCAATTGACAACATTTTTTCAGATGACGTGCACCACATGCTTGCTCTATCTACATGATCTTCTCAATAGTAGTTCTGTTTTGGGTCTTAAAAGTCTTTTCTCCTGCATTTTCTGTATGCTTCTCAAAATTCAGATGGTAGTTACGTCTTTAACTGAGTAACACCGATCATTGCATTATTTTTACTGCTTGCTTTCTTATCCATTAGATTACATATGCAGCTTTACTGTGAGAAAGAAGCTCTCACTGAAGACCAATTTGAGCAACTGAAGGCTTTTGTTGATGTTGGCGATATAATTGGTGCAAATGGCTCAATAAAGAAGACCGAGAAAGGTTTAGTTGAACTTTACACAATGTTTTTGTTCTATTGAGCAGCATCTTTGTTTCTTTAGGGAATGAATTATTATTAGCATGTGTATATGTTCTTGGTTATTGATTGTTGTGTTTGTATGAGTAATTATTGCGACTTTCACATGTCCGTTTAGTGTTATAAAATAGTTTGGATTATTTTAGGTTTGTTTGAGTCTTCTGCCTATTTATGAGGGAAGTCATTGCATATAGAATGACCTTTTGGTTTTCTGTTCAACATAAAAAACTATAATTTCAAGCTTTACTCGTTGGGACACTTTGTTGTTAGCGTATTCTTTTTAAGGCATGCTTACAGCTGGTTTCTTTTTCACTTCCATATATTGTATGTAAGTTTCTGTTCTATCAAAATATCTTGAAATACACTGTGAAATAGCTATTCAATTGGAAGATATATTGTGGGTGCTTTTCGCCATTATTCTTCTTTGACGGTAGTTTTTATTTGTGTGACTAACTCATAAATCAACTGCTTTGGTGGTAGGTTTGTTTCTAATAAGGTAAAATTATTAAAACTTTTCTGGAATTTACTTAGCACAATGGTTTGTAGCTTTAATGCTTTTGGAATGCTGTATAAATGATCTTGCATAGTTCATATCATGGTATTATGAAAAATTAATCTAATACAGGACCTTTCAGGATGTCCATCTTTGTGTCTTCAGTATATGTATAGGTGACCTGTATACAATAGTGCATAATGGTCACTAACTGGTGAATTCTTCGTGTTGTGAGAGTCTTTGCAAAATGTTTCCATATGTTCTATTTCTAACTGCTTTTTTTAAAATTGTAGAAAAATAGTGATGTTATTTTTAATCCTTTCATTTTTACCCACAGGTGAACTTTCTGTATGTGTGAAGTCATTTTCAATACTCACAAAATCTCTACTACCACTACCTGATAAATATCATGGCTTAATTGATATTGACAAGCGCTATCGTCAAAGGTTAGCTTTTATTATTACTCAGGATTTTGTAATTTGTGGAATATCAATTAATAGTGTTGGAATTTTTTATTCAAAAAAAAGCTTTAGGAGTGGATTTCACACATCAATTCTCCTCATCTTACTTTTAGGTTCGTGATAATAAAAAGAAATGTCTTCTTATCGAATGCAGCTGCAACTACTTGATAGATATTGAAACAATGTGATAGATCTATAACTTCATTCATAACTTTACTAAAGGGGAGTGAGGCCCTTGCACTTTTGGGTAAAATTTAGTTTTGGTTCTTATGTTTAAAAATTCTTTTAGCTTTCATGGTTTATTTTTCTATGTGGTATAAGCCTTGTACTTGTAACAGTGATCTAACTAATTACACTATAAGTGACTGTAATTTAAACTTTACGATATGCTAATGTTGGCATCAATATTGTTAAAATTGCACAAACTGGATCAATTAGCTGGCAAGTGATTATTGCAATAAGCATCGGTAATGCATTTAATGAGTACTGCCAATCATAGAGCTAGTTAACCTAACTTGAAATACATCAATGCCAAGTCTGCATATGTAAGGTTTTAATTTTCATAAGCATGTCGGTGTAATGGCAAACTACCATATCATTGGCAACAACTCTGAGACTTGTTTACATAGTGAAATTATAGTCGACCAGCATTTGCCATTATCCATGATGGAGACTTCAAATTTAAAAAGATTGTTGCAGCGCCAAATTTTGCAAGAAAGAAGGAATATAATTATGACCCTTATGAGTGAAGATGGTGATTTGGGTATTGCATTTTTTAGTGAATAATTCACTTTTTCATAAAGATTCTTAGGAACAAAATAATGGTAAACAGAATAGTTAGAGTTTTTTAATCATGGCGGTTGTTCACTAGACCTATTAGTCTAAACGGCCAAATTATGTATTGTAACTTGGAATGTAATGAATAAGTTCTTTCCATAAGTACTTCAATCCCATGGATATTCCATACCCAAACTGGTTACTGTGGGCGAGAAGTAATAAGAGAAACTAAATGAACAAAGTCTAATTGCCAACTTATTATAATGGAAGATTAAAGTAAGTTGGAGGTTGTAAAACTTCTAATTTGATTAATCAATCTCAAAACTTCGAAATACTTGAAGCTCTTTGATGCAGTTATTAATGAAGTTTAAAAGCGAAGAACACCTCCAAATTACTGGGAGAAATTGAAAACTTATACTGAGAATATTTTTGGGTGAAGCCTCCTTCCATAAACATATTTCTTTAAACATGGTTTGGGGGCATTTTTGGAAATAATAAAAACAAATTCATACAGAAATTATGCTAGAATTGGGTCTTAGTTGTAGCAATTAAACTGAAATTATATTAGGATTGGGTCTTGCTTGTAGCAATTGAACTGTTCTAAGCCAATTTTACCGTTAGTTTAAAGTGGGCATTGATTGGTGTGACTGTTTTGGCAACATGCCATTCAGCTTAAATAAGAAATACCAATATCTATCGCCTATCATTATTAAGTGTATAAAGAGGTGAATTTCCATGTCACTAGATACACCTACCTATCTATGCTTTATACAAATTCTTCTTGTCATTGATATTTTAACATGTTTTGATAGCTCTTATTTAACAAACACAATCTTTTACATGTATGACACTTTCTTTGGAAATGAATTATTTGAGGCGTTTGTTCATATAAAATTCTTATTTAGCTTGAACAGAAAGCATATTGACCATAAAACTCAAATATTTTAATATACATTTTAGTTAAGAAACAAATATATAGAAATTTCAACCTTTTTAAATTTTAGCTTGACCAATGAAGTTGTTATAGATGAGAACGTATGTCGCTTTGATATACTAAACGTGATTTATAGCCCCTAAAGCTTTTAAGAACATGATTATGAATGTGTGCAGTTCAAGCATTTAGTGTTTTGTTGTCATCCCTAAGATCAGCAATCTATGATCTAAAAGCTTAAGGTGGTCATCAATTTTAGAGTTAAAACTTTTGTTTTGGCATGATACTAGTTTTATTTTGCAAAATCTTTTTAAATTGTCTTGGTGCTCGACACTATTGATGTGCTCACTAGATCTGAACTTTTGGCAATCAAATTCATTTTTGAAATGGTGAAGGGAATATTGAATTATTTAAATATTATGGCATGAAAACATTTCTTTGCAAAAAGAATGTGCTTCAGCAAACTATTTTCATTCTAGTTCTAAATTTCACATGGTCACAATTCAACTTTCTTTTTGTTTATGCGGCCTATCATGGAGTTTGGAAAATCCAAATAAGTTGCTCTTTATTTGCTAATTAATTACTCAAAAAAAATGTTTGTAGAGATAATGGTTAATATTCTTGTAATTTTGTGATAAGACAAGGATTGTGACGTAATGTACCAAGAAAATTATGTGAATTCTTTTTTTTTTAGCAAATTATGAATGTTGTTATTTGTCTAGTTGGAGTTCGCTTGGAAGATTTTGATTAATATAAAGATGTTCCTAAGTTTTAGATTTCTAAATATTAATGACATATTTAACAAGGTAATTGTCTTGATACTCTTGGAGGCTTTTAAACTTGCTACTTCCGTATTTTAGCCTCTACATTTTCATTTTCGTGCTATGTATGAAAGCAAGACGATAGGAGAAAGAACACAATTTTTTTTGAATGACCATGATGCCTTATGTGTGCATACTGCTGGAGACATTTAAATTACACCATATGCACTCTAATTTGCACAATTAAGAGCCTATTCGGCAAGATGGTCAACTATTTCCTCGGTAGTTCAATACATGGATGGACATACTATGATAGTATGTCAACTCCAAATGCACTATGTATTGTTTTAAAATCCATGATTGTTTGGATGTAGTGGTTTTAGAATTTCCCTGCCTAGATCTTTTGGCATTCATATTGGAAATATAGCAATCTATTAAGGCTTTATTTCTTAGGTGTTGTGAAGTTAGCCACTTAATATACTTAAACTATATTGACACAATGGAACCTAATGTTCAGTAAGGTAATTAATTGCAATTCTAATTTTGCATTAGTTTGAGAAATTTATGATTGCCAGTCTGTTAGAGAAGGATGCAATCAGAGTAAAGTTTATAGTGTTCTTAAGGATGAACACTATTTTTGGTCTCTTAAACTAGGAAATCTAGTGAACATTAGAGTTTTTCTTAATTTTAGTTCCAGGATTTTCCATCCTTTCTTTTGGTTAGATTTCCATCTACATCAGTGATGACTTAGCTCAACAGGTGCTGGACGACAAGCATAAAATTGTGATACTCCTGTTATCTAATATTTCTTCAAATTAATTATTCTTTATATCTCGACTTTAGGTATGTTGATATGATTGCCAATCCAGAGGTTGCTGACGTATTTCGCGCTAGAGCTAAGGTGGAATAAGACTTCTCCTCTCATTTTGTTTCTTTTGTACTAATTTTCTGCATAACATAAAGACCTAAAATTAACTATTTTATATCTATATGTATCCTTATTGTAAGGGGACCTTTTACAATTGTTAGTTCTTCCCTACAGTTATTTTGTGGTATTTATTTTAGTTAAAATTTCGTCATTGCGTCTTTGTCTTCTTCAACTACATCTTAATTTCCAAAGTAGAGTTGTCTGCATGGATCCTTTTGTTAAGAGTCCATGCCAAAGATTTGATTTAATTTTAGATGTGACTGCTAATTAAGCCTGATCTTCCTGCTTTAGCGAGCTTGTGGCCGGCTATTTGGAAGCATGTGAATTTCTCATCTTATTTGGAAGCATGTGGATTTTCCTTCTTACTTGTGTTAATTTAGCACTTCTTGCTGAGCCTGTTTTAAATTTCTCAAACATCTCAATTATGTTAGTTCACACATGGAGAACCTTACAAAATTTACAGGAGTTTTATGCATATATGCATAATTAGAAAAGGGTTTTCCTCCTTTGAAGTTTTAGCTATTACCAGAAGGAGAAAGAAAGCACTAAAATGCATCATATCAAAGTTTGAAGTAATGGTATGTGACTTGGTTTTGGAAGATTCTTTGTTTTTTTTTTTTTTTTTTTTGGGAGTGAAACATCTCGTTTGTGTCAGTGGCTTGGTGGGTTCATTTGTTTTGGATGTTTCCGCATTATAGTTTGACTGAGAAGTACAATAAAATTTTACTTGCCTTTTTATGATTTTGAAGTAAAACCAAGACAACAAAAGAAAACTGTATGCAAATGTACAAATAGACAAAAAGTTGGATGAACACATGATTTTCTTTCTAAATTGATGTAGAAAAATAAAAGCCAAAAGTAATGGTGTATGACGTTCAAATAAAAGGTATTTACAATGTATCATGAGTTGTTCTATGCTTGTTAAAAGAAAAAAAGAAAAAACAAAAACAAAAAAGAAGAACAAGAACTATTATAAGTCACCAGTCGAAGACGAAAGAGGAATGAAAAAATTCAAAGGATTAGATTTGTATATGACTAGTTAGAATGTAGAAGTTAAGAATGATGATAATGCCATATCTTGGAGAAAAAAGATAAATATCGAATAAGAATATTTTGTTGCACTTGGTTTTGTAGATAGAAACCTTGATTTGATAGAGTGAATACTGAATAAGGTTGGAAGAGAAGATATTGGACTTCCCTTGCAAAGGGTTCATACATTTTGCTCTATTTGGGCAGAAATCAAAGTGAATAAGAATATTTGTTGCACATAGTTATGTAGATGGAAACCCTTGATTTGATAGAGTGAATACTGAATAAGGTTGGAAAAGTAAATGTTGGACTTCCCTTGCAAAATGGTTCGTACGTTTTGCTTTATTTGGGCAGAATAAGGTTGGAAGAGTAGATATTGGACTTCCCTTGCAAAAAGGTTCATACATTTTGCTCTATTTGGGCAGAAATCAAAGTGAATAAGAATATTTGTTGCACATAGTTATGTAGATGGAAACCCTTGTTTGATAGAGTGAATACTGAATAAGGTTGGAAAAGTAAATGTTGGACTTCCCTTGCAAAATGGTTCGTACATTTTGCTCTATCTGGGCAGAAATCAAAGTGTGTCGTTCTAAAACAATCCTAAGAGGCTGAAGTTGGATTCAAGTGATACCAATCCCTTTTGGACTGAAACTTCATATCTCGCGTTATATAATTAAGTCTAAGGTTCTGGATCCTGATTCTAAATTTTACTAGGAAATAAAACAAGTCTTCATTCACATTTTCAGTAGTTGGAAAACTTTGTTTATTGTATCAAATAAAATGTTTACAGTTCTTGTAAAACTAAAGGCCATATCGAATTCATGTTCCGAAAAGTTAACTGAAAGTAGAATCTCTCTTTAAGTGGTTTAATTTTTAGTATGATAAAGAAAAATCATGTATATCTAGTAACATTTCAAAAGAGTAATTCCCTTAGTTTAGGTGAAACAATGTTGGCTGGCGATGGTTAGCGACTAATCGATGTATTATACCCCACAAATGTGTCCCCTGCTCATGATTTATACTTCTTCGTCTTAAATTCATAGGCCAAACTGTTGCATATGACTAAATTGTTAAACTATCTGCAGCAGTTTCGAAGTTTGTGTTTTGACGCTACGTTATAAAAACTGAGTTTCATATGTTTTGATCTTGTTTATTTCTTGACGAAATGAAATGTTTCTTTGCAATTTATATTTGTGTAACTGGGAGCAGCCTAAATGCAGATTGTGTCTGAGATACGTAGGACCATGGAATCTTTGGGATTCATTGAAGTTGAAACTCCAGTTTTACAGGTTTGCAAAATACTTGCACCATAAGAAGATCTTGCCATTGTTTAGTTGATGATTTGAAATCTATTTGATGAATAGAAATTCTTGAGGTGTTGAAGGTTTGCAATAAAATTATGGGTTAAGGCCATCCAAGAATGGGGATTGTTAGTAATCTGTTAATAATGGTGATGTGAATCAGGGAGCAGCTGGTGGTGCTGAAGCTAGGCCATTTGTTACGTACCATAATTCTCTTGGCAGGGATCTTTATTTAAGAATTGCAACGGAGTTGCACCTTAAAAGAATGCTGGTGAGACACCGGATCACATTAGGTTTCCTTTCATAAATATATAAATTTAATTTAAGATACTTTTTTAGTTTATTGTTATTTTTGTAAGTTTATAGATTGTGTATAATGCAGCAAAATGTCGAACTTGCCATCACTACACCTGCTGTTTCTGTGAACTTAGATTTGACATTTTCTTGTATCATTTTTCTTTTTTAAATCTTAACTTGAAGATTATGGGGGTAACTAAGAGCAATATGTTGGAATAACATTATCTAGATTATAGGGGAGAGTTTTTGTAGCATAAGAAGAAATTACATTATTTAGACAAATAGCATAGTAGTGTGCGTGTCATGTTTCAACTTTTTCCTTAAGAACTAGATCTTCCTTGTTTGAAATGGAAGTTTAACTTTTGTGGTATGTAGGAAACTTTTCATACGCGACTGGGAAGCTTGAAACGAACCTAAACTTGAGTACTAGATGCTGATATTTACCTATTTAAATTTTTTTTTTTTCTTGACTGCTAGATCTTGATATTTGCCTATGTTAAACTTTGTCTACTTGAATTCTCGCTATAAGTATTAATTAAATGGCAGATTTATAACTTCCTTAGAAGATTATTGATAAGAAAAGTTCTGCTTTTTTATTGTATTCACTATTCAGCTGCGGTCATTCCAGGGGCATTTAATTGCTTGTGTTAATCATTTGTCCAGGTTGGGGGCTTTGAGAAGGTTTATGAGATAGGACGGATATTTCGAAATGAAGGGATTTCTACTCGCCACAATCCTGAGTTTACCACCATTGAGGTCGTGATTAACTCTATCAGTCTTTACTCTAAATTTCTTTATATACTTTATGAACCTTTCTTGAAGGAGATAACAGAATGGTCAAGCTTGCGAAAACTCCAGTAAATACGATTTAGGTCCAAATCCTACAAAGTGATTTTTATATTTCTTGCTTCAAACTGAAAATCTGAACACTTTTTAAAATGCGAAGATGCTAGATTTATATGCTTAGTTCATGACTGGATCCATCAATTAGTTGAAAAACAGATGGTTGAATGAGCAGTAATGCTATAGAATATATGTCAAAGAATAATCTTTTTTATTCCAAACCATATTGGTTTTATATAATTTAGCCTTGTGGTTTCCATTTGCACGCTTCTTTTCTTTGAATAAACTTCTGGGACATTTCAGCTTCTTGTTTATTTCTTAACCTTGTATGTATGACTAAAACATAATTAAATAAGCGCAAATATAATTTAAACTAGTTGGGAGAGTGTAGATCAACTTCAACGTTTTGGACTTTCTTTTTGATGCTTAGTCTTGGTTGCATGTAACACTAAATAAATCTTATCAAGATATAATGTTCTAGATTCTGAAATTCAAAATCCATGTGGTAGGATTTGACCTAGGGCCCTATAGTATCCTACTTACTGGAAGATTAGACATTCTTTAGATGTATTTATTGTAGACACCTTCCTGGTTATTTTTGTGTTTCAGCATTTTCATGTAATTTATCATTTAAAGGCGAGTTATAAGGCTGAAGTTGGCATTTCTTAGCTTGACTTGTAGATTTATGAAGCATACTCTGATTATCATAGCATGATGAATATGGCTGAGGAAATAATCACACATTGTGCTTTAGTTGTTCATGGAAAGCTTACTATTGATTATCAGGTACGCAATTCGGTCTTTAGAGACATTTGTGTCTTCATTCTTGCTCATAGACTTGAACTTGGGCTTCAGAATTCTATATAAACAGCCTTAAAGTACCATCTTCAGCACAACTACTTATTTTACCAGTGTAAGATATGCCTGATGGCATCTAGTAATTGGACTGAAATGAATAGCTGCAGTTCTGTCTGGACAATAATTACAAACTACAACTATCATACATTACATTAGCATTACGATTTCTTGATCTCAGCCTATTGGAGTTGCATTGTAAGAGTGGGTTGGCAGTTTTAACCAATGTTTTGTATCCATTTGTCTGCGAAACTTTAATCTGCTATGTATTGGTCCTGTTAAGGATTTGACATTCTCCTTTTGCTGCTGATCTCATTATCTGCTAAATGAGGAGACACTTGCAATTACACAAATTACTCACATGTTTAAATGCCAAAATCAACAATTTTCTTGTATTCTTTAGTTAATTAATTAATCGACCAATCTTTGGACTTCCTATCTGTCTTTTTCTTAGGGCAATTTATTGGAGAATGCTAACATCATTTTGTACTTCTACATGTATACAATTTCATCCTAAGTTTGAAAAGTTTGTCTTAGTAAAAGGGAAGAATTTCATCTATGCTAAACACTGCCATGAGGATTCAATGTAGCTATACTAGTTTATTCCTTTTGTGTATGCAGGGAACTGAAATTTGTTTGCGGAGGCCATGGAGGAGAGAAACCATGCATAATCTTGTAAAAGACGCCACAGGGTATGATTTTAATGATTTTGAAGATGATGTTGTTGCTGCTAAAGATGTTGCAAGTAGAATTCTGAATTCACACTCAGAATACCAAAATGAATATGGCATCGAATCATGCACATCAGTTGGTCAGGTTCTCAATGAGGTAGCTCTTTCGCATAAAATTTCTTTTGATATTTAATTTAGGTTAAGTCAACCTCAATTTTATTAGGAAACAAAAGGGAATCAACTAGTTATTGTAAGAGAAAGCAATGTTAGTTATTTAATTGATACCGAAGACAAGAATGCAACAAGATTAGAGTTGATTCTGTAGCAATAACTTTCAGGCTTTCTACTTACTGATATATTATGGACATTTATTACTTATCTGTATTAAGATGCTTCACCTTCTTGCCAATCTTGAGGAAATATGTTAAATGTGAGAAACCTTTGGAATTACTCCATCGAATTACTATTTGTTTTTATCGAAATTATAGACAATGCTATAAAATAGATTATGCTTGAATTTTGAACTATCAACATATCATAATTTTCTTTTCTATTGTTAAGTTTGGTCTTACAATATGATGATGTGCCTATATCTATATTTACTTTCATATTTGTGCAACAACGTTATGTCAATGGATTAGGTGCGGGGGCAATGGTTGATTATGAACTAGTGACTGCATCATATGATTTTTTCGTTAGACACATCTTGGTATGAATATTTAAGCTACACAGTTGATATGATTCTTGTATATGCAATGCCAAGTTTTGTGGTAATGCTATTTAAATACTTCTTTTATAGTATATTTTACAAAATTTGGACAGTAGTATGTTGGTATATGTTTTTGAGAATGTTTCTCTTTATGTAGCAGACCTTTATACTTTATTATTCATTTGAAATTTCTCCTCTTAAATGGTCAATATTTACAATATATCTTACAAAATTTGGGCGACTTTATGTCGATATAGGTATTTGAGGTTGTTGTTGAGCCGACACTTCTACAACCAACCTTTGTTCTTGATTATCCGGTTGAAATATCTCCACTAGCAAAGCGACACAGGAGGTATTTTCTTCCAAAAGCTCTATTCTAGTATTTCTTTGGAAATTTCATGTGCTTTTGATATTGTTTGGGGCTATTTGCTCTTTGTCCAAACACGAGGTCTAAAAAATATATCCTTTGTGAGTTCTATATCACGAGTCCTCAAAAGCACGGAAATGTTGCTTTTGAATTTAATAAGATTATACTTAACATAACCGATTGTTATGACCGTTGGATTTGGTTCTGGTAAATTGTAGGAAATCATGCTTTTCTTAAAAGGAATGTTATTGTTAATATTATGTAGGACCCTAAACTTGTTCATGTCAATAAAGATCAATAGATGGCTCTCTTAGTCAGTCTCACGAGTTTTTTGTTTTTTATGACTCTTATCTTCTTATAGTGGTTTAAATGCCTATACATGCTCTGTAAGTATGGACAATAGGACCTACTTTTATTTATATGGTTGGGGGCACAACTTTGGATTTTATATAATCAAGATGCTATACTGATTGAATTTGATATCGGATTTTCGGATGTTTGGATGAGGTAATAATGTGCGACGTAAATTTGATTTGGTTTCAAAGTGAGATGCTATATTGTTGCTTTGGATTTTACGAAAGCTTAATATTACGTATTTGTTTAGGAAATTTGAATCCTTGTGGAAAAACTGTGGGTTGCGAAATAATTCTTTGTGTTGGTCTTTCAAGCCGTTCGTTTTTTGTTGGTTCTCCAAAGTTGAATCTCATGGTACAGATTTCAATTTGGATGAGCATTATATCATTGTGTGGTTAATAATCTTAGAATAATTATATTTTGAGAAGATCATAATCTAAAGTTTAACCTAAATAATAATAATAACAACTCTCCAACAGTCCTAGTTTATTAGATGACGTCAATTTTTCATTGGTTGATCATATATTACTCCTAAAATTGTGTTTGATTTAGGATGAATACAACTCACCTTTGAGGTTTTAAATCAGTTTTTTCTTTATCATGTATCTTTAAAGTTTAAGATGAACCCATTCTTATTAAGAAATACAGCTAGAAAGACATTCATTTCTCCTAGTTTATTACTAGCTCTATCATGAGCTTTGGACCCAAATATCTTGTACTTATGAGGTGCAAGAACTTGGTATTTCTTACTTCAAACTTGGCGCTTCAACTTAAAGAATTTGTTTGATCTTGACCTTTGCCTCTTATGACGGAGATATCTTGACTTTTATCTCTTATGACGGAGCGTCAATTTCCTCCCAAATAAAGCTGTGAGCCTTTGAATCTTTCTCAAGAGGATTGATGATATCCTCTTGAATTTTAAGAGAGGAGTTTGAATCATCTCGCTAAGCATTTTTTAGAGCAATTGCAACCATCTATTTGCTAAGACTACTGTAAATGTGATCAACTCAATGAAGTTTTCATGAGTAGATGAATATCAGCATTCGTCATGTCCTCTGGAAAGCATAAGGTTGAAAAGTGAGCTATGTAGCAACGCCTACTGAAATTTAAGTTATACAGTATTCCTTGCAACTTGTTGAGCATCTGTTTTCCCAAACCTTTTGAATGCATTTATCATCTAATTACTTCACCACTTTCTATTTGAAGAATCAGGACCTCTTGTATTTGCTACCTCTTCTTGTGTTTCTTTGTCAAGGAAGTGCTTAATTGACTGAATTAAACTAAAGTAGATACTATATTTATTATAAAACCAAATTAGTGGCAATCTTGAAGGTGTTGGTAGCTTGGGAGACTCGTGGAGTTTTAGAGTAGCTTTAAGCCCAAGAGAGAGGAAAAGGAATATGTGCTACGGGAGAGTTGGGCTAGTGGTGGGAGGGGAGTATATTTCAAATGTGCAGTTCTAAGGTTTATTTAACTTCTTTTGTTCTTTCTTTAGGTTTTACTTAGATTATGATGTGAGCTTTAGTTCCGCAAACCAGGAAGGCAATTGCTTGCCTCTCAAAATTAGCTCTTGTCCCACTTCTTTTCACCAGAATTGTTAATAAATTTTTTCTGTTCTTCAGAATGATACTTGTATTCACCTTGTCATTAGCATTATTATAGTGTCCTGATAGTTTTAATAGATAATTCTACCTATAGATACCTAATGTAATTCAAAAAAATTTAATAAGATGTTAGTTGAGGTCCGCCAGGGGTTATTGGCTTGATGATGGCCCTCTTACGTCAATGCTCTTTTTTGGTCTCCTACTCTAAGGTTTAAGAATAATCACGTAATCTTCAAAACTATTATGCTCGCAAGTTTTGGTTTTGCCCTTGTAGTCCAATTGTGATTCCACTTTTTGATAAGATATGGCCTTCTGGTACAATCACTTGTTAACTTACAAGAATGTTTGATGAAAGGGGTAAGAAGCTGGCAATCAAGATCGACTGCATTGGACCTAGATCACTCCTACACTATTGACACATAAGGCACTCGAATTCAAACCTTGCTTGATATCCACACCTGAGTTTTTAGTAATGTAGGTGATGGATGTATGTACATAGATATACATATGTATAGGGAGGGATATGCACAATTCCCCTTATACACACATTCTCCACACTCCCAAGTGATCCGGCTGTCAGGATTTAATCTGCGATTTTGAGGAGAAAAATGATAGTGTTTGCCCTCCGCTTCTGACTTTTTTTTATCGAATCTTGGCTATCAGAGCTATGAGGAGGGATAGAGCCACTCCTTTCTATGTCCACTTTCAATCCTGACTGTTTATCAAGTTAGATCCAGCATTCAGGATGAATAGGAAGTGAAAGACCATACTGTTCTTATACATTGATATCAATCATCTAGTATCCCTCTCTATTTACGATATTTCAAAACATAAGGCAATCACCCCATTAGTAAAATACTAATCACTTCTTTGGTACGTAGAGAAATATTACTTCCACCTTAAATTACTTCTATGCATAAAACTTTACTATTTAGGATCTAGTTAGAACATTCTCCACAAAACTACTCCAATCAATGTACTATCCATCCAGTGTCCCTATAAGAGTTTTCCAAATTACTATGATGGTGAAGATATCTTATTTTAGTGTTTACCTTTATAGAATTGGTTTAATGGCATTACAAAAAGCTAAATATTGTGTTGCTCACAAGATTATGACATGCATATTCATCTCTGATCAGTTTCTTCCTCTATTTCCACTGGATCTATTTGTGAAGGTCACTGTGATCTTTCTGTCCTTCCATGTTATGGTACTGCTAGTGATTTTTTTTTTCTGTCATAAAGCATCACAAACAACCATATACACATCATTCCACCTAGTAGATAATCCTCTAGCACTCGGTGGCATCAATCACGTTGCAAGTGTTTAACCTCCTTTACCTCTGCTTTCCTTGGTTGATTGGACTTTTGTAGGCTTTCCATTTTCTGAAATGTGTTTGATTTGTATTTCTGTAGAAGTGGTTGACAGTGTATTTAGATTATGAAATACTCATATTTGCCAGAATACTCTTTTTCAATGTTTAAATGTAATAACAAGTTTGTTATAATAGTTTAGGGCAACTATCATTCAATATTTTGAGTTCATTTTTAAACAACTTTGGAGTTTCAAATTTTTCAGATCTACCACTGATTTGTTATTTCCTTCAGAAATAACACTCCGTTAACTTACTGTCAATTTATGCTGATGTCGCTCTACAATTTGATTTTTAATAAAAAGTTATTTGTTTTTTTTTAAGTTTTATAGAAATATTTGTTATCATTTATTTTGGTTGTTAATTAGGTTCTACCGGAGAGTATGCACCCATACGTTCCAATAATTCCCTTGCGTCACACTTCTTAAAAATTCTTATAATTTTATTTCAAATTCAACCGAAACATGATAAGAAGTTTTCGTTGTTTATAATCAAATAGCAAGAAGCTTGTGTCTCTCAAATACTTGATGCTTAAACACTGATCTCTATGCAATGATGTGAATAGATTGTTGGATTGCTTGAAGCTTGATCAGTACAGT